>JBBMJY010000008.1:8708686-8734396 GCA_037833715.1 Toxotes lorentzi
TAGATAGATAGATAGATAGATAGATAGATAGATAGATAGATAGATAGATAGATAGATAGATAGATAGATAGATAACATAAAAAAGCACATGCTCATGGGTCTGATGGGGCCACTGTGTCATGACCTAGCCCAGCTGGACCCCCTGGACTCAGGCAAGTGTGTTGTGTGCTTGTGTGCATGTTTGCATGGGTGAGATAGAGAGAGAGAGGGTGTGAGAGAGAGAGAGCGAGGCCATTTTTCAGAGTGCAGATAAATTTCACATTTGCAAATTGTGCTTCCATGCTGAAACTCTGAAACTATTTGTGTTTAAAGTAAATAAAAACAAAAGTTTAAATTACTTGGTAACTATGTTCATGTGATTTGCATTTGATGGGTCAACCCACCCATCCTTCCATACCTAAATCCTGCTGTTCTTATGTATTGCATGATATGGTGTACCAATTACCCTGTATGGATTATCCTCCTACACAATGATTCAGTGTGCTGGACGCACAATGAGCAGGCTGGCCGCAGGGCTGGATCTAGGCTAACAGGCTTGGTGGAGTTTAAATTGCCCAGTGTAACACTGACAAAAACTGTTGGTGATACTGCACTCTGCGACAACACTTTCTTTGTCAAGGCCTTCTACCTTTGTCTGACATGCTGTTTACGATAATACCTCTCGTTAAAGGGCTTACAGTGAATTAGGTTGTTAACACATATTGTGACACAGCTGTTGCAGCAATTTTTTTCTATTACAGCAAAGAAAACGAGGCTCAGTTGGCTTTGGAAATTAATCTCTATGTGCACTGGCTGAATTCTTTGTTTCTGGGGTGATTTGTGTCCTATCCTATATTTAGGCCATGTGCGGAAAAATGGTAAATACAGTGATGGAAAAAGTAGAGAGTATCCAGCTGACTGGTTATTGATCACTGTTTTAACACTGCCAGGTTTTCATCAGGCAAAGGGCTACAGTGAAGAAGAGCAGGGTATATACTGGCACAAAGCTGACTATTTCATACTGATGTTTGGATCAGCTGTTTGGATAGAAAAAATCAAGCCAAATGTCAAAAATCAAAATATTGCATAAACATAGAACTGAAGAAGTGTGTTGAATGAGAGGTGAAATGTCTTCAAGTATCTTCAGCTAAGTCACATTGTCCTCATTTCAGCTCTTCCTGGGCTCACAGAAATCACAATAAATGAAGCAGAAAATATTTCACTGAAACCAACAGAAAGCATGTAAATGTATTGCAGATATGGGAGGGCCTGCTAGTTATCTAGAAACAGATAACAAATCAAACCCTGTCTCAGAAAATGACCTTATGGGTTTTGCCGTTTGCCTCAGTGCAACATTTATCATCACAACCCAGCAGAAATTGCAAAGGCATAGCATTACAGAACATGAGATCATAAGATGCTGCACGCTTTCCACACCACATGGAAGTGGTCAGACTTGTGCTGATCAGAGCTGTACATAATGTACTCTGGCTGAAGTCCAGCCACAATGTCCATACGGGCAGTGTCACATGCTGCAGAAGAAGAAGAAGAAGAAGAAGAAGAAAAAGAAGAAGAAAAAACACATCAAGGTAGCTGTCCTTAGAAATGTTCACAGATTGGAGAGACGAAGGAGATAATCTTGTTACACAATGTGATGTAGAAGATCATATTTTAAATAGTGTTAAAAGGAACTAAACTTACAGTAACATGAGCTTCTTAGTAAATAATGTAAATTTGTTATTGTCTCCCTTCCTGTCTTTATTTTACTATCATAATAAATGTATATTTTCCATCATTACCCAGCTGAACGATTTGACTCTTGACGTGTTTATGTGTCAAGAGTCAAGAATCAATCATTTTTGTGATTAGTGGATGACATTATTTAATATATTCTTACATAATATGTATTTAGGCATGTATCTGTATGTATGCATGTGTGTGTGCATGTGTGTCTACGTGTGTGTCAAGGAGTAATTATGGAGAATAAAGGCCCGGTTGTACAGAGTGAAACTGTGGGTTTTGAAGTGAGATGGGAGATGCTTTTCTGTTTGGCTGAGCAGACTCAATGGTCCTATTCAACCAGCCCCCTTACTGCCCATTGTCCTCCCACCACGAGCCCTTCACACACACACACACACACACACACACACACACACACACACGGCAGAGTGGAAGCCTGGAGGAGAAAGAGGGATGGAGTGTTGGGGGATGAGGGAGCTCCTGCTGAATCCGAGAGCTGTTGGGGTGGGGGGTAGGGGGTGGGGGGGGGGGGGGGGGTAAAGTGAGGAAGAGAGGTGATCTGGTGGAAGGAAACATTGTTTGATGGAGCACTGTGATAGAGAGAAAATCATGATGCCCATGTTTCTCTTAAACGTAATCTTTAAATCTTTCTTAATACAATCTCCATGCAGCAGCTTAATGTCTTGCCGGCAGTGTTATTGCAAATACCCAAACTGTTTAAGATACGGCCTTTGCTCTCCGTGTTTTTAAGTGTTCTTCTTCAACCAAAGGAAACAGGATTAAATCCCTATTTACACAAACGTTAAGTGGATCAGGACCCTGAGCTGGTGTAGCTGCAATCACATGTCCTTGAGATCTTCTGTGACAACAAATGAAGAATTTGTCATCATTTTGTACAATTGATGGACCAGCACAGAGAACCTAGAGAAAATGTTGTCAGAGAGAAGTTGTGACAGCCTCTCTTAAAGACAAAGTTAAAGCTTTTTTTTGTCTGTCACTCCTGTATGGGACACCCTTTTAGGCCCATGTTAACGTCCATGTTTACACAGGTCAAAAAAACACATGTTGTCACCATCTCAGTTAGACCTCTCCCCCAACAGTTAACCAGCTCCACACGACAGAAAAAGACCCCTCACACCACAGTCTGCATTCAAACACACAGTGGTCAAACAATAGTCTGGCTAGGGGTATAAGGAATTCACACTTGTCGGGGGTTAATGACCGTCGGCCATTGGTTTGGAGGCCATTGGGCCATTGATCTGGCTGGGTCTTTTATACCACCTGGGGAAAGGAATGTGCTGGGTCTCCTATTGTGTCTGTCTGCGAGTGTCACAGAGTGGTCATATACCCTCTGTGTGTGTGTGTGTGTGAGTCAAAGAGAGGTCAGTCACAGCAGAATGGGCTACAGCATCATACACTGTGCACAGAGACAGTGGAGGGTTGAATATTCTTGAGGTCACTCGGTCAAGGGTCGTGGTTTGGATGGAACAGAACAGAATTTATGATGCGCAGAAAAACATTTATGACCACACACTGACTGTATGTGAACACAAATACATAAACACATTCTGCACACATCCGATGCCACTGCACCCCCCCCCCCCCAAAAACAAAAAAAGCAAAACAAAAAAAAAAACCCAGAGAGGCAGATAAATGATAATGCAGAGCTCAGCACCTTTGAAGACTATGTGAGGCGCATACTTACACACCACACGCACAAAGGGAAGGAGCTTCATTCATAGCTGCTTCTATTAGGCGGCTGAATTTATTGCCTCCTCCTGTCCTGTCCTCAATCCTTCTTTGAAAACGATAAAACTTCTCCACAGGTGGAAAACAACTAATTACAAGCTCTCTTGTTAGTTTATTCAAGCAGCTTTTTCATGCCCACTTTCTTTGTTTCCAAAACATTTTTAAATCAATAATTAGAGTAGTAGATTTTGGATTAAGTAACGTATCACTTGCTATAGCATGGCACACTTCATAATGGGCGCATGAGTTGTAGTTAACAGCTCAATTATTCATTTATAAGTGCTTTATTAATGTAGAATATGCCATTTATTAAAGCAAATTCTGGGTTTCCAGGTGTGCACAGTGAGAAAGTGACTCTTTATTAATAAGTAAGTATGCAGTTAAGATAAGTTGTTAAATATATTATTGTCTGCAGTTGTTAGTGTTACTAAGCTGTTAATCACTGGATTTGGAAAGGGAAAGGATAAACAGTTACCAAATTGATGGTTCCTGAACTGCTTATTACCATTATATAAGTCACAAAAATGATCGATTAATCCTTAACTCTCAGAGGCATAAGAGGAAAAACAGACTGTTTTTTGAAGCAAACAACATTTTATTTTCCAGGTATCGCTCAAACATCTTGTTTTTGTTTATTTACCTATTTAACTTTTTACGAAAATTACGTTCTTGTGTCATTGCCCCGCAAAAAAGACACTTTCCTATGGAAACTTTTAGGAATCTTTTGTCAAAGTATTTACAATGGTCCACACGTTATCTCACTTTCATTACCTTATATAGCAAGAAAAATAATCCTTTTGATATATCTAAGTGCTATAATGTTTGTATGTTTTACTTCAGAAAAACTGATAGTATTGTTTCCATGAGTACGTATCTGGCTGGCTTGGCAGCTCAGTTGCATAACTTTGAGAGACAGACTCTAACATTTCTAGGTTCTAATGACATCTGCATCTAGGGCTTAACAAAGCAATTGCTAGTAATTTTAAAACTCTTTTTGAAGTATTCCTCATTAGAGAGTGTTACCATCTTGCTGTCAGGACACAAGGAGAAAATTTCGGTTACATTTTATATTTATCTTGTACTTTTACTTGACTAGAAATCCGTTTCTGCTTGAGTAATATTTGAATAAGCAAGAATTTCTTGCTTTCATTCCAAACCTGAGCTACTTTGCAAATTATTATGAATTCTGTCTTTTTTTGGAGCAAACGTCTGTTCAGATCTCAGACCTACTGAAAAGACCCAGATGACACAGCTGGGATTTAGGGGAGGGGGTTAGCAGGGTCTTTAAATGCTGGGGGCTGCCAGTTGGTTGGCCATGTAATCAGAGTTGAACTTGAAGAAGCAAAGAAAGTGATGTCCAACACAAGTGTGTGTGTGTGTGTGTGTGTGTGTGTGTGTGTGTGTGTGGAGGGGGTCCTCTGTCAGTAGGACAATAGTCAGTGGCAGCAGCAGCTGACCAGAGGATCTCTTCTTCTTTTGTCATCCTGCATAATGACGTCTCCACCACACACACTGTCTCCCCCTTACCCTCCCTCCCTCCCTCCTCACCCCATCACTGCTCATCCCTCCTCCTGATTTAGCATCCACTAAACCTCAGCATCTTCTCTGTCTTCCTCTCTTTACCTCTGCCTCTCTTTTTTGGCCTCTATCTTCTCACCTCTTTCATTTTGTCCATCACGCCATTGTGACTTTCCGGTGTTTTTCTCTCCCTCCTGCTGTTCACAATCACATATTCCTCCTATAGATCATTTGCTGTGTAAATGTGTCCTTGTATGTCTGTGTTTGTGTGTATGAACGTAAGCTCTAAGATGCTTTCCATACTCAGTAAATAGCTCCACTACAGGCCATATGTTCATTGTGTTTATGACCAGCTCCCATCTGTGTACGCCTGTGTGTATTGACATCTGTTTCACCTTGTTCACTGAAAGAGATGTCAGTTCACTCACAGGGTTGACTGAACAAAGAGCATCAACTCACTGCATTTTGTACAGTTAAAATGAGTAATACAAACTGAGACTGTCAGCCAGTGAGAAAAACATACAGGATGGTAAACATGTAGAAGGACAGACACAGCTCATCAGCTGATGTGAGGAACCAGCTGAAGAGTGGTGGGAATTTGCCTGTTAAATGTGTGGTTAGCACAGCCTGCCTATGCAAAAGGTACTGGAAAGTTTTGTACATGACCAATTGAAGTTATCGCTTCCCCTCTCTCTTCGTGGGAACTAACTACATTTTTTTTTTTACCTCCCTCACTCTTTCTGTTCTGGAAAAAAACTGAGGTGTCAGATTCTGTTAGTAAGTTTTTCTTTGTGTGTATGAATGTACATGGGTGCGTGTGAAAAACAAGAGAAGTATGTACCTCTGATTATCTGTGTGTGTGTGTGTGTGTGTGTTTGCACTTGTTTGGTAGCTCTCCTCCCGGCAGCACCAGGTGATATGGCCTGGTACGGAAGGTCACCGCTGTGATGTCACTTCCCCTTCCTCTCCGGATATTCCCAGCATTCTACTGCCAGCAGCCGGGAACTCTGGGAACTATGAGCAGGAAGCCTGGCTCCTTCACAGGAGGGAGGGAGAGAGAGAGAGAGAGAGAGAGAGAGAGAGCAGTGGTGAGGTTGTGGTGACTTTGCAGCACTGACTGTCATTTGCTGTAAAAAAAAAAAAAAAAAGCATAAACAGCGAGGAGAGAGTTAAAATAGATGGAGAACAGCAAATGACACAAGAATGAGGAAGGTTCTGTTGTATACTGTGTGTGTCTTTTACTGTAGAAATGTGGGAGTTTGTGTGTCTGATTGAAACTGTGTGAAGTACATGTGAATCATCTTTAAACAGAGCAATATCGCCCCCTCCTGGTTATGCCCACACAATAAAAATCAGTAGACCAGAAGATGACCAAGGCCCATTTAATCTTGAATTATGATCCTTTTCTGAAATTTACTTTCTTACCTTACTGTTTGGGATCCCACACACCCCTCTGGTGTATGAATAATAATAATAATAATAATAATAATGATGATGATGGTGTAGCCTTGAGGCATTATTATACCAAAGCAGTAAATATTTCATGTTTTATGTGTTATTTACAGACAGTTTGTTGACCTTACATGGTGATGTTAGTCAGAGAGGTCGAAGTACCTGTTACACCTCCAATAAAACTGCTTTAAAATGCCAAAAACATAGACTAAATTGAGATTTGGGAAATGTAATACTGCAAAAGAAACAGTCGAGACCAACCACAGATATAGAGCATGCGAAAATCCACTATATTTAATCATTTTACAAATGAAGTCTCTAATAAGAAAGTCTCATAAAAAGTTGTGATCAATCAAGTTAAAAAAAATCGGCAAAATGAATAATTCTTTTCATATTGATCTGCTGTGACATAACTTTATATATCAGTACACAAAGTCATTATATTTCTTTAATGCCCCCCTTGCTGTAGTTAATACTGGTTCATTTTGAATCTCTGTGAGATTAAAATGAGCGATGTTTGCCTTGAGGAAACGGGTTCTCCTGCACCAACGACAGATCGAGTTACTCGTATCATTACCATTTACTTTACAGGCGAGTCCCTCGTGCCACCACACAGCAAACATTCAGAAAAGCAGCCATCATCAGAAACTCTCTGAATCCATACTAGATGAATAACTCTTAATTTAAGAGTGGAGACTCTGAGAAATGGAAACATTCTCATAACTTGTGTAATTTGTATGTATTTATGAAACCCAGGAAGCAATTACAGCAGAAGCCAAAGAGAATCCTGTAAACAACAAAAACACCAGCCAAAGTAATGACTTGTTTTATTGATGATCTATTGTGATATAACACCTCATATTTTGTTTCCTCCTCTCACTCAATTTGCCTTCAGGAGCTCTCCGTCTGTAAAAGAACAAAAAGACATTTAATACATTTATCATATATGGGGGGAGGCAGTTTAACCATCTTCGTGGTTTATCAGTGTGCTGAAGTCTTTTTCTTTAACAGGAATCTGAGTCGCTGGGTTTTTCATGGGCTGGCTCATCTCGATGACACATTCTGCTTCTGATTCCTCATTTCTGAATTTATATTTAATTCAGCATCTCACCATCTTTAACCACCCCGCAGTACTCCTCACACTCAGCCTTGCTGTAGAACTTGTTGGCGTTGGTCTGGCAGAAGCCTTGTTTGTAGGGCACACACAGGCCGATGGTGGAGTCAAAGGCCCAGATGGGAGGCTGACCTGTGCAGGGTTGGGCTGCCATTGGCAGACGGCACACAGCTGGAGAGATAGAACAGAGCAGAGCTGACATTTTTATGTATTTTCATTGCTGTATATTTATTTCCAACCCACACATGAGCATCATGACAGGAAGTATTACTTAATTCTGACCCATGGATGTGCTTTGACAGTTCTGTTCTACATCCTTCCACCACAACCCCATCATCAGTTAGTAGTACGTAGGGGAATAGCTTTTCCAAATTTGGAAGAAAAAAAAAAGTTTGAAAAGAAAAGAAAACAACAATGCAAATATTGTGTTTTGCATTTCACTCCTCACCCTCAGTACGACATCTCTGCAGACACTCTCTCTCATTCTCAAAGTTGTTCTGGTTGCCCAAACACCCTCCGTACTTAAAGAGCTCACAGCTCATTGAGGAGGCATTGTAGTAGTAACGATGATGCAGCCCAAAACACGGTCCTGTATCTGGTGCTGCTTTACAGGCCTCTGTGAGGGGAGGGGGACAGTTACAGAGCTGAAACATCAGTATCGAGAACTGTGATCTTCCATTCAATCATGTGCATTATTTTCACGTGCTCTATTTCTATGTAAGCATATCAGAGTATGTCATAAATCAACCGAGTAAGCTGATCTCCTACCGGTTCCATTGAAAAGAGGTGTGTCACTGCCAGAACCCTCCTCATCTGCCAGAACAAGAGGCACCACATTTCTCCTGACCCTCTATATCACAGCCAAAGACACAGTCAGAGATACAAAGCCACCAGAAACCCCAAATATTGTCATACGTATGAACGTATGATGCACTACTAAACAATATAAGTTAGATTTGTTAAATGTATTTTTAGAACCTGAGGCTGAGACTGAGCTGCTGGTCCTGCCACCTGCTGTCCGGGAACACAGTCACCTGCACAGAGATGAAATGAAAACCCATCATTTAGATGTTCAGACTCTTCAGTTGTCCTAACGTCTTGCTCATGTGTTTATCTTGTATGTTTTCCTGTTGCCTTCCTGCAAGAAAAAAAATTGAAAACCAAAGTTCTGAACTGGACTGTTTCATGAAGAGTGATATTAACATCCCTCTCCATGTATCCTCACACTTCTTTCAAATATCATCAGAATGTTTCATGTTTAGAGTCACATCAACTCAAGCACATGTGGGATAATCTGTGTGTCTGTGTTGTACCTTTGTTCTGCTTAGTGACAATAGAGTTATCGCTCATTCCCTGTTGTCTGACCAGTGTTTTGAAGTCTTCCAGCACAGAGTTCCTCACAGTGGTAGTTCGACCTGAAAAGGACAGATTCATTTAGATGAAAACTTTAACACGGTGTGAGGCTTTGAGGTAAAAGGATGTTCACCTAATGATTACTTTAACCTAAGCTAGTCAGACATTTGTTAAAATGACTGATTTCACAATGTAAAAAAACTCTTCATTAGAAAGGATTTATTCTATTTGATTTAAAACAGTACCATAAAGTAGAGGAAATACTAATATTTGAATAAAGTACATTAAAACCAATTATATAGACTGCTGAAATATAAATATAGAAAACAAGAGAAATGTACCAGTGTATTTATGGAGAATGTCCACTTACTGTAGAGCTTAACTGAGGTGCCCTTCTCCCCTGATGATTTCTTTTTGCTCATTATTACTATCGCATACTCATTGTAGTTTGTGTGAACCACGTAGGCATCCACGTCTGCCCTCCATTCTGCAGGAAGGAAAGTCACAATTCCTGTAAAACCTCCACTGAAAAGAGCGCTGCATTGCTACAAGATTGTGCAAAGGGAGACTGAGAAAGTGAGGGACACATACTCTCAATGCGGTAGAAGAATCGTCCTGGTGTGGCAGTTAACTCATATTCCCCAGAGATCTCCATACACGTTCCATTTCTGAAAACACCCAAAACATAAACACATCTGGCAGGCGCTTCTATATCATGTATAATACTGCCAAACATTTATACATGAATATACTAAATCTGACTTGTCTGGACTAAATATATCTGATGAAATCAACTTGTGCATCAACACTGTGGTGTTGATGCAATCTTGACAAACAACTGACAGGATGTCTGTGCAAAATCATTTACATTATATGTTGTTACTTTTGTCCTTGAGACCTTGAGTTTTTTCCCCTTGATTTCTTCCAATCTGCATTGGTTAAATTCCTAAAATATTTTACAGTGAGTGCTGCTATTGAATTTTCATTTAGCTATAATTGCAATTTTTTTTCAGTTTTTTGACACATTTCTTTTCTTATTTTAATCAGATTATTGAGGAAATAAGTCTTTCAAAAAGAAGTATACTTTTCCATTTGTGTGTTTCTGTGTGTTTGTGTGACACATATACTTCTTACAAACCTGAGCTTAGTGCGTGTCATCTTGAGTTTTCCTTCAGTGGTGCTTCTCTGCAGTACCAGTTTACCAATGGCTGCATCTCTCCTGTGACGCTGCATATGGGGACATGTACTGGCTGTGGCAATATCACGCCATGTTCCCAAAAACTGTTAGGAAGAGATGCCAATATTAAATAGTAAAGCACACTAACATTACACACATATGACCTATAAGTGAGATAGGCACAGTACTGCTGGTTCAATATGTATGTTTTTTTTTTTTAACAATACTTCTCATCACACATGAGACCTGCTCAATTTATATTAAATGAAAAAAAAAAAAAAAGTCCTGCCATTAGAGACACAGGACACAAAATCACTTTTGACGTAGTTACATTTGACTTTTCTACTGTATAACTAAAACTGACATCTTTATTCCAAACTGCTTTAATGTTTTCAACAATTTTAATGCATAAAAATCACAGGAGGCTTGAAGTCTTCTACAATATATATATCTATATTTTGAGCGGAATAATACATGAGGGTTTCCACTGCCTGCAGAATGAAACATTTAATCCCCAACATATTAAGTAAAAGGGTATAATCTCATAACAGAAAGAAAAGGACTGAAAAGAGAACACAAGTGCATTTGCTTTCATCTTAATACACAATGCATACATTTAGAATGACAAAATATTGTACGTGAAGGAGGAAAATTCACAAGATATGTGAGATATCAGAACTCATTCACTCACCCGGGTCAGATCAAAGTTCTCCTGTGTGGTGTAGAGAGGTTCTGGGAGGACAGGGAGCCCTTGGAGGGTCCAGGTCCATCCCAGGACCAGCAGGGAAACCAGAATCACTGCTTTCTGCATCCTAACAGCCTGTCTGCCCACTCGTCTCTGAGAGGACTAAAGTCTGGGACAGTGAAATCCCAGGTAAGGGCTACCTCCTCTCAACTCTTCAAAGTGGGACAGGGCATTGACCTGTTATATGTGTGCTGTGGCCCCTGCATGTACACACTCCCACAGCCAAGTAAAAAAACAAACAAGTAAAAGAACAAAGTTCTGCTTCTGTCTCTCTCTCTGTGCTCTGACTTGTCTGGGCAGCTGACAACTTAAACATTGCACTGAGGTTTGGCAACATCGACAAATCAATATGTCTTAATCTGAGAAACAAATGAGTAACAACTACATGTTTTTTATACTGTTTAATGCATATGCCATATACACGTGACATTTATATTGCAAACGTGTGTGTTTTGTGTTGGATGCCTTTTTTTTTAAATGAAAAGTTGTCTAGTCAAATCCTCTTTGCAATGAACTCATGGATGTAAAGAAAACCCTCACTGAATTACGTTGATACTGAAGAAAACCTAAAAACGTGATGATTCTCGGGCGGGTTCTGGAAATGTGAGGAGCGTCTTATTTGTTAAGATTTGTTAAGAGTTTGTGGACTTTGATTCACAATGAACAAATCTAAATATATGTCTGTGAGTTCGAATATGACCGAGATGCAGTGTTATTTAGAGAAGAATTCTATTTTTGATGCAGATAAAGACAATCAGGCGCTAAGGGTTTCCTCTACGAGCTGTGTGTCACGACCACTACTGCACCTCCAACTGTAGGAACAGGACATGCAGAGAAAAACCCTTAAGCATTTAAATGACACTGTATATTTATCAAGTATGTCCATGCATTTCCTTCTGAAATATCAGCTGTTGCTTTTCATCCAAAGAGCATTTTATTTGGAATAAGAATATCAACTTCATCAGTGATGCCAACACTAACTGATAAATAACAAAACATGTTACATAAGTAGCAGGAAATGTTAGCACATTGTTCAGCAGATAGTCAGACACTAAGGGAGATGAAACTGAAATACCTACTGTTCCCTAAATCACTAATTCATTTTATATAAGCATTTCATATATGCTTGGTATGTTCAATACCACAGTACCACAATAAAATAGTGACAGTTGTTTTATCCAGACAAGAAAATGAGAAAATCAGCTGTCACGACATGATCACCACAGGATTGTCTTGCAAGTGTTTGTGTGATTCAGTTTTCATGTAATGTGAAACATTTCATGAATCATTTGTCCTTTCACATGGTCAAATATTAGCAGAGTCCACAGGCGGCACCACATTTCTCTTCGACCTCTTGGGAACGTGAATCTGAATGATAGACACACAAGGCACCCACAGCTGGTTAGTGATCGTGATTTGTGGTTTCAGCATGCAATTGTCATTTCAGCTTGTGTACCTGAGGCTGAGTAGTGGGCTCTGTCACCGGTCCACCTGGAACACAGACAACTGGAAAGACGGTAAGATGGAGAGGGGGTTTCTGTTTTTCATGAAGACATTTTCAAGACACAACATTTTTCTCCTTGTTTCAAAAAAAGTAAAAAAGCTATTGTGGACCTCAACAGCACACCAAAACCAAATACAACTTTTGTTACTGTAAAATGTTTCACCTGTGCTTTTCCTGCTCTGACAAGTCAAAATTATCTGCTGTGAGAAAAATGTGTCAGCTGTGAAAAGTCTACAGCGTGCCGGGGGAAACATCCTAAAATAATTACAGTATGGTCACTGTGAGACAGAGAAAACATACCTACATACATACCTTTGTTCTGATTCATGATGATAGCACCCTCACTTATTCCATGTTGTCTCACCAGTGCTTTGAAGTTGCCCATCACTGCAGGACTCACATCCATAGTTCGACCTGAAGAAGGCAGAATTTCTATCACACACACTGATCTGTCTTTCATATGAAAAAGGCATTAACTTCAAAAAAAGGACATTGTATTGTCATTTTTAAAGATTCAAGAACAGTCACTCACTATAAAGCTTGACTGTGGTGGTTTTATTTCCCGATGGTTTCTCTGTGCTCAGCAGAAGCATCATTGCGTACTCATCATAGTTGGTATGAACCACATAGGAATCAACATCTGCTCCAAACCCTGCAGGAAGGAAAATGTTTACAATATACTGCATGACAGATCTGTAAACTGCCTTTCAGTTTAACTAACATTACTAAGACCTTGTTAATGTAAGAACATATTGTACAGTTAGATAAAAAAGGACAGGGAGATGAAAGAAGCTGAGAAACATACTGGCAACATGGTGGAAGAATCGTCCTGGAGTGTTGGTCAAACTGTAATCTGTGGACGTCTGTTTGCATGAGTCATTCCTACATCCAGGTGCATAAACAAACATACACACATATACAGGTTAAACTAAGTTTAACACATTTCAAACCATGAGTGTGTGCTGGCATGGATGTGGGTCTGACCTGAAAGTGGTGGCCATCATTGTGAAGTTGCTCTCAGAAGCAACATGTTGCAGCTCCAGGGCAACAATGACAGGGTTTCCCCTCTTGCGCTGCATATAGTGGGGGCAGGTAGAAACCACTGCCACCTCATACCACTGCCCCATGAACTGCAAGTACGCAGAAATATTTACTGTACATATAAATATATGATAACAAATGTAATAGCATGTAAAGCATTTGCACGTGGAAGGGCATGCAGCCATAACAGCCATCTGTTAAGGACAATGCTTTTATTTACAGTTTGTCTGGTTGTCTTTTACATCATAAATGATAATTTCCATCTCCAGTTGGAGGACACAAAAGATTCAGGACAATTGCCAACATCACACGATGAATACCCAGACAGGAAAAAAGTATTGGACACCAATCATCAGACTAGTTTATTAACCATATGTTGACTCATAAAAACACACAAAGAAAGAGAAGTGGAAAAGTTGGTTAATTGCAATAATTAATTTTGTAAACACATGACTAAAATGGAGGAAAGAAAGAAATATGACAGCAGAAATTTTAAGAAGATTCAATTTTGTCTCACAAATAAATAATAAAACTTACGGACCAGGCCCAGATCAAAGTTCTCCTGTTTGAGGGGAAGATTTTCTGGGAGCATGTGGACCCCGTGGAGGGTCCAGGCTGACCCCAGGAGCAGCAGAGAAACCAGATGCGCTGCACTCTGCATCCTGTAAGACCATCTGTCCACCAGAGGCTCTTACCACCTCTCACCAACCAGTGCCTTCTCCACTGCTGCTGGACTGGGTCAAACTGACATAGCGTGAATGTGAGTCTCACCTGCAATTCTAAAAAAAAAAAAAATCTGCTAAACTACTGGCAACTAAAAGAGCAAAGTTCTGACCATATCTTTATGTGTCCATGTGGTGTGTGTGTGTTTGTTCGTCCAACTAATCAGCACTGAATCACTGGACTTCAGAATTTGCAGCTAAAACAAACAGACAATCAATACAATCGATACATGGCAGAATTTAACAGCTGACAATCAGTGGGGAAAAGGCTGCAAAAGGCTGCACACATTTTTGTTACACATCCAGCTTCAGCATTAGCTAGCATTGTATAGTGCCTCACACAGATATGAGGAGCTGTGCTGTTCACAACAGAAACAACCTTATGTGTAGTGAAATCTGCCACCTGGCGTTCACATAGACTAAGAATCCTATTTACACAAGACACAACTAAGCATTTACCTTTATGCCAAAGTGATTATATTCAGATGGCGTTAAATATTATTATTATTATTAGTTCAGTTTGGTGATTAAGTAAATCAAACAAAAAACTGTGCAATCACGTGCTAATGTGCTTGCTATATTTTAATTAAACCTGTGAAAAGGCATACATACATACGCACACACTGCTGGTTAATTTGTTTATTTAACTATTCCAACACAGCAGAACAATGAAAATGAAGCACAACATCACATAAAGAGGATGATTTATACATTTCATCAGCACTATTTCCTATTTATCATGTTTGGAGCCAAAAAGATGATGTATGCTTTTCTAAAAGAAAGTTCTTTGCAGTACTTCACGGTAAATGCTGAGAAAAAATCTGGACTGGAATACAGAGCTGGAGCAGCACATGGGAACACACTGCCACCCTCACCTCAGGTACATCTGGGAACCTAGAAGGAGAAAGAGACACTAATTTAAACCAGTAATTTGTCACATAGCCCTGAATCTGCCTTGGTTTTTATATGTTCCAAAAGAAATAGACCCACCTAACGCCCAGATCCAGATGGTGGGCAATTTTCTGTTGACCAGAAAAGCATATAGACAAGAATTAGGAAACTTCGCAGTCATTTATTTCTCCCCATTGTCTGTGTGTGCATGTGTATATGCTGTATGAGTATGTGTTAGCCTCTACTTTACCTGCTGGAGGTGGAGTCAGAATAGAGTCTTTGGGGAAACCCCTGAACACGGCAAAGGCTTTGAATTTATTAATTACATCAATCCTGAGTCTTTGAGAGCGACCTGCAAATAATTAAATAGACATGTAGACAGACAGAGCTGTTAAGAATAGTGCTGACTTTGCATTGAAGCTAAAATTTGCAGGCCACGTGTTTAGATGTCTCACCGTAAAGTGCCACCTGTGTGTACTCTCTGTTAAAAACCTTGTGTTTGAGAACCAATGCGTACTCAGTGTAGTTGGTGTCCACCACTGTGATGTCCTTCACCATGTTGTGGCCTGACAGAAAACACAAGACAGAAGTGACAGACAAAGACTTCTTGTTATTCAGTTTTAAATATTGACTAAAAATTATAGTAAATAGAAAACCATGTCTGTGACATTTTGCACTCAGTGGAATCTATTGATTATAAGAACCAATAATTTGGAAGATTTGACTTTTGTAATTTGTGATTAAATTGTTTGGCAGAAATAAAAAGACATTTAAAACAAAGACACTACATAGGATAGAAATGGGTGCACCAAACCAAAGGCAACAATATTAAAAAATGTCCTGTACATGAATGAAAATGAAAAAGGTGATAGTAAAAGGTGAAAAAAAAACATGAAAGGTTGAAAAGTTTAAATACATGTAGCATGGAAATAAATCAAGTGTGCACTTGTGTCAGTAGCTGTCAGTAATGTTAGATATAACAATGTAGACATGATAATCCTTTTTATTCATTTTTAAAAGAAGAATCTGAAAGTGCTATAGTGTTTTTAAGACTTTATTCAAAACCAAGAGCAACAAACAACATTAAATGATTTATTTCTGCTTTGCTTTTACTTCCATTCTCATCCTCACACTTCTTGCACATCATGTGACAACATGCAGTAATTCATATTGACACATTGTGGCTGTGGCATGACTCAGCTCTCAGCTAAGTCCCAGTCATGTTTTTACATTTCTCATGGGAAAAGTAAAGTCACAGAGTTTATTGAATAGAAAAATTGGTTGGGATGATGAGTCACATCAGGGGTACGCAGAGACTTACGTGTGCTGAAGTAGGTGAACTGTCCAGGCACACTGGTCCTCTCATACTGGTGCAGCTTCGTCTGACAGCCCATAGGCCTGAAGCACACAGAGGAAACACAATGTGTCTTTATCTTCTCCAAACATATCCATGTCCATTAATCTGTCTCTTTCCTCGGCCTGCTTTCCTCTCTTCTTTGACTAACACACATATATACTTCTGTATATACTAACATGGGCTGTACTGTCCATGCCCATGTAAAGACTGCTCACACATGTCACCTCTGCACACACAGACTCACGTGGCGTCCCACATTGTGAGGTTAACGTTGCCGTTTGGCAGCGGTGTGATGATGCCCATGGAGGCCTTCACTTTGTCTCTGTAGGGTACAAAGCTCGGAGAGTCATAGGCCAGGCCCACACGGAACCATTTTCCTGCAAACTAAACACACAGACACACACAGACACACAGACAAACAAACACAAATTTAAGTTTACAAATTAAAGATTGTGACTTTTGGAGCGCTTCACTCTATATTTGACTAACATCCCACATTTGTACACCAACTACACATTTTCCTTTTTGCCCCTGATTGTGTAAAAAAACAAACTCAGTGGATAGTTTGTAACCAACAGTGCATAAGTTCGTCTCTCAGTACTTTCTGACTTTCTGGATTCACAGATTTATTAATCATAACAATTTGTGACTTGACTGTCGGCGCTGAGGCGAGATTTAAACCCGTAGTTGTTTGTTTTGGGTCACCAACTGAGTAGCTGTTCTCAAACTCTGACGACACACACACATACACACCAGTACACAATGCTCCTTCACAGATAGAGTCACCCAATAAACAACCAACAAACCAAACCAATTTAAATACATTTGTGCTTAAAGACAAATATGAAAAGCTGAATGTGTTTGTATATCTGTCTGTGTTACCTTCTGTAGGTTGAAATCTCTCTGCGGCTTCACGTCCCCGTGTACCATCATCCCGCACATCACCATGACAACAGCGACCATCGTGGTCCTCATGGCTGTGGGCTGAAAGGTTGAGAGAGGGTATCTGACCCGAGCCTAAAGCGAACTGTAGGCAGTCAACAGACAGGTACAGAGTGGCAAAGGCTGTGGCAATGTTTGTTTTTCTCCTGATCCACCCACCTGGTTGTCAGCCAATCATCGCTGGGGATCAGGGAACAGTGGCCAAGTGTTGTAGATGTGTGGTTCCAAAACAACCCAAACTTAGACTTCACTGCCCATACATACATGAAAATATCATGCTTGTGGATTAGTGGCATCAGCTGAGGATCACACTGTGGACACAAGCTCAGACACACACTGGTTTCACAAGACCTTATCCCACACTGAGAAATACGCAAAAGAAGAAGAGGCTTAGAAGGATCAGTAACTTCCACATCTATACCTAATGATGCTGCAAACTTTTAAAGACACTAACAGATAGTGGCGGGAGAATTATTCAGAAGTGGATCAATCAACAGCAGGCAACAAAAACACTCAGTTACAAGCAAAACTCCTGCATTTCAAATCTGAAAAGTATAGACGTATTAACAACATGTACTTCAGAACGGCTCTGTCATTGTATTACTGGATCATTATTATTGATGCATTAATATGTAAGTGGCACCTTAATGTTGCACTTAAGTCAATTTGGAACTGTTCTAAATACTGTTGGGTAGTTTAATCAATAACGCATCACATTAAAGAAGCCGATCACGTCTTGTGTGTGAAATCTAATATTTTATAATAGAAGTATAAAATATTTAGAAGTATAAAGTAGCATAAAATACTCATGTACAAGTACAAGTACCCAAGATGTGTGACCACAAATCAGTATTGCATTAGGCATTAGCTTGACATTTCTCAAATTAGGACTGTGCCTGTAATAGATGTGGTCTGTGTAAATGTTAAAAATAGGCCAACAGTGAGGAGAGTAAATGAATATACAGAACATACGATCAATGTTTAAAGTGAGTTTGAAGGGAGGTGTGTTTGTTGGACACAAGAAATCACAGTGGAGCCTTGTAGATGTGGTGCGGGTCTAATTCAGTTTTGGTTTCCTGTGAATTCCAAACTTAGCAAACTGATTATCATATAGAAAATCACCAGAAATACATCAGCAAGTCATCTTTCTAGTGATTACAGCAATAAATAAAATACATGTATGTAGATCAGATGGTGTGTGATTTAGAAGGAATGGTGTGATTGTTGAAAAGGGGCCATTCATACTTTTCTGAATAGAATTTTATAGTTATGGATCGATCAATATTAAAATAAAAAATACATTGACTAACATTTAAAGTTTTACCTAGAAATTCTCTTACAGGAAGCTCAGTGTAACCCAAATTGAACCGCTTAACCCAAGGTGTGGTGCAACGATAACAACACAGCCTTTTAGGGTAAATGGCCATGTTGTTCGTGCTGAAACAGTTCAGCTACTGGCAGCATGAAAAAACAAAGAATCTATGTGGATTAGCGAAGCACCGCAGTCTGGTCATCCACTGCTGGAAAAGCGGGCACAACAGTCAGAACCCAACTGAACAATTTAAATAATTTTATTAACAATGATTTTCCATTTGCAGCTTTTATCTCATGTTCTTGAATGCATGATGTACACAGCTAGCCTTGAGTGGACAAGAGGACATCAGTGTTTGTGTCACACACACAGCACACCTCACAGACCTCCCCTACACACTCCGCACAAGCTCAGAGCTCCTGTCTGTGCAATGAGACAATGAAATAATTGAAAAACCAAACAAAAAAATCCTTTCACACATATAGGCAGACATATTCCTTCTCTAGCACTGTTTGATGTTCCTGAGAACCATGACAGTAAGAAAAAGACAAAAAAAAAAGTGCAAAAAGCAGGGTGAGAAATGTTGATCAGAGGCATGAGGGGCAGTAAAGACCAGAGAGACAAACACAGACACGTGCACACAAGTCATCAGTTAGTGTTTGTGATCTGTGGCCTGCCTGGTGTGTAATGATCCTCACGTGATCATGAACTCCACTGTGCTCTTAGATGTGACTTGTTCTGGTTAATTGGACTGATTTCAGTTATGAGTTGGGAAGGCTGGTGACAGATGACTGTGGGGCTTTCTCACAAAACTGTTCACCGAGTTCAACTGAATAAACTTATTTATCAATACATATATCAATCATATTAGGGACAGGCATTAAATTTTGACAAGCTTTTGAAGCGAAAACACAAATAACAAGGGGTGAAGTGATTTTACCCGACTATAAAATCCACAGACCAACTGAGCCACCTGAATATTTTATACATTTGAATATATATTGAGATAGATTATGTAAGGTTTCATTTAAACCAATACATTTCTAACTACAGTAGTTTACGTCTATTTATAGGTCCTTTCATTAGTAATTGTAAGGAATGCATAATAAAACAATGGCATACACAGACTATCCCTTATCTGAGAAAGTATTGGTGAAGGTACAGCGCCTCCCTCTGGTCAAACACGGGGGATTCAAACCTCAAGACACCATGTCCCACAGAACCCCCTCACTCCCTGATGGCCTTCAGCTGTTTTCAACCTATCTGGGAAATGGCAAACACGCTCATGGTCAACATTTATAACCAATTTAATCCAGTAAGGTAGATCCATGACTGGTTCCTTGTGCCAAAGATAGAAAAACAAAACAAACAAACAAACCAAAAAAAAAAACAAAACAAGGAAAACAAAAAGACAGAAGAAGAAAAAAAAAAAACCCAACAACAGCCATTTGATTGTCTTCCACTCATGCATGAATGCCCTTTTTTTCATACCAAAATCAAAAAGCTATAATTTCACACAAAGAAAACAAGAGCAAACACATATAGATCAAAGTATATTTAACAGTTCTTCAAAAATAATAATTTAAAATCATTAAAAAAAAAAAAAAGGAGACATCTTATTCAGAGTGCTCTCCTGTGGGGCTGTTTAGTCACGCGCCCCCTGGTGGTCAGGGTTGACAAGTGCAACCCTCAGTCAGAAGCATCATTAACAGCCAAACTGTGTTCCCATAGGTAAATCACACCTTACTTTACAAAAATCATCATTATCATCATCACTGGTCGCTCATTTGCTTCTCAGACATTCATGAGAACATTTCACACTCATCATTAAAGAACAAATACATGTGAGAGAGAGACAGACTCTTTGAACTGAGACTACAGAGGAAGAAGGGATGAATCTCAATTTCTGTCTTTTTCCCAAAAAGGGGAATGAGGAGTGAGAGCAACTTTGACGAACACACGTCAACTGTGTCAGTCAGTGCAAAGCACAAACTACGGAAAGCCGTTGAAACGTATTGATTGAGAATCAGTCTGCAGAAAACAGAACAGTCTAATCACTGCCACAGTAAAACCTATGAAGAATAGTGAGTCCTCTATATTACAGCCAGTCCTCAAAGGTTGGCAACAACCTGCCTGGCTGTACTGTAGGAGACTCAGGATATGGTGAGTTGTAAAGGTAAGAAAAGGGTGATGGCAGACTACACACAACACACATCGGCAAAAGATACTTGAAAACAGTTTAGAGTGTGAAGCTGGAGCTTTATGCTACCAAACAATCTCAAAAGAAAAATCAATTAAACATTTGAAGAACTCAAATTAGGAAATATTTGTTTTCTACTGTTTTTACCAACGTCTGCACACAGCAAGATGAAGCCGACAGGGCAGAAGATGGGGCTCGGTACCTGACAGAGATAGCTGGGATGAAACAGAAGTGCCTGATCGAAGGGATGGAGGGCCACGGTCAGAAAGAGAAAAGATAGAGCAAAGAGGGAAGACACTGTTTAATGGAAAGAATTTAGGGGTGGTTGGCAGAAACACAATAAAGGCTCAACGTAAAGGTGCTGAGCAAATGGAAACTTGGGCGAGTGATATTTATGAGACAACCCACAAAACAAAGAGGTAACAAAGACAGCTAGAAGACAAATTAAGGTTACAGTCGGGACTGAGACATCTGAGGGAAAGGAAGAAAGGAGGATAGAGTCCTTGAAAATGCTATGACAGCAGTCTCGCAACATTTGGACTCTTGCCCAGTGAGACATCAAACTTGTCCTGCACCTGTCAGGATGAAGTTGTCAGTAGCTGGGCTGCCTCTGTTTCTTAGCAGATGTGTTTCAGAGTAAAATACGAGCTCCCAAGAATATGACAAGGAACTTGGACAAAGACAAATGCGATTATGGTATATAGAACCTGAATGAGAAGCATGAAGGTGAAAGTCCAAAACAGGGAAGCATATGAGACACTACGCGAGGGCCAGGGCCTGTGAATCTGGGAGGTGAACTCACAGTAAGGCACAGTGCTCTGCTTGTGGTTGACTATGCTCATTCATGCTGCTACAACCTCCGATGACAGCTACTGCAAACAACAGACAAGACATCGATGACAAAGCACATTTCTCTTCTTCTACCGCTCCATTTCGATGCATTCTCTCCGTTACAATGTGCTCACTCCACGCCCTTGAATCTTTGGATCGTTCGGCTCTCCTGAACCTGGCAGGACGTCCCTCTTTAGCACCAGAATATTGTTGAAAACACAAGTCCTCGCTGATCAGGCGATTCGGTGCTTCTCTCTCTTCAGTCAAGTCGTCTTCGTATGTTTCAGAAGAATATACACACACCCAACAATAGGCAAAGTCTACCTTTTACGACGAAACCTGCACAATACAGCCACACAACCATACTGCACATCAGCTCAGTAAGCGAACAGTGTTGTGTATGGACATAGCCCCATGTATTTAGCCCAGGGTTGAATCGGTCAGATCACTTTACTTTGTGTTCCAGCAGATGATATAAAATGCATACTGCAGCTTCATTCGTGAGGACTCCAGGAGCTACCAAAGCACAGATTTGGATGTACATAAAGCAGAAAAAAAACCTGATACATTTGCACTACAAAAAAAAAAGAAAGCTTTTACAACAACATAAATTACTAAAAATTTCATATTTTCTTAAATATGTAAACAGACAATACAACTTAAATATATTTGGTGTAATGCAGACAAAGCTTTGTTTTATATCAGCTCTCATGTGGTGCGGCTGATTATTGCACTGCAGACGCTGGAGCCCTATTGCACTTTAGTAAAACTTTCAGCTTCAACCACTGGTCTAATTGACTTCTGGAGCCACTGGTTACATTGGTGTCAAAGGCTTTCCACAATCCATCACATCTTTATGTGTTCCCTTTAAAAAAAAAACCCTTAGTGTCCTTTCCTCATTTTCACTGCAAGCTCTGAAGAGCAAGGGTGGGAATGAAGACAAGGAGACCAGAGGGTTTGAGGAAAGACTTTGATAAAGTTAACTTTTTAGACAGAGGAGAGCTGTAGTTGTCACACAGGTCTGTCACTGCTGGCTAATTGTGCAGGTGAAGTCAACTATAGAGACTCCAGTCTTTCACTAAACAACGATAACAATGACCAGAGAGAGTATTTAGGTCCTCATAGGTCCCTCTGCCGTGCCACACATTGTATGCACTGCGTCCATGTTCCTCTTTATCATCCATCAAGTTTGGGGTTATCTGTAGTTTCAAGTTTTTGCATTCTGGATGCCAGGCAGCCTGTACGCCTCACCCTCCCCTGTCCCAGTGGTGGTTCCCCCCAGCAAAACATCTGGTTATATGGACCATGATGAGCAGGCTGGGGTCGTTTAAGGGCTGTGTGCACTGGGATTGTGTAGCTATGGTTATTGGGCTCTCTGTGTTTGCTGAGGTAGCGAGAGGAGTTGCCGGGGAGATTTCAGGAGGGATGGATGGAGCGGTGCTGTGTGTGTGTGTATGTGTGTATATGTGTGCGTGTGGGTGGCGTGCATACGTTTTGTCTGAAGGGATCAAAGAGCAAAGTGGGTTTGGGAATACAACGTGTATGTTGTGTATGGGTAAATGTGTTGGCATTTGACGCTGGATGCACGGAATGTGTATGGCTATTTTTTGTGTGAATATGGGGACAAGGTTCTGCTTTCTGCTATCCTGCTCACAAAATATTGTCTTCTTTTCTGTATCTTTATGTGTATGCATGTGTGTGTGTGTGTGTCAGTGTGTACATATGTAAATGTAGTGGTCAGCCTAGTCATCACAATTTGTGTTTCCCAGACAGTATGGAGTGGTAAAGCCCCTCGTCCAGCTGCACATAGCGCCCTCTGCTGGAATCCAGGAAGTAGAGTCTGTCCGATACCGCGCTGGGGTCAAAGCCATCCCTACGCAAGTCTGTCTTCTGAAACTTAAATGTTCCTGGGAAAGCGGGATAGAAAGAAATAATGCTGATATTTCCCCTGGCTTTTTTTTTTTTTTTTTAGAGCTGCTGTCTTGACTGTTTACTACTTTCAGAAAAATACAAAAACACACCACTATTTAATCAAATTTTACTTACAAATCCATTCTAAAAATAATAATATAAGCAGTGATTTTGTATTATTGGTTATGTTTAAATTAACAGTCACGATGCCATGTTTCTATCTCAACTGAACTGATTTGATTTCTATAGCTATATCTAATGTTCAGTTTGTAAAATTCAAATGTAAACTGAATAGAAAGCAAAGCATTTTATTCATCCAATTTTTTTAAACATACAGTTTTTGAAAACTTTTCACATCTTGTATTATTTGGACTGAAAGTGATGAGAAGCTTTTGCTGGATTGGGGCGATGAGCAGAAGGAAATGTGTGAGAGGATTAAAAAAAATAGAAAATGTAAAACAACTCTCACTTTCTACTTTCAAGCTTTGGCCGAAAATGAGGAGAAACAGAAAAAAAGAGGCAGAAAGATGATATAAGATTGTGTCTGCAAAGTTTTAGATGAGTATAAACTGCTGTTCATGGGGTGCCACTGTTACATCTTTGTATTTAAAAAATTGGCTTGGATAAAAAGATTACATATAAACTGATTCTCACTGAAAGTTTAAAGGTCCACCTCAAACATTGTTTTAAGACATACAAAAATACTCTGCTTGGAAAAATAATGTGTGTCTAATGTGGTTTTTCCACAAAAAAAGTTTAAATATGTTGTTATAGTTTCTAGTAAAAGCCAGAATCCACAAATGAGCAAATAGTTTTCATTTCAAAAGTTTAACTTCTGGACATAAGACGTTTCCTACTTCATGGAGAAGTCCGTTCTCATTTTATGTTCACTGGAGGCGAAAAAGTTTGCATTCAGGTTCTGCGACTGGTTTCTAAATTCATTTATGCAAATCCATGTTATGAAAGCATGCTCGTTTCTACACCGCCTCAAGAGAGATTTAAGATGAGCAGAGAACAATGTTCACATTTAACACGCATGTCTGAGAGGGAGGGGGCTTTAAAGCCTGACTCAGAATATTCAAAGCCAACTGTAAATTTTCAAATTGGTTAGAAATAAAAACGACTTTTATTCATGCTTTTTTTTTAACATTTTACACAAAGAGCAATGTACCTGTCTTGTTGACCTCTGGAAGGAAGCGAAGAAATACAGGTCTGGCGTACGGAGGGAGAGCCTTGTCCATGTCCTTCACAAACTTCTCCAGGTCAGTGGAGTGTGATGGATCAGCGATGGCTGCCATTCCAGCCTTTCCCTCTGCTCCTGTGCACACAGAGAAAAGGCAAGTGAGAGGTTTAAGACTGTAGAACACTGAGGTTTCAGGTCTTGTCTGCCGGTGTTCATTTACCTTTACCCCTATACATTATTAACTGATTGTACTATATATTATTTTTTAATTTGGTGGCTAGACAAGCAGCGTGGCGGTATGTCTCTCGTACGCTGTGTGTTTGTGATCTGTATGACAAGCGTATCTTCTGTTATTTGTCACGGTAAAAGAGTGACCAAACCAGTTCCCACCTTTGGAGATTAATAAAGTTATCTAAACTAATCACAGCAACTGGAAAGTGACATCTGTGATTTGTCTTTTGTGTTGCACAGTCTGCAGAGCCTCAGCTACAGCTCAGCTTTATATGTGGTGACATTTCTAAATGGTAGAATTCATTTAATGTCACAATAGGTTAAGAGTAAGCATTCCATTCATCTCTCTATACACACTGTAGTAAGGCTGGATAAAACTTTTAGACACAAATTGAAAAATGGCTCTTTAATCTAAAAAAAAAAAAAAAACCCAAACATTTCCAGTAGGTGAGACGATGTTACCTGGTACTTCCACTCCGTACACAACTACATCTTTCATGTCTAGCAGCCTGCTGAGAGTTCCCTCCACCTCGGTCGTTGAGACGTTCTCTCCTTTCCAGCGGAAAGTGTCTCCTGTCCGGTCTTTGAAGTACATGTGGCCGCACTCATCCATGATCAACACATCACCTGATGGGGTGGTCACATTCATTTATTTCAATCAGGAAGGAATACGGTGAATCATTTGTGTGTGTGTGTGTGTGTGTGTGTGTGTGTGTGTGTGTGTGTGTGTGTGTGTGTGTGTGTGTGTGCGCGCGCAC
>JBBMJY010000008.1:8734496-8772684 GCA_037833715.1 Toxotes lorentzi
GTGTGTGTGTGTGTGTGTGTGTGTGTGTGTGTGTGTGTGTGTGTGTGTGTGTGTGTGTGTGTGTGTGTGTGTACGAGTGACTAACCAGAGAGATAGGCACTGTCTCCCTTCTTGAAGACGTTATGAGCAATCTTCTTGCTGGTTGCTGATTGGTTGACGTAACCATCAAACCTCCTAAGAGGGTCATTCTGAATGATCCTGCCTACCAGTTGGCCAGGCTCGCCTAGAAAGAGAGAGAAAGAAAGACAGACAGAGAGAGAGAGACAAAGAGTGAGAGAGAAGTGTGAAAGAGATTTAATTCACTGTTAATCAAGCATCTGATGGGAATATATGAATATATGAACAGCTGTGTATGCTCCTGAGGTTTTTTTCTGCACCACCTCTCTGTCTGATCATTTAAGCTCAAAACTTAATGTGTAGGTTAATATGTGTTAACAGTAAACGTACCAGGTTTACAGGGAATGCAGACTCCATCAGGTCCTCTAATGAGCTCCATGGTCTCTTCATCAACCCTCACCAGTCTGATGGGGTAGATGAAGGGTAGAATCTGACTGTTGAAGCCACACGCTCCAACCTAGAGAAGAGACAAAACAAAATGTCAGCAGCCACAAAGCTTTCAGTGTGGTGAGAAAGATGAAAGGCAGATCTTTATAAAAAAAAAAAACTGCAGCGCTGAGTTTTGTGTTGTATTAAAACTAAGAAAACAACACAGAGCATCATCACCACTTCCTTTCTTCCCCACCTTGTTACCGAAGTTGCCCAGGCTGCAGTTGCACTCTGTAGCTCCGTAGAACTCTGCAATCTGCGGGATATTGAAGCGGTTCATGAACTCCTCCCATATGGACTGGCGAAGGCCGTTGCCCAGTGCCATGCGCACTCGATGTTGCTGCTCCGTGTCCCGAACTGGCTGGTTCAGCAGGTATCGGCAGATCTCACCAATGTACTGCACAATCTGGATTATGGCAGTAAGAAAAACAATATATCAGTGATGAGACATAGCAGAGAGATGAGTAGACTAATTACTGATTTAATACCAAGCTCCCAATAATGAAAAAGGGATTCATAAAGATTAGCTGGGGAACAACATGAAATCTGGAGATTAACAGGAGATTACAGGAAGTGACAGGTAAGAAGCCTTTTCAGCAACACTGAGAGGTTGTAGTGTGCTACTCAGTAACTAAATCTGTGGCCAGGGGTTATAATTGACACTGTGCTTACAGTGCAGTTGTATTTGACACAGTCGTCCCAGAAACGTGAGGCAGAGAACTTCTTTCTGATGACGACAGTCATGCCATGTATGATGCACTGGCCCACCCCCACAATGTTTCCTGTGGACAGAGAAATATGAGCTGTCATGGTCAGAGTACCAGTCACAACATGGAAATATACAAAGACATAACATTTAAAGAAAAACTGCGTATTGTGGCTATGAAGGTGTAGTCAAACCTGCAATGTTTAATGCAGCTGAACTGGTCTGAATTGGTGTATTTCATTTGTGCACACCTGAACACAGCTCTGTGCAGACCAAAACAACTACAATGACACCTTTTAGAGGAAGTAGGGCCACAAACAAATTCTGGTGTAGTTTGTTTGTGGTGGGAATGTGATCACACATCAATCTGAGCCAACTACAAGGCCTGCTCTGCTAATTTGAGCTAAATGGCTACCATTACCAGGTGCATTCTGCATACTGAAGTGCAGATGACCTGAATAAGGAATGACACTGGCTTGTAGTGATGCATTTGGTTTGCTCTCACTGACAAGAAATCAAATAAAGTACAAAAAAACCAAAACAAAACAAAACATTAAAAAGTTTACCGACTCATTCACTGATTTGGACCAGAGCAAACTGCCTATAGGTTTGAAAATGCCCTCTCTCTCAACTTCAACAAATACGGTTAAGGCTTTACCTGCAGAGTGGTAGAGTGGAAGGCAATCATACAGCACATCATCTGGTGTCATCGTAAAGCCGTAATATACCAAAGCTGCCATGCGGTAGTACCTGAAAACCAGGGTGGCATGAGACAGGGAAAGAGAAGAACGTAAAATAAGTCAAAAAAAACAAAACAATGTACTTCTCTTCCATTCACTTCTAACAGTATTTGTACTACACATGAAAGCTGAGTGGATCAACAAAGAGAGCATCTGCGGTTCCTGTGTGTCTGTTAGCGAGCTGCATGGCTCCGTCCTACCTGCTGTGCACAACAATGGCAGCTTTAGGCATCCCGGTGGTTCCTGACGTGTAGATGTAGAATAGGCGATCTGAAACAGACAGCACAGTGAGAGTGAGAAAACATACATATCAGCAACAAACTGCACTTTCCAAACAAACATTTTGCTGAATGCTCACTTCTGATTAGCTGTGTTAGGAGTGTAAATACTTGGCTTTGGTCCTTAATTTCAAGCCTATTTACAGCTTTGACTGCCAGCCCATTTTAAGTTATAGAACTGAAGGAAAGAAGCAAAATAGAGTGTCAATATTAGACCATTAACTCCCCTTTTTTCTCTCAGGAATACAGTGCAATGACTAAGCAAAGTACTCTTGTGGAGACAGAAACTCCCTGTTCGGAGAATCCTGCTTTCAGAAGTATACAAATTGCATCTACATGCAGCTGAGAGATCTGTGGCATCACAATGGCCCACTTGTGTTTGGATTTCGCTTTCCTGCTCATCATTGATTTTATCTGTAATAAACAACAACCACTATGAAGGAGCCCGTCAGTGCGGCAGCACTTACTTACATTCACACTACACAACATACTGTATGTGTATACATGCATCTCTATTCACCCCTGAATGTGACCTGCTCTATCTACCTACTTTTTCCTTACTTGAATCAAGGATCTGAACATAGAAGGGGCCATGTGCTGTACAGAATATAAAGACACTGGAGGCACATTTAGGATTTTTGGCAACATTAAAACATTTACATGACTTGTTAATTAATTTTTATATTAATTCTACCTTTGACCCATGTACTGTATATGAGCTGCCTTAGAAACAAGCAACCCATTTAATCTCTGGTAATGCGCCATCAGTAATACACTTTAACATTACCAATAAAAAGAGTGGAACCATTTCTCTAATTTAGCTGGTGAACATCATAAAATTACACGCATGTTTTACTTAATGAAAACATAGTGAATTAAAGTTTTCTCTCTTGCCATGTGTGTTTATTTGTAGGCATGAATATCATCAACTGCAGCAAAACAATTCAGAGACGACATTCTTGCTATTTCAGTTCAATACACATTTTTTTTGGTTTTGTTTTTTTCCCCCAATATGATTTAGTGGTGTGATTTCACTGACTGTGAGTCATTGCTTGGCTCCAAAAGTATTACTCGCCACTTGTCAACTGGTCTGTGCTGTCAGAGCAAACAAAGCAAGAAAACTACTTTTTGAAATTGCTGTATTGCATTGTTGAGAGTAGGAGCTGAAATCTGGCATAAAGAAATGTTTTAGTTTGTTAAAAGTTTTATTACTGATTTTTTTTTTATGACCAGAATATCTGTGGTTGGTTGGTTGGTACATTAATATTACATGACAGAAAATGTCCCCTAAAATCAGTCCTAAAAGCATCCGTAAAATGTCTTGAAAACTCCGATCCTGATTGGTTGTAAGAGATTTGATGGACACAGCGTTTCTCACCTGTGAAGCAGCGTTGCGGCTGGCTGGGCAGGTGAGACGGGGCACCGGCCAGCAGGGGCTCTAGGCACTCGGTTCCTTGTGGGACTCGTTTGGGGTCCCAGTCTCCAGAGCAGAACATTTGCACCGCCTTCCCCATTGAATTGTGGATCTCAGACACAGCTATGAGAGGGAGAAAAAGACATGAAAACAAATAAGATTAATTTCATTAATCCCCAAATGCAAGAAGACCACATGTGGTGCAACATTTAAGCACCATAGCAGACAAGGAACTAAGGAGGTATGGATCAGGGTGGGTTAAAATAACGTAGGGTGGAAGAGAGAACAAGTGCAGTGTGACAAAAGTAATATGTAACAGTGAGAGAAGCAGAGAGAAACAATGAATTGAAACGGCTCTCATATTTTCCCCTAAAAAAAACAGACAGTGTATCTTAATTTAAAAGCCTTATGTCATGCTGGCTCAGTACTAATGCTACTGGCTTGACTTTGGCCTGCTCAGCAGCCAAGAGACTGCGCTTCCAATTACTTAAAGGCATAAAGCGCATGGCAGATCCAGGATCCAATACAAAGACGGCTCCATCAATCCCAGGATGACCAGCTCAAAATTCATTCACTCTTCATAGCTGTTGAGATCAGGGCTTTTCAGATTGGGCAGGGTCATGAGGAAATGGAAATGGATCCCTAATCTGTGTTGACCACTCTACTAAGCTGCAGCAATTTTATATTATTAGTGCCTCCAAAGTCAAGGCAATATAAGGCTTATTTAACAATACCCTGCAGGATAGCAGATTAGATATTATAAAAGATGATTTAATTATTTTATGTGCTGTAATTATTATCCATTTGAGCAACAGATTTTCTATAACATTTGCTAATTTATAAAAACAGTATGTGGCTCAATTGGACTTTACAGTGGTTTTAAATCAGCTCTGTTTTCGTTTTTGTTATAACTTTATTTTATGTGCTGTAATTATTATCCATTTGAGCAACAGATTTTCTATAACATTTGCTAATTTATAAAAACAGTATGTGGCTCAATTGGACTTTACAGTGGTTTTAAATCAGCTCTGTTTTCGTTTTTGTTATAACTTTCAGGCTAAGAATTGTCTGTTAAATGTTTTGAAAATCTCTAGTTATTACTGTATAATCAGTTTTAGCTGAATATCTTACTGTACATGTCTCAGTGCTGTAGGTCAACCCAGCCCTCTTCATTTACCTCTTATCTGTTTCAGTTTATCATTTCAGTCTTCTTCTCTCTGACCTTGAACACTGCCGATTCATGATCCAGACATTTCTCCACTTCTGTCTTCAGTACATTTCCCCTTTTTTTCTGTGCATCAGCAATTTAAAGCTCCATCGATTGATATTAAAAAGACACCTCCTTCAAAATCCATCTGTCTTTTATGACCTCTGTTCTCCCTGCGCCACTCAACTCTCTCATCACAGCAAAAGCAGAACAACGCTCTTCAGCAAAAGGCAATGTTGTACACTCCACCCATCCCCCTCCTCCACTCTCCCTCGCTCTCACCATCAGTCAGCTCCGAGCCAAACACCACAGCCTTGGCATTGGAGATGGTGACACAGTGGACCAAGGCCTCTAGTCTCAAGTTGAAGTTGATGAGAGCAGCCTCTACTCCGATCTTGGCCATGCCCAGCCAGAGCCCCACGTACTGGGACCTGTTCTCCATGAAAAGGGCCACCACATCACCCTCCTGAAGAGAGAAACAACAAAAAGAGGGGCTTGTCAAAATGAGTGCCAGTAAGTCATTGACTGACATTTAATTTTACTTATCTCAATTACCTATAAATGGGTCATATCATGCCTCCTTCTGGATGGAAACAACATATGAGTGAGCTTTAACAATTGTAAACACACTGTTAGGAAAAAGAAGCTCTTTTTGCAATAGTTTTTTTTGTGTGATAGACACACTATTAATTCTTTTTCCACCATTAAACAGAAAGATAATTTATTTTTTAAAACAAATTTAATTCTTAGCAAAAGTTGGAAAGTTTTAAATGTGTAATCAAAAGCAGTTTTATACCACAAAGACGTTTTTCAAAAAGGTTTGCAGCCATGAGAGGTTAAACTTGCCATAGAGGTCCTTTTTTTTCCCCCCCTCAGCCTATAAGTTAAAATTTGTTTTGTAGATCTACCTTGAAACCTCGTTCCAGTAGCAGGTTGGCCACTCTGTTGGAGTACTCGTCTAACTGTTGGAAGGTCCACCTCTCCCCGGTCCCCTCGAAGATGAGTGCCGTTTTGTCCCCATAGCGGCGCACTGTTTCAGCAAAGATCTTGGGAATCGTGTTCTTCTCTCTGAGGTGGCGTCTGACATTCATCTTCACCCGCAGTAGTACACCTGCCGCACTGAAGGAACAAGAGAAAATTATTATTAAAAGGAAAACAGAAAGCTAGAATAACATTGCCTGGAATTATTCCAAAGGACCACTGGCCCTTTACACCTCTCCTCAATGACCACTGCACTAGTTTTGCATGTTTTACCTCATGTTTTATCCCAGAATTTTATTCATTTCAATGTTAATATTAGAGTAAATATTAACTTGTTGCTTTTATTTTGTTTTCAGTTGTGTCATCATTACATACACACTAACCCTTTTTTTTTTTTTTAACTCTCCTTTTGGTGATTTTAAAGATGTTTTCACATCTGAGACTCAGCTGCCAAAAAGCATTGTAGTCGTGTCATTATGTCAGAAAATCACTCCACTACCCACAAATATGGAAACTGTGAAAAGTATCATGTGAATTTGGTTGTTCTTGTGCACTTTGAAGCCCATCTATATCTGCATCTATCTGATATTCTATCTATGTAAACTGTGCAAAATGTAACTACACTGAGCCATAAAAGACTTTGACAGAGATGGCTGGTTGGATCAAAGTCTGCATAAATGGAAACATCTCACTCAATATTTCACTTTTATGGTACAAAGGTTCAGGTAGTGGGCATTCTGCTGAGCACTGTACAATTACAGAAACACATAAAAGAGTCATGGTAACACCGTGGTGGTGATTACTTTTTTTTTTTATCATTACACGAGGGACTAGTCCCATGTTGGTTCAGATACAACCATAATTTATTGTTGCACAGTTGTTGGGTTATTTATTAGTGTTCATGACTTGAGTTTAAAACTGGCAAGAAACTGCACTGAAATATTAAGAAAATAAATTCTACCTACAACCAGTTCTAACAAACGCAGATGCTTTATGCCTACCAAACCCGCCCAGTTGTCGGTGGCATTTACAGGGACAGAATTGTGTATACTGGAGGTTGGTTTAGCATACAAAGGCATTGAGATGTGAACTGTGACACTTCTAACAGTGTAAATACCTAAGCCCTGTCACAGCACATTACACAATAGGAGTCTATGAGTCTCTGAGGAAACAGCATGCTTTGGCAGAGTTAGATATGGTGAATTTTTAACCTTCAAGTTTCGGATATTGTCAATACGAATTCAAATAACCACAGCATTATCAAAACTCTACTTATAGTTTGAGCTATTTGTATCTGAGCAGGTAGACCAAACTGGGAGGCTGAAGCTCAGGTAGTAATCGGTCTTAAGAAGTTTGTTATAGTATCCTATTATTATAGGACAATTCATCAAAATGTCTTTAAAATATAGACCTGGAAACTGCAATCTTTATCTCTATAACCAATAAGAGAGCAGAGGCAATTTTTTGCATATAATTGGATCACAGAAAGGCACTAACAACTCCTGGTTAAGTCACTTTGGCTTATTTCTCATGGGCAGGTCGTAAAAGGTCACCTTTTACAATTTCCTGTTTTAGCATTACTGGAGCTATTGAGGGAAAAAGGGAAGTTAATCACAAACCTTTTACCATGGCAATCTCCAACTGCAAATACTGGCTTTAGGTAAGACAGTTAAAAAAAATTAGCTTCTTCCCATCCTATTGTTTTTTTTTTTGTCTAAAATATTTCAGGCTGCCTGCCTCGTTGCAGAGTTTTGCAACATGCACAACCGGATTGAGCAGTCGGCTGCTAAAGCTGACTATAAAACTAGACCTGCTGAGGGATAGCAACAGGTCCTGGCTGGTGAGTTCTTCAAAGCTGCTTTCAAAGATGATGGTCTACATTTTTGCAGGGTTAGAAATGTGAAAACACCTCACTTGCACATGTTCCTCCTAGGGACTAAATTGTTATTACTGAAACAAGCAAATTCAGTTATTCCAAAAAAATAAATACATAAATAAAATAAATCACACTGATCATCATATCCATCCAAAGTGTAATGAGACTCAAATTCTGAAGTTATTTATTCAGATTGTAAAGGAACTTGACCTGGTGCATGTTTTTAAATAATTAACTAAGACAACATTATTGTCTATGAGTCAATATGATTGTTTCAATAGATATCATTCCACTGAGCGGTGACAAATAATCATTATGATTTATAGCCCTGCCCTAACTACACTAACACCTATGCCAGTGGTCTAACAAAAAACTACATTTTTAAGTTGCCCTCCCCTGACTTTTCAGTTATATATGGCATCATTTTTGATGGTCACTATTTGTCAGCAACTACAGTGTGTCCAAATGTCAGATTTGTAAATTTTGTACAACTGTGTGCAAGGGCTTGCACAATTATTATCCTCAGGAACTTTGATGAGATTCCTGTGAGTGTTTGGAGCAGTGAGACATTTATGATGGTTTAGTTCTTACACTGTTCCTACAATCTGGATTTTTATACTCTTAAATTTAAAGCTGAAAGTCAGCACTTTACACTTGCGGTCCATTTTTATGGAATGCAGACCCAAAACAACATAACTGACTTAGTTACTGTCAAAATACATACGGACTGTACTATATTTTGGCTGACACTTCCTGTGACAGCAGACAGTTAAGACAAGACAACTGGTTGAAAAATAGAAGGGGAAAAAAATTAATTAAATTGCCCGAAAAAGAATGAAAAGCATTCAAATTCCAATGCTTATCTAAGTTACTCATCATGAACACAGAGCATCCCCTTGCTTACTGTAAGTCTCTGCCAATTGTTTTGGCAAAAATCTGCAGGAACTTCCATCCTCCGCTTCCCAGGTAGAAGATCAGGATGGCCGGGAGAACTTGGTACCAAGGCAAGCCCACCAGCAGCTTCAGCACAAACAGCAGGGCTGTACAGCACGCTAGACGCATCATCCTGAAAGAATGCACACACACATAAATAGATGGAGATAATGGCCCACAGGCTGCAGACCCTGACTAGTAACCACAAGCAGTTCAGAACAAACGTCAGTTCAGTAGGACAAAGGTTAAATGTGGTTTAAACAACCAAAACTGTTTTGAATCTGCATCTTCACAGTGGCATTTAAACAAACCACTCGAGAATGTTATCTACTATGAGTTTATTTACACATCCTGTGCCCATTTTAGTGCTGTGACTCAGCTCTAGTGGACTGAGTTCGTAGTGAATGAAGAAAGGGTTATCCATTTGAACTAGCAGAATAAAATTAGAGTCATTTACTGTGTTTCCTCACCTTTAAGTGGACACAATCATGAAAAAAGGAAAGCACAAACACTTTGTAAATAAACAGCTACACATAGTAGTGAGGTTTTTTTGTGTGCAGAATTAATAAAACCAGTAAAATCCTTGAGCTTTCTTTCTTGCAGCTGAATTAAGCCCAAGTTTGCAGAGACCCTGAGGAAACCCTAACTCAAAGTAAGTAGTCTTTTTGTGACAGCTGAGGGGCAACAGAGGACAGCATGCGTTGACACTAGTGTTCAGTGCCACATGATAGCTAGGAAGATGACCCTAAAGCAGTAAAAGATAGGATTGCACTACTTATTATCTATTCATTAGCCTACTTAGAAAAGCATTGAGGGGTTATTTCTGTTTATAGTTATGGAACAACAACTGGTCCTTTTTTGGGGAAGATGTCTGTTTATGATGCTGACTATATGTTTGTTGCTCTGCCTCCCAGCCTGTGGCTGTAATAATGATGATGGCTTTATGGTGCCAACTGAATTTAAACCGTAGACCGAGGCTCTGCGTGGACGATTAAATTACCGTATACGTCCAACGCCTCGACATGACAGGATCTGTAACACGTCAGGGGATAGAAATGCAGTAAGAGCAGACACTTCACAGAAAGGGAAAAAAAAAGCTTCATCATTCGCTGCTGCTACACCCGGAAATTTAAAAGGCGCGTAGCATCATATTGCGGTAGTGGATGTGGAAATCATAGAGAGGCTCAACCCACTGCTGGTTAGGCTACACCTCACTAACCCTGCCATGTGCGCTTTGACACAGGGGCCTTCAATCGCAACCCGGTCGAGCAATATTTATCGGGCTAACCTGAGGTTATCATGGTAACAGGCGCGCCTGGGACGCAGGATGCGCAGCGTATTGCGCGCATCGACTTAGCAAGGAAGCGGATGGACAGCGTGACAACACCAGCAGCCTCTTTTAGCCTGAAGAGACAGGCTAGGCTGAATGTGCTGCCCGCATTCACATAAATTACCTATCGTGGACCGAGAGCTGCCCGGTATTAAAAGTGTCGAGCCACCGCTCGAGTCTCGCCAGTGGATTGAGCGTCCACAAGGTTGACAAAGGGCAAGAGAGTCGTTGCCGGGCTCTCTCCCTTTCTCATAGCAAATAATAACCGGACCCGTCCGTGAAGTTGAACATCACGGAGGCGCTCAGTCCGCTTGGGCTGTGGCTGGGATGACTAGTTTTTTTTTTTTTTTTGCTTACATACCTTGCACTTCGCTCACACAGTCAAAGCATGTAGGTGCGAACAAATCCCTGACGTGAAACTCGGTGTGCGCGATTCCACCTTGATCGGCTTATAGCCTAGCCTGGTCTCCCCCTCCTCCGCTCCTCACCGCCGCTCGGTTGGTTGACAGAGGCTCACGGAAAACGCGGACACACGCACCGGTATCCCCTCCTGTTGTTAATACCACAACGAGCTGCTGCGGCTGCTCTTCTCAAGCCGGTGGGTCGGGAGTCAAATTCGCTTGGCTGTGCGCGTCGACTTCGAACCCGCGATCATCATCCGTTCATTGTCACAATCCCTGATATCATTTCTGAGTTCATTGTAGCCGATAACCTCGCTAGCAAGCGTAATTCAAATGACCTTATAATTTTCTTAGCTGCGCCCGCCCACCACCGTCAGCGTCCCATCAGTGAATCAGGAATAAGCGCTGACGGACGGGCGCCTGGGCCAATGGAGGTCGGCGATGCTTTAACATGTCCCATCCGGCAGGGGCGGGGTTTGCGGCATTGGCGAAGAGGAAATGCGGCGCGGCCCTCCCTGCAAGCACAGGGAGGCGAGGCGAGTACGCACAGCAGTTTCCACCCAGTAATGACAAGGCCCTGATGCGGAACTGTGTGGCGTAAAACGAGCCCTGCGTCTGCCTGTAGAGTCCGCCTCAGCACGTCCATTCATTACTACGCGCTCAGCCACAATACGTGCTTTAAATACCCATCTGTCAACAGAGGGGGACCCGAGGAATGAGGAAGGATAGGGTATCAAACAATACCCCGTGCCAACCGTGGGCCAAGATCGACAGCAAAAACTAAAACCCTTCAGCCATCAGCCTGCTGGTTTACACTGCAACCAAACTCTACATCAGATGATTGCATGATTTGCTGGGGTGAGGGCTGGTTGTTCACTTGAAAACCTGCAGCGGTCTTTAGAGAATTGCCTTTGCAGTCATTAGGCTGACAACCAATAAATGCGAAACTACTGTAGATGAAGCTTACATAAATATCTAGACTGCAGGGGCAGACAGCGCAAAAAAAAAAAAAAAAAAAAAGATTAGAAGTGATAAGTGTGCCAAGTGATATGCCAACCCTTAGTGGATATAAAACATTTGCTTCAGCCTCATGAAATGCTACAATTTGGGTCCTTTTTGCCAAAAGCTGATAATTGTTTGTGAGCAAAGAAGAGTCTTGCAGCACACAATGACAAAACAGAAAAACTATTATTTCTTAATAAGACACAGAGGTTGGCATTTTACAGTGTTGATTACAGCAATGTGACATGTCATGAAACACATTGCACAACTGCAAAAGATTACAAGCGGTCTATTATAACAAACGGCTAAAATTCTCTGCTGCAGGTCAACAGAGGTTACACTTTAAGGTCCTCTGTGGTCTGGAGAGCTCAAGTTAACAGGAAGACGTTTATGTTTAAATTCTTGCAGAACACCCGACATGTAACCTATTTTCAAATAGTTGACCCCGTCTGCAGGAGTACCAAAGACTAATCACATAAAAAATACATTTTACACCTTGATCAGGCTTTATCATCCACTGTCATCTGGTACATGAACATATATCACACTGAAGTCAGTGTGTGAGATGGTAAATGAGTGATAAGCAATGCCAAGGATCAGGATAAAACAGTAGGATGAGCTTTGACCTGGAAATGAGGGATTAAAGTGCGCACACACTTTTTAATCGTGCACAATTTGACACGATAGAACAGACACCCATTGGCACACAAACTCTCACACACACGGTCAAACAGCATCATCAGAGCTGTGCAGCTCTTCAGCCACTATCAGCCCGAGACGACACATTATCAGTGGTCCTCAGACAGATAAGGGCACGCCCAGTGTATTATGCCTCTTGTTTGTACTCTCTGTGCAGTACATGTACTGAATATTTAAGGCACTTAGAAAAGAACCCCCCCACCCCTTTCTTTTTTTTTTGGTTAAACATTTGGCTGATCCGGTGGAACAGACAGGAAACTGTAAATGAGTGTGACCGTTGTCTAATATCCTTTTTCCCTCCACAAGGTTTTTTAAGAAGAGTGACATTAACATGACTTTCAGGGGGATATTACCACACTAATGTGTCGCAATTTGTGTTGAATTCAACAGACAGGCTCCTTATAAAAGTGGACAAATGAAGTTAAATGCATCTATTATAAAACAGTTTCACTTTCACTTTAATAAATGAATTTATTTAACTGTTTGGAAGGTGTGAAACGAATACTGAAAAATCCATGGTTCAGCTCAGATGTTTCATTCCACAAAACTAATGCTGATAAAACATGATGTAGCTGTAAAGCTGAAACAGTCTATTTTACACTTTAAGGTCCAGCATTCTCACTTTTCTGTAAAAGTCTAGAAAATAACTGACATTCATTCAGCCACCGTGCATACCCTTATCCAAACTCCATTTAGATAAGCTCAAATGTCATAACAAAACAAGTCAATTCAAGGTTGTGTCTCAATAGCATTTATTTTCTTGCACAACTAGGGTAGGCACTAGGCTGGAGAAAAGTCATTTAATATAAACATTTGTTTTCTGTCACAGCCTCAAGTTAATATTTTAAAGTAGACGATCTCTCTAAAACCTCAAATATCAGGTCTGCCCACTGGACTAACACCATTCTCATCTTATCATGCTCACTGCTCTTAATCAAATCTCTTTCAGTAAAGAAGTGAAAACAGAATTGCAAAGAAAATGGGCAAACCTCTGTCTGGAGGACGAAGTTCAGATCAACACAGTTCCTCCAGTCCCATCTTTAGTCCTAGTCTATTCTCCTAGAAAAAAGTTCTTTGGTTATTTTCTTTTTATCTTTATGTCCCACTCCCCCTGGTCCATTAGGTCCTAGGAACTGTATTTTCATTTGTTTTTTTTGTTTTTTTCAGTCATCCAGTTCCAGACCAAAGTGGCTGTAGAGATCTCGTGTGGTGGTTCCTTTCAGAGCAGCTGCAAGACACAGCAAAGTGGGGGTTAGGCCCTATCAGCAGCTTACATGGTCAACTTCCTCTTGTCCTTTTTTCAGACAATCCTCAAAACACTGAACAAAGACCAGATCATAGTCCTAAACAAACTGAATCACTTTAAACATGAGGCCTGAACTTAGAGAGGGGGATTCACACTTACATTAGCCCATCTCCCCTGTCATTTTCAGTGCAGCTTATTATATATATATATATGATTCATATATATATATATGAAAAATCAGCCCTTTTCAAAGTTTGCTCTTTAACCCTGTTAAAGCATAATTTACTCTAAATGATCCTCACTTGCTAGATCTCAGCCTCTTTTGATTCACGCAGATGGAGGCTATGCTGAGTTGTGTCAGTTAATATATGGACTTCATTAGATCAATGAAGACCATAAATGTGAGAGCAGAGCGACACATGCCCATCACAGTTTATCATAACCAGCACAGATATCTTATGTTTTTATTGTTTACTTTGCTTAACCAGAATAAGCAATGTGAAGCAGAAAAAAACAGATGAAAACATGCTAGTGGAGAAGAATAGGAAAATTATTGGTATTTTTTATTATCTTTATTTTTTATTAATAGTCTGTTTCTCCATTAAACATAATTTCACCTAATCTTCCAACTAGCCTTGACTATAATAAACAACAGTTCAGCACTAAAGTGGTACAACTGCTTCTCTTTTACATTATGCAAATTATATCCGTCCAGTAAGGGTGTGTACATGCAGCACTGTTGGAATAAGGGGGTTTGAAGGCCTGGAGCTACAGAGGGGTTCTTTGTTTTGAAATGTTTTTGTCAGTTCACTTTGCATGGCAACACTCAAGACTTCATTAAGTTACAGTACAAGGTTTTAATTGGACATTTCCTTTCAAAATTGTAATTATCCTATATGTTTGCCTTGACTGACATTTAATGAAATTTCAGTTGAAATTTTCCTTTTTTCATTTCACCCGTAAGCTCACTCATTCAGACTGAACTTTGCTTCAGTGCTAACTTCTTATAAGTGAAAGTAAAAGGTCATTTAAATAGTTACAAACTTGTGAAAATTTGAATATTTTAAATATATAAGGAACAAAAGGACAGTTTTAAGTGACAATGCCCTTAACCCTGACCGACAGACAGACAGACGGACATGGTGAGAGACAAAGGGACAGTTGTCCTCAGAGGGTACTGCAGGGCATCTCCACTTGTCTTGTGTCTCACTCCACAGCCTGCCCACTGACCTCCTCCCTCTCAGCATAACGACATGCAGTCTAACATCAACTCAGTGTTTAAGTGTAGACTCTTTTTGAAAGTGTGTGTGTGTCTATGTGTTTGAGAGAAAGTGTGTGTGAGAGAGAGAGAGAGAGAGAGAGAAGGAAGGGGGAAGAGAGGATGATGGCACGTGTTTGTATGTTACAGTGTGTGCACGCGTGAGTGTATGCATGCGTCTGCGCAATAGACAGAGATCGTAATTGTGTGTGAGTGATGTGAAAGACTGTCATTGTGTCAGAGGGGAAACGCCATCTCCATTCACTAAGAGGCCATTATCATCCTGACTCTTCACTGTACTGAGAGAGAATTTAAAGAGATAGCCAGCTTTTATCTCACAGTGCAGATTTAAAATGAGAGCTCACCCAGTTTTTCTACATAGGATAATGCCGAAATGGAAAATAAGTAAAAGCATACCAGGAAATGTATAACTATCTGTGTTGTTCTTGTGTACATATTCTGCAAAGATCAGTAAATCAGGGGGATGTCAAGGTTTTATTTAACACCTCACACACAAGCACATGCATGTCAAAGTAGGTAAAAAGTCATGTTGGTTATGAACCTTGCACAGGCTATAAAGTGACTTGGCTGTGATTCACTAAATCTTTCCTAACAGTGTCAAAGATGTGAACCTCCCAACATATCCTCAACCTCATGCAGTTTCAACACATGCACGGAAATAGACTTTAAAGACACACAGATGTACTACACTCATTCAAGCACTGCAGCCTGTTTCCTCATACTGGTGTATGTACATTCATCACTACTTGACAGACTTACACAGTATGATGCAGTGTCACAGAAACCATGGTAAAAGCTGTAGGGAGAAGGTGAAATGCTGACACAACATTTGATCTCACAGAGAAAGGAAAGTGATGGGTTGAAAGTGGTGATTTGAGTTAGGTGATCTCTGAATGTACCACCAAAAGTATTTCACTTTCAACAAAATTAATATTCCTGTCATGTCAAATGATGGAAGAAAACAATGCTGATCAATGTTAGCCAACTTATCACTAAACACAGAAAATTAAAGGACTTTCAGTGGCTGGTTTGATTAAGTTGGGTGAGGTGGGAATCTGAGTACAACCCAGCAACCCTAAATATTTGATAAACATGCCATTGTAATCTAAATGCAGACGTAATCAGTGTTTTGTGATGAAACAGTGTCTAAAGTTAAATACAGGACTGGCATTGGCTTTTGTTTCAGGCTTAAGGGGCAAAGAGATGCTGCTCTGTTGCCCTCTAGTGGCTGGTTGTAGCACAACTTCAATATAGATTTATTAAGTGATGGAGCCAAGCCGATCCTTTTTAGTTCACATTTTTCCTACATGCAAGAGCTGTTGTAGCTACTCAATAACATCCCTTCAATGATAGTTGTTTTATAAATTCACAGACAGCACCATAATATTTTAATGAAGGATACACAAAATCATGTATCAGACTGTGATAACAATGCATGTATATGATCATGTGGTAAATCTGATCTTGTCACTGCAGTAGCTTTTAAGGATGTGATCACACCTTTGCTTGGTTTGTTTTCTTAGGTCCAAATCACACCAGAAAAAGACATATTGTTGTATGTCTCATTTAGTCTGTTCAGGGTTCACACTCCCTGATAATAAGTGAGCCAAGAGGTGTAAACATGAATCACACAGACAGACTGACAGCTCATTCAGCTGACAGTTTTGGTTAGCTGTCATATTGCAACGCTCATTTTCTTGGTGCAGAAAGCTTTCAAGGAAACAACTGAAAATAGATCATAAGTCATTATTGTAACTGGACTTCATCTGTCATGGCTACAAAAAAGGACATGGCTAACAGAGGGAGGAGAGAACACATCCTATAAATGACTGCCATGATCAGACGACAGATCGAGTTTTATATGTTTCCTGTGGGTGGTTCAAGTTGCTTTCCTACCGTCAATTTTTGACACTTCAGTGCACATGGAAGAAAAATTAGACCCAGTTCCAGTTACACTGTGCACCAGAGTTGGACTGACATCATACCGATTTAATCAAAAGAACTGAGCTAAAGGAGTGGAAACTAACAGTAGGTTTGATTAATCAAATTATCAAGACTGGGTGTGAATATTTACTAACAAATTGCTGACTTTCTTACACAATGATACACAACCCATAACTTGTTATATAGTATATATACTATATAGTATATTACTAATTTACATCAGGCAGATATGTTGATAAGTGCTATTGTATTACCAGAACCACTGTGCAGAATCCGTTGCCTAACCTGGGATTCTTTTCACTGCTGTTTAGTAAGGTTTAAATGTAAATTCTGTTTTTGATCAGAGGTTTTCAAAATGTTTAGTGTAACACACTTATTCTCTAATGTAATGGAAAAGAGAGGCTTTAACATTTACCTGTGTATAGATCTGTTTAGACGGGTAATGTGTCTGACCCACAATACTCTACTTTAAACTTTATTTCTAACATCTTATCATGGCCTTGTAAATTTTGCAAGCCTACTATTATTGGTTTTAAATGTCACTACAAACTAGTGAATGGGAAAGATGTCTTGTCTATATGAGCAATAATCTTACCAATACGGCCCAGGATTGATTGTCCAATGTCTTTGATGTCATTGTATTCATGCAGCATATCAATATGATGCTCCAGCTCCTCTTCTCTGTATCCCCTGAAGCATCACACACACAACTGGTCTCATACAAATGCAGGTTTGTGCAATTGCTCAAACAGAGGTACACACACAAAAATATACAGTAAACATCTCAAAAAAAGGCAAATAAGAGTAACACTGCCAAAACTATGCAGAAAAGAAGATTCTGATATAGATATTGTGGGTATTACTTATGGAGATCACTACCGATTCCCTGTCCCCCATTCCTAAACTGAACCATAAACATTCAACACTACATGCTTAACCTCAACACATACTATTTAATTTGGACATCAAAAACAGAAATACAGCAAGACAAACACACACACAGCTGTACTCACTCAGCCTCCAGCTGTGCAATCTCTGTGTCCAGCTGCTCTCTTCTCCTCTCTAGCTCTGCCACCTCCTCTGCAGGACTAACTTTAGCACTCTCTGTTACTTGAATCTGTGAGGTGGAATGCACATGCGGCACTAAATATAGGCTTTGTGTGTGTTACAAACAGAGACAAGGTTTACTTACAGGTGATTTGAAGCTGGAGTGTACTTTCTTAAACTTTGAGAATGGAGTTCTAGGGAAAGAGGGGAGAAAACTATTGTTAAAGACAGGACATGTTTCATGAGAAAGTGATGACAGAATAGCAGAATAAAGTGCCTTTGAAGTGACTGGCTAGATGTTCATTAAGTTTCCAAAAGTAACTCCTAACAGTCAGCCCTAACAATAATAGCTGTACAGTCTGTGTGTTTGCACAAAGGAAATGACAACAGGTTTACAGCAAGACTGCAAATCTCCCACAACAAAGTCTCTGTCTCTATCAGTTTCCTGGCTGTGGCTGATAATTATCAAACCAAGGATTACTCCGATGCTGATCAGCAGGTTCCTACTGTTTTAAACACAAACTGGCATGATGAAAATCAACTTCCATTTGATAAGTTCTGCAAAAAAATCGGTATATTTTACAAATTAATCAAATAAGTCTAGGGATGTGGAAAGGTAGATAGATTTATTTTTCAATGTAACATCAGATAACTACTGATTTTGTGGTTAACAGAAAAGAGGGTAAACTTTGACTTGTAGTCAAAGCTTGGCCCACTACACTAAGAGAAAAGGCACTTATTCATGCATTTTTATACAAAGTGTCAAATAAACAGTGCAACATGTTGGCATTGTTGGCAAAGGGGACAGTGGAAGTACTTTATGTCAAACACATTTTTAAAGTGATAAAAATTCATATTTTATGTCTGACATTAATGTTATCCGACATCCAAACAGCCCAAGCATTAGCTAGCTCGACAAGCTTATGATAGAGCTAGCGATAAATGCAAAATTACCTTTTCAGTGCTCCTTTCTTCAAGTCGTTCTCTTCTGGCGTTGAAACTGAACGATACTTTGCACTACAGTGCGTTTCAACGGGCTTTTCTGGGTTCATACTGCCATAAATGTCATGAAACTAAGAGTGTTATGGCCGATTTAATGCAGCAAAAGACGGTATATTAGCAGTGATAAAAGCAGGAAGTTTGCATTTCGCGCCTGCTGGTCAACAGACACACAATAAAACGTGATTGGTTCTTGAAATCGAGAGGCGGGACTTTAGTTTGGTTACCTTGGCAACCACTATGGCGGTTCAGATTCACTCACGACTCTTGTTATGATACTTCTGGGAGACTTTTTTGTATTTACACATATACTTCTTTCTCAAACTATTAAACATTATCACCATAAACAACCTGCAATTGCATTTCGGTTTTACATGTGAACTCGTAATCTGTGTAATACAGGAAGTAAACAACGTTTAAAGGTAAGTGATGTACAAATGCGTTGTAAACAAACAAAACAGTAAACTGTAGCCTTTCAAAACAGTCACAGTGTAAACATTTATAACAAAATTGGATAACTTGAAAGGAAAATTCCTATCTTAAAGCTATATATATATAGACATTGCTATGGTTTTTTTTTTTTTTTTTTTTTTCTTTACATTACCTTTAGTTAATTGGATAGCCACCACACTGATGGTGTTGTGTCCCATAAATGTCTCAGGACACCTCATCCAACTAGTAAATTAGATACAATACAAATCAGAGAACAGCAAATCTTCACACTGGAGAATCTTCAACCAGATAACTGCTGTTTGTTTTTGATCAATAAATGACCTGTTTCATCAATGGAAAGTTTAAGGGCTACTAATTTCACACATCAGCCTCTGCACTGTACTTTTTGCCTCAAATGCTTCAACAAAACCACCATCCTTGTTGACCACCAGATGGTGACAAAGTACGGTTTAAGCTGACTCCTTGATTTCTGTCCTCATCACATCTCTCCCTTGATTCCCTCTCACATCACTTACATGCAGACTCTCTCTCTTTCACTCTCTCTGTCTAAAACAACCCACACACTTCTTGACTGAGAAGAATATTGCATAATCAGAGAGTGATGTTGTGACATGTGTTCATGTGCTAATCTAAACTGAGGCTACTGTAGACTGACTGCTCAGCAACCAAGCTGACTCTTAGGATGATTCAAAGCCATCAGTGCTCTAAATCTAAACTGGTGGTGGATTAGCAAAGCAAAAGGTTACGTTCAGTCCACAAAAAAAGTACACATAAACACACACACACACACAAACACGCACACTTTTCCACCACATATGGGGGCCAGAGTAGCTCCAGTACGGTTCACTGGGCATACCAAAAGAAGAGGAACACAGCGAAAATGATTTAGCTCTTAAAACACACAGAAAAAGAGATGGAGAGCATGAGTAGGAAAGAGAGATAGGGTTCACAGAGACAAGCACAGGGTGAGACAGAAAGAGAAAGGCAGACAAAATGTGTATCTCGAGGAGTTGATGTTGGGGTGTGGAGGACATAAAATAAAGTCCATTCTTGCTTTATGTCCTCAGGATTCATTGCTTATTTATCAGTTGTTATACAGAGACAGAGAGGGTGGGGAATGAAAAATTCAGACAGGAGGCATGGCCTTTTCTCCTTTTAGAAATCGAAAGATTACACACACTAGGTGGTAATGGCTCCTGCATGCAATCATGTGTGCGAGACAGATTTGTGGAGAATGGCTGTGTGTATGTTATATTAGAATGGCTGTGATTAAGGACACAAAGTCATACGCTTCATTTGTGAGAGTGTACAAAAATTCCTTCAGTCATGACAGATTTTTGTTTTTTTAAACCATCACAGCAAACAACAAGCTAAGGTGAACTCATTTATTTACACCTGTGCTTTCCATACTGTGACATGTCAAAATGTCTTCTGTGAAGAAGGTGTATGGTGAAATATGAATTCCCATATTAACTGCATATGGTACATTTTCAGTGTTTATGTAATTTGTAAATAAGACTATATTGAGTCCCAAAGTTGCATTTGTAATAAAAAAAATCTAAATTCTAGGCCAACTTCCTACCTTTCTCTGAGGAAAGTCCAACAACCAAAGCAGACTGTGTTGATGTACTATAGAACAGCAATGTAGAAAAAAGTTATTTTACAATGCTTTGAGCACCACAAACAAAATTACAGGAATGGTGTCAGAAATCTCAGAAACAGTTATCTGAAAAGTTCAACAAATGAAATCCAACCCACCTATTTGTCTATTACTGTTGGAAATCGAAATGAATTTTCAAATTGAGATTGTACAGAGAAGCAGAGTTTGAAAAGAGAGGCAGCAGGCAGTGAGTGTAAGGAAAATCTGAGCAGGAGGAAACAAGGACATGTGAATGAGTGGAAGGAACAGGACAGGAGGTTGAAACAGCAGGACATTAAGAGGAAAGGAGGAGAAGGGGTAGGAAGCTTTGGTTTGCAATATTAGTTGGAAAGCCTCCCATCTATCATGTCCATAATTCATGGAATCCCAGCTGCTCCTCTGTGCTGCATCTAAATTCCTCTGCTGGGGAATTATGGCCAGGAACCATAAAAAAGACACACTAGCACACACATACACACACACACACACACACACACACACACAACATGCAATACCAGAGAGTATGGGAGGGGGAAAAGATAGCAGAAGATGTAGGGAAAGAGAGAGAGACTGTAAGTGATGCAGTGGACAGACAGAGAGAGTGAGCACACTGCTACAGGGTGAAGAGTAGATGAGGGGGAAGATTCAAAGCATGTCATAAGACATCGATACACCTCTAAAGGCCATACTACGAGGTCTGCTTACGATTAGGCGATTATGGCACTAAATAATTCATTTTACCCCTGTAATGCACACATGTAAGCGTCAAGGCAGTTTAAATTAGTTTACACTTACATTAAGTTGTTTAAATTATGAAGCAGGCTCTTGCTGAGCAAGAGATGTCAGTTGTGATGGAAGGAAACATTACCTAAAACAAAACTTTATTTATAGACCTCATTGCCAACAGCAGGTGTATTTATCTTCATGCTACTGGTGCCCTCACTTTTGTTAAGGCTATGCTAGTAGTTTACCCATGTATCCGAAGATAAAGCATGCTACACATGTTCGAGACCTGGAACACAGATTAAATCTCTAGATTTTATTTTTGTAGAATTTTTCCAAAAATGTCAGATTGTTCATTCAAATGTGCAAGTAGACGAGCAAAAAGGCCACTAGCCCACTTTGAACCTGCCACACAGGGTTTAAAAATGGCAGTTACACAAAGGCACCAACACTGAACCCTTCATTAGCTGTCCTTCAATTTATACTCCAGTATCGCCTCAAGTGGTCCTAGTATTATTACATATAAATTATGGGGACTGTAAAGAGAACAAATAAATACATTTCCAGCCAATTTGTCTTGGGGGTGGAATGCAAGTGTGACAGTAATTCCCTGTTACAGTACTTGCAATTCAAGCAGAAATAAGTGGGAGTTTGAATATATCCACATCAAAGGGAATCCATCATAATCTGAAAGGGTTTTCATGTCTGAAGCAGTGCCGTTGTATTAATGCCATCGCAAAATGGCTATTCACGTCTCTGCCAGGGAAGCCTCGGTTTGATATCAGCTCCTCTACGCCTCCATCTGTCTGTGTGTTCTGTGGTATTTGCTATTTCTCATTCATTAGCTCTGACTCATCCTCCTGATAACTACTTCTATTTCCTTTCTGAAATAGTTTTCAGATTTTCTCTATTGTATGATCAGTCTCATTGCCTCTCTGACTCATTACGTTTATTGTCAGAGTAAAGCTTCCTGTTTTCACCTCTTGGCCTTTCTGTACACGTGACTTTTTGCTGTTGCTATCATCTCCTCGTCTCTTTCAGAGTGGTTCATCATCACACTTAAGCATCTCCATTCTTGTTTCTTCTACTCTTTCCCATTCAAACACAATTCTGTCATGACTCTCACCTTATTGCCTCAGGGCTGACTGGATCTGTGTGCAAACAGACTTTATTGTGTGTGTTGTGGATAAAGTCTTGGCAGGCTTCACTGTTTTTTCATGTGAACATTTTATCTGTTACAGTAACTCTGAAATTTGACCAAAAAAAGAAAAATACACCGGTTTAGAGGATCCAACTTTTGGCTGCTGCAACAACAGTAGTTTTCCTCCCTGAGTTGAGATGATGAACAGATGTGGGCTTATTAGCTTCATCAAAATCAAATATCCAACATATGGACCAAACCTGAATTAGACAGTTTTTCAGTCTAGGGTGAGACAAATTAATTTTTTTACATGACATATCCAGACAAATGTGCAGTATGCTACTTTGATCAGTGAAACTAATGATCTAAATCCCACTTCCAATCCTGTGACCATAGACAAAAAATAAATTGAAATGGTCCAGCTCTGCTGTTTGTGATATACTACTCTGAAAAAAATCCAACAACATATATTTCAGTGAGCTGATATTTACCCTGCATTTGGCAGGTCACTAAATAAGATAATCCAGGATGATGCACTATGCTTTTAGCTGAATCCACTGATCAACATTTGGCAGCCAGCAGATATACAGTATGGTCCTGTGAAGTCCTTACCAGGGAATACACATTCTCACTGTAGAAAATGTCCATTGACAAACCCTTTCTCTTGAGGTTTCATTCCATAAATAAGCACACATTGCAACCATCTTTGTAAATTTGTAAATTACTTGAATTGAATGAAAAACTTCCCTGGCTTGTAATTTAAAAACATTTTAAAAAGTCTGAATACGAATTTGAACTGTTGTTCAAGAGATGTTTAATCAGCATTTGGTTTGATTCTAATCGCAACAACAAAACAGATCAGAAGGATTTTCACACCATTTTATTAGCAACAATGTGTCTGTTGGTTATACATTAGAAACAAGGACAGAAACATTTCTGCTGTACTGTACTGAGTCTGAAAAAACACCTGGATCATAAAGTAAAGCAAGTAATTCAAATACTTTAAGGTAAAAGCAACACTGCATTTGAATGTACACTTTTAATAATAATAATAATAATAATAATAATAATAATAATATATTTCTCTCATAATTCTTTATGGCACAAAATTTCCTGTGCAACTGTCACATCAGTTTCAAAAATAAGGAAAGCATAGCATTGAGAACTATTTTGTGTGTGTACTTGTACTTCTATCTTTGTGAGGACCTTACGACTTATTGGGAAAGTGAGGACATTTTTGACCGGTCCTCTGACACAGCTTCCAAGGGCTGTTTGAGGGTTAAGAATTGTCTTTTAGGGTTCAGGTTGGAATCAAGTTTAGGTTAGGGTTAGGCATTCAGTTGAGAGGGTTAAGGTTAAGGTTAGGGGTCCTAGGCACTGCATTATATCAGTGAGTGTCCTCACAAAGACAGAAGTGTGTATGTGTGTGTGTGTGTGTGTGTGTGTGTGTGTGCATGTGTATTGTGTTCTAGTGTATTTGCAGGAAAGCACATGTCACAAGAGGAAAAAACTATAAACATAGTCAATTACTTCATCCCTTGGGAAAATAGAGGAGCATGGTTTCTGGTAAAATCAACAGAGAGACAGAGAAAGAGAAAGAGAGAGAGAGAGAGAGAGAGAGAGAGAGAGAGAGAGGGCACAACAGCATATACTATCCATTTTGAAGGACTGGGGGGGAGGGAAGGGGGTCCAAGAAAGACAATCCAATCAGCTTCAAACTCCTCCTCACACAGCAACCAGTAAATAATTTCATTAATTAAATGTGTGTCCTGTGTCCATAAAACTCAGCGGCTGCTGCTCCTCCAGTCAGAATATCAGCCTTCCAGCCAGGCCGGTCAGCCAAGCGCAGAAAATAAAAACAATCCCAGGAAGGAACCTCAGAGCAAGAACAAATATTCCTCAGTCCAAAGAGTCAAGAGAAGAGAGAGAGACTGCAGTGTATGCTATGGCCTGTTAAATATTTATAGATGTGTTTTTAAAGGTGAATTAAACTTTAGCCCATGAATCCATATATCAACAAATCGGAGACAACACAAGAAATGCAGTGAAGAGTCCACAAACTGAAACTTCAGTGAAGAACTAGAATGAAGATCACATTTTAAAGTGTTGGCGTAAAAACGTTTTGCCTCTGACTTCCACCTACAGCTTGAGCGTGCGTTATAGCATTAATCAGTAAAATGAACATTTACAACACTGTTTCAAACCCATGTAAGAGTCATATCAGCTGTTTGGGTCATTCTTTGCATTAACATGAATTTAGGGTACAGTGGCACATGGGAACTTTGCCTTACAGTCCACCCTTTACGATAAATGTTTAAAATGTTATTGCAACCCACCACTGGGCTCAGTATACACAGGGGTAACAGAATGTGTTTAATTGTATGGAATAAGAACTCTAGTGTAACAACAGATCACACACACACACACACGCACACATGCATGCAAGCACACTCACACATTTGCACACAAATGCAAGAACCCAGCCCCCTTTGGCACCTTGTCCACCCTCCCCACAAGAACACAGAGGTCTTTCTCAGCTTAAGTGTAGAATACTGTATATACACTTTGTGTTTTCAGTAAACGCTCAAAGAAACTAGACTCTCATCAAACCACAGACCTCTATGAAAGGATGTGGAAAATAAGCAGGGATTTACATCTTCTGTGAGCCCTTTATATTTTAAAATATTATGGCCTAAGTTAAGTCTGTTTAAAATATGTGTGGCTGGCAGCTAAAACATGACGCCCCCCTTTGTACTCTAGTCTTTCCACTGGTGGTGAGTGATATTTTATAATCTCTATAATCTGTGGATAGAGGAACAGACAGATCATCCCATCATAGGAGAGGGAAACACTGGACTCCTCCTAATCATATTTTGTTTGTAGCAGCTATGGCAGAGAGAAAATCCCTGCCGATTATGTCATTTTGACATGGCGGGAATCTGTCTGTCCTTCAGGCCATGGGTAGAAGAGTCCACGGGAAATAGGGCTACACAAATTTTATCAAATCTTGAAACAAATTCCATTCTCGTTGTTAAAAAAGGAACTATTCAAAACAGTTCATGTTATCGATATTTCAACATTTTTTAAATACTTTTAATTCTGTATTGGCCCAAGATTAAGAGGTCCTGGACCAGAGCATAGTACCTTTGAAATTGCTGTCCTGAGAGCCATCAGAGTCCTCCATTCTGTAAGAGGTGACCAGAAGCATGAGACCAGACTACATCAAACAATATTAGACTGGATGACTAAACTGGTCAAGATGACAAAAAGCAAAGTCTGACTTAAGCCCAGTCCATCCAACCTCGCTCAGCTAAACATCAGTGCTGATGCTACAGCTGCGTGTGAACATGTCCCTCATGGTGACTGACCGGGCAAGGTTTGGTTTGCGATAGTTTGAAATGTTCACAGGCACTGGCAGGTCCAGATCCTGCTGCTGGACACTGCGGTAGCTGATCCGGTCACCTCCGTTCCTCAACCCATCTGGCTGGTGGTGGATCTGCGGCTGAGGAGGCTGGAGGTAGAAAGGCAGCTCATAATGAGTACAGGATGGACAGAAGGTCTGCGAACGTGTCAGTTTCCTGGCCAGCGGAGGGGTGGAGAAAAGGGCGGGGCCATTCGGGATGGAGGAGGCGGCGGCCGTCGCCGCCACAATGTTGTGATTGGAGTGGACCGGTGGGAGGTGGGACGTGACAGCAAAGTCTGGCTCCTCCTCCTCCGACTCGGACTCTTCCTTCTTACAGCAATAATACTGACGGTGGGAGAGGGATGGTGGGGAGCAGGAGGAAGGGAGAAAAAGTACCAAATATATAAGAGAGATGAGGGAAAGAGGATGAAAGAAAGGGTGGGGGGTTAAAAGAGGCATAACATTGTTTAAAAAAAAACAAAAAAAACAAGCAAAACCAAAAACAGATGAAGAGATAAAAGAAAAGAAAAGAACATTTGTTATACTAGTAAGCCAGTATCAGTAATATGATGGTATTAGCAGTAAGACAGAAAAATAAATGTTTTGGCAAATTAGTTTACAGGCACCATCCGACCAGTATTCAGCTTAGAGAGATTTTTGGCATTATTAGAAGAAAATGATGAATAACATTCCATATAAAATAAATAATAGCCTCTTTTTTTTTTTTTTACAGTATCTACATATTTATCAACAAAAAAATACCACAATTGTCTATGGTTTGCACACTTTGGACAGAAAGCATATATTTACAGTTCATAAAGACTCATACAGACTTTTCAGTAGGGAATTTGTGATCGCTAATTCTGGTCCACAGTACGTAGCTTTCAAATTCATTCCTGGCATCCTGCCAACTTACATGAAGCCATAATTTGTGGATCACGTTTGATTTTACTGTGAAATATAAGAATACTAAGAACTCTAAGTGGAAGGGATCATATAATTTCCCCTCCTGCATTTACATAGCACTTTTATACAAGTTGCTTAGCAATTTGCCTCTGATTCAGTCACTATTCACTCACACACCATGCATGGTCTACTAAGGTATCATGCAAACACCTGGCCTAACCATCAGAAGTGATTTGCAAGTCCAGTATTTAGCTTAAGGACACTTCACAAAACCTTTCAGAAAGTGTTTCTGAGGTAATGGTCAAACAGAAGCAGATGCAATTCCTGGCACCTGGTTGTTCAGACTTTTTTGTAGATAGAAGTTAAAGAAATAACAGTGTTCAACAGTGTTTGCCCAGGTATTCATGTTGCTCTCAGGATGAACTGTAATAACTTTCGTAATGTCCTGACATTTCTTCCCATCTTCGCCATCATCAGGTCAAAATTTCACTTAGTCCATTATTTGATATATAATCAAATACCTGCTAAGCTAGTTAGAATTGCCATTTTGAGCATTTTAGCATGACGATGTTAACATTTTGTTTAAAGTCCTGCTTTGCCAAAGTACAGTCTCACAGGGCCACTAGCAGCGCCATAAACTCATGTTGACCAATTATCACCTCTGCTAAGGAGGTAAACTTTTTGGTTCCATATGTTTCATCATGTTGTTTGTTTTGGATCTTATAAACTACTTAACATATTGTAGTGAAATTTAGTTTAGAGTTTCATTTACACGAGCAGTGGACATTTTAACTCAGACATTTCACCCATAGGTGGCACAACATGATTAATTTAAATGGCTATAACTCATTGGTTAAGAGACTGACTCAAAATTCATCCTTGTGCAAATATTCTTCAACGGGCTTTATAAGTCTTCCAAAACCACTATTACCCAATCATATTGACCTATCACTATGTCCATCACCGAATTAGGATAACAGACTTAGAGGATTGTGCATCCTTGGCACAGACGCACAGACACAGAATGCAGCTCTACCCAGGAATTAAAATGTTTGGTTGAAAGAACAGTTTCACAGATTAAAGCAACTGTACAGTTATTTAACACAATGCTATGACTGTCAATAAACTACTGTACTCAAGGACATCCTTTACCCACAGCTCTGCAAACTTTGAGAGAAAAATGAAGGCAACTGTGGCCTCACCTGCAGCCTACAGTAGCACAGTACTGCGATGATAAGGAGTAATATTACTGTAGCTAGAATTCCACCAGTGATGACCACTGTCCCGGCTGTCATTCGAATGGCTCTCCATCAACACCCTGCAGTGCAAGAGGAGGGAGGAATGGCAAGAGAGGGGGAGAGAGAGAGAGAGAGAAAGAGTGGAAAGGAGTAGAGGATGGTAAGGAGTGAGTGAAAGGAGAAATGAAGGAGGAGAAAGCACACAATTCATCAGTACAGTGGCTTCATTAAGTAGATTATAACTGTGTGTCATCTCAGTGATGCTTATTGAATTATCCAGCAGTTAGGAGACATGTAATCAAATCATCCTACAAATGCTGCTCATAATATTGACGGGATCTCAGTCTGGAACACATAGAAGAAGTGAGAGAGAGAGGGAAATCGGTGTTCAGCAGCAAAACAGCAATAAAGATGAGATGCAGAAATGACAGGAGAGCTAAGAGGTAAATTGATGGCAGGAGTGAGGAGAGCTGAAGTGAGTGAGCACGCGATAGAAACAAAGATGGAGTGCAGTGAATGGACACGGAGTGAGTAGGAGAGGGGATGTCAAGATGAGCTGAGCAATAGGGATAACAAGGGATTAGATGAATGACATGACATGGGGAGACAAAATGATGGAGGGGATGGAGACGGTGATGTGAGACCAATGAGTAAAGGTGAAACATAAGCAGAACTTACACGGAAATTGAGAGGAGTGGATGAGAGAAAAGGGAAATTAAGATGGGATGATGACAAAGGAAAACAGGGTGATTGGGTGACTAAAAAGATGAATAAAGCTTAAGAGAAAGAGAAGAAGGAAAAGCAATTTTCCTGACATTTTGAGTCGTGAAATCTTCAAGCGAAACACATGGCTGAATGACAGGTCAAAGCAGGTATTTTTATGCATGGCCCCAGGACTCACAAATCCTAATCTCTGAAGCTTTTGTTCACTTAAAATCTACTAAAAATATATCATAGTCTTATGATAAAAAGCTCTGAATCAATGTAGCTGAGCCTGTTTGGTGTCACAGCTGAGACTGTAATTCACTGTTCACTATGTATTCCTGTTTTCAGTTCTAATACTGAACTGCATACAACAGAAAATTTATACCAAGACATTGACTGGAGATCTTATGGGCAGAGGTATAACAGGTACTAGAGAGAAATCTTTGGTCAGCGGTAATGCATTTGTACCTGATGCAAGATCAGGATTGTGGCCAATACATGATTGATGTAATAATCTATTAAGTCAGTGAGTGTTTGGGGACACTCCTGAAAGGGTTTTCAAAATCACAATGAAACAGCATTTTGAGAGCATTGCTTCCTGTCTAGACCAAGAGGATCAGATGAAGGAGAGAAAAAAAAACAAAACAATCTTATATGACAGGATACATGCTGCGCTTCAACAACACGCAGAAAGAAAGAAAAACAGACGCAGAATAAGACAGAATAATGTAAGGTACAGTGCAAAGTAGGCAGAGAAAAATCATGACCTTTATTGCATTAATCAGCTGGAAACATTTAGGCGGATAGCTGTGGGTGACCTATGAACTCTGACCTTAAATCAGAGGTCATAACAAAGACAAATGGAGATGTTGGCCCTGAGCGTTGAGCTCATTTTCATCGAGCTCTGCAAAATCACAGTGTAGATCTATATTTACTGTTATCTACAGTTGTTATCTGTCTTGTTTCCATGCGATTGTTCTCTGTCATTTTTGCTAATGGCAATATGCAAAAATGTTTCAGTTACATTTATATGTAATTTATTTCAGGTAGTGTAATGTAGCTGTGGGTTTAGCATGCTGCCCTTCAGTGTGCCTTCTTATCAGCCGTAATGTATGTGAGAAACTATTTCCTCAATTCAGTTGATATTTGTTAGTTTGACCGACAGTGGTTTTACATGTCACACGCAGATAAAAGACTGCGGATGAATGCAGCAGTACATCATAAGAACATTTGCAGCAGTGTGATTGACTTGAGACTGAACTGGCCTCATTTTCAGTTTATTAGATCAATGCTTCCCTTTTTCTGTCTCCACAGCAGCCAATCACAAAACAATGTAATGTCATTCACATGGTCAAAAGCAAGCCCTTAATTTTCTATAAAGCTTGAAAGTGCCAGTGGGTGTGTTTCCTGCTCACTCATACAGAACAACATGAGCTAAAGTGGAGCACCACCCCAAACTCTGTATGAAAGAGAAGCACCATGCTGACCTCAGTGGGTTAATATCACAGCTGCACTCATTGTTGATGCTATTCTTCTTTACTTAATAATTGTCGCCGGTTCGATTCCAAGCACAATGGATACGCACAACGGATGGGTGGTGGTGAAGGAGGCGCGCCCCCCCGCCTCTGCGACCATGGCCGTGGTGCCCCTGAGCAAGGCACTGATCCACCCCAGCTCCTCACTAGGAAAGCCCCCTGCCTCAGCGTCTCTAGTGCATGTCCATGCTTGTGTGTGTGTTTCGTTCACTCGGTGTGGGTTTATTAATAAAGGACTAAACTTTAAACTTTAACTTTAGATACTTGACAGATGTGGGTACAAACGTTTTCCCTTCATTACATCCACCATCTGAAAGTGTCATAGGACCATGCAATCACACTGCATTGTGGATAATTGCCTGAAACCAAAAATAGGCCAGCAGGCTTGTTGCTAAGCTATGACTCAATGGTGCAAGCCATTATCAGCACCAAGCACACAGCAGTATAGGCCTGTGTTGTCAAGATCTAACTCAACTGTGACATGGAAACGCCCTAAAATAGAAAAAGATGCCAGACTGCCAAAGTCATCACACAAAAAGTATGGAGCATTCTGGGGCAAATGTAAATGAACAGTCATATTGTTTCCTGCTTATCCACTACTCAATTTACAGTAACTTTGTTCCAGTTTCCACTTCCATGACCTCATGTCAACAACGCTCTCCAGCAGTATCTATCAGCCTTGCACTTTACTGTAAAACAAAGTGTGTATTATTCAACAAATGACTGACAGTTCTGACCTTCTCACCCTGAAAAAAAACCTCTAAACCATGTTGACTTCCGTTGTGGGTAACTTGTCTCAACCATATTAGCTTTGATGTGCCCCTCCAGAGACGCTCTATACAGTTAGAATGGATCAGACAGAATGGATCTCTACAGAAGCCACCCGCCCTGTCTACAAGCACAAGGCAGCTTCTCTCCCCTCAAGCTGTAATACAACTGGACTCTAATCCAATCTGCAGGCCACACAGTCCACCAACCAAATCAATATAAAGGAACAACAAGAACAGAGCGTTTTGGCCTCCCAGACTTAGAGTTAAACTGAGGAGGGAAATGTGGTGACTGAAGGACATTTTTTGTGACCGGAAAAGAGAACAGCAGAGAAGAAATAGAGTTGGAATTTTTAAGTATGTCTGAATACTTCATTTAGGTGGAGCTGAGAGTTATTGATGTAATGCACTGCAGGCCTCTAATCAAGTCTCTACTTATTGCTTGATTTAGATCATGATTAAATATTAATAATCTGCCTATTGACAATGATGAGCCGAAAGCTACACTAATCAATGTTTTTATATGAACAATAGATCTAATGACTGAATGTAATGAGAAAGAGCTCACCGGCACTGACAATCTGAATGAGTTCCCCTCATCTCCACGGAGGGTTTTGTTTTATTTCAGCTCATTTCAGTTGCAGTTTAACTGTTTTGGTTCACTCTCATCAGCGTTGCACCCGACAGAAGCAGGCAGCTGTTTTCTGTGAAAAAAGCTTTGAAAAACCCAGTGTCCAGTTTCAAACAGCTGGTGAACACAGTGGAACATTTAGCTGATAAAGAGCCAGCTATTTTATCTGGAATTGCCTCAGACTAAGAGTCAGTATTGGTAACACAACTCCAAATGAATGCTAATAGTGCTCTGTGTCTGCTGGATGTGTAAATGGGCAACTGTTTGAATTACATGACTTTATGAGGTGATAATATGTCAATCTTGTGTTTATAGCTTGCTCCAATGCCCTAAGTTGCAAAAGAAATCAAATAATTGCTACTTTTAAAACGCACACACACACACACAAATAATATTATGGATCAAAAATACTTGTGATGTGCGGAGATTACTATGCTGGAGTTTTTCAGTTTTATAATAATAAATACTGCACATAATGAATACAGCCAATGACACAATTTTCTGTGTAATGTTTTTTTAGTGAAATATACAGTTCTAGGATGTATTGCACTGTATTTGTCAACACAGACATGACACTTTTGTTTCATTTTAAAAGAAGACATAATAAGCAGTATTTTCTGTGGAGGCAATGAACTGTTTTTGTAGAAAATTCGTCCTGCCCCTTAACCTCTGACCCTTCTCTAATAGGTGCACATAGAATATAGCACACACAAAACACACACATAAATAATACATAATACAATACAACACACAACAGCCATGTGGAAGAATAATATTAAGTATGTATAGGATGTCTATGCAACACTATTGCAAAAAACAAACAAAACTACTCAAAATCTTGACAATCTTACAAACACTATAATGCACACAACCATTGACACAGGAAAAGTCATTACTCTGAACCATCCTCCAGTACACACAAGCACACAGACACACAGACACACAGACACAGACACAGACACACACACACACACACACACACACACACACACACACACACGTACATAGAGCATTAGTCATTGTGCAGGGTAGACAGGCAGTGTGTATCTCCTGGGGCTCCCTTAATCGGATCAGTGTGTGAGGGATGTGTTGTACCAAGGCGACGAACAGTGTTAATTATTTAACCCCACACACACACACACACACACACACACACACACACACACACACACACACAGACACACACACACAAAAACACGCAACTCCATTGTGAAACAGTACTGGAAAAAGGCAAACTTGTCTGCTCAGCTCCTTTTGCTGGTATTTGTCCACAGGAATGACAAGTGGGTTAGGGGCAAAAGAAGAACAGCAGTGGGCACACACACACACACACAAACACACACAAACACTCATATGCAATAATTTTAGTACTAGCTAACATGCTCAGACAGTGGGCTTTGGAATAAATTGCCACGCTTTGATGAAACATGGCAGGGATCACAGCAGAGGTCTTGCTAGGAATAATGGCTGTTGACAGGCTTTCAGTTCAATGGGGGAGAAGTACACAGTAGGTGGTGGATTCGAGTCATACGCAAGAGACAATAACATGCCCTGAAAACAATGGGATGAGCTCTATTATAACTGTAGCCGTCAAAGACTGATGTCACACACACACACACACACACACACACACACACACACACACACACACACACCTTTGGAGCCATATACAAAGACACAGTGCATGCACACATGGTTATCTAAGGAAATGACACAAGCCAAACACTCCTAAAGAAAAAATATGCTTTTGTGTAAAAGTTTAGTGAATGATGTCTTTGACTCAAGTGCTCAAGTTTCAATGCCAGGAGTTCATTTTCAAGCTCTTTAGTAACAAAGCTTCAATCTAATAATATTAAGAAAGACACAATGGCTGCCGCCTCGTCATGTGTCGGGATGAAGTCTGTTTGATTACAGCCTTTTGTCCTCCATTAGTCTATATCTACCCTCTAATAAACTGTGCAATCAGTGAGCATTCAACCAGTATTTGCCAAAATAATTAACAGCTTACAGAACTTCCACCTACAGCACATACCATTTTATCAGAGGATATTAAAATGAATTCAGATCTCCATTACCCAACATTAACCATCACTTGCTAACTACCAAGATGTGATACATACTGTAAATGAGCCATCATGAAGATGATGTGGATCCTACACTCATGTCTAATGTGTTAGGTATAGAACTACAGCCAGGAGGCAAATAGCTTAGCTATTTGCACAAAGACTGCAAACAAGTTGGGAACAGCAAACCTAATTTTCAGCACCTCTGAAGTTCACCAATTAACATGCTTTATGTTTGTTTCATTGGTATACAAACAGTAATGTAAAACAGCAATTTTAATTTTAGAGGAAGTGAAATGGTCAAACAACTTCTTGACCATTCACAATTTATCAATCCATCCAGTACTTCTCTGCTTTTCACTGCTTGTCTGGCAACCTCGCTATGGTAACAGGACCCCAGGAAATCACTATGCCCAGCTGTTTCTTTGGCAAAAAGTAGTTCCAGCATATAACTTTCCTGAACCGACAATCTGACATTCCCATCCACTGCACGCCATCATCGGCCGACTGTGTAGATTTTATCACTGGTTACACAATTATTTGTGTCACTTTTCATGTGACCAATGAGGTACAACACCATGAATGCCTTCCTGGAGAGACTGTCTGAAAATATGTGCCATTATTCCCATATTTAAGTAATATCACGTCTCCCCCTTCTCAATGATCGCAGGCTTTTCACTCCACCTTCACATGATGGAAATGATAAATGAATGAAGATGATTTGGCGAGCAGAAATATAAACCCCAAAAATCTTCACAAACCCACCTCTTCCACATTAATGAACTGAAAAACATTCTTTTTTAGATAAGCTTACAAATTCATCCTTAAGCCTTGTCACAACATTATCCTGTGGCTGCACTGACCCTCAGCTGTGGCATCACTTCATTCTTCCTCTCAGGCTCTTGTTCACCCTGTTCCAGCATAAAATTTCACTACACGCATAAATTTTTCCTTTGCTCCTGTTTCTTTGTGTCCCTGCACCAACCTCCAAGAATAATGGCAACACACTGCTAGCCTCAGGTAAAGCTCTCCAACCTCATCCCCATACTGAAAGGCAATGATCAACTTAACTCATTCCCAACTCTGACCTTGAATCAGGCACCAGGGTAATCCCAAAGGCTGTCAGCAGAGAGAGAGGGAGGTTGTGGGTGAAGAAAAGATAGGAACTAGTTTTGTCCGGTAGCCATGAATGGAAGCAGGAATAGGTTTTATCCTCCTCATGTGTCCTAGCATTGCTTGCGCAATATTTCTGCAATTAGTGCCCCTCTGTGAACAATGTATCATAAAAAGGGCTCTTGGCTAGTATGAATATAGCGCCATGAGGACATTGCGGGGTCTTCATTTAATTATACAGCTCACTAAATGTCTCTCATCCATCTGAATGACTTTGCTTAGTTACTCTTCCAGTTCAAATTACATGCTGATGTAAGAAGCACCACTGTAATTTTAAACGTGATTTGCATGGTCTGGAAGCAACAATATGTGATAGATTTCTTTTTTTTTTGTGGCCACTGCATGGAAAATGTGGTTTTTTTTTTGTTGTTTTTTTTTTGTAAGCTTTTACTACAATTTCAATCCCCGTTTTTAGGAATATTTGGGAATGTTGTAGTACATCATGTTATCAGTATTTTTGAAATGATCACCATCACCTGCACTATTTTTCAAAAATGTGAATTTGGATTTTGTCTCGGTTTTTGGAATAAACCACTACAAAGTAACAAAGAATATTCATGTAGGAGAAATAGATGCTGTTCCTGCTACAATACTCCACTAATGAAAACTACAAACATCTCATCTGATAACAAATTTGCTAAAAACTACTGAAAACCACACTCCATCAAGAAGTAGAAACCTTTTCACTGTATGCAACATCTGATGAAATTAAACTGCTATTATGCAGTTATTTATAGCACTGTAATGGAAAATGTTTTTCTACATTTTTGTGCAGACAGGATTCGAATATTTTAAAATACATAAACTCTTTTTGTACCTTTATATGTTCCTTTGTAAACCACAAGTCAGTTCAATCTGCCCTCCTATCCCTTTTAACTACAAATCAGATTTAGAAATGATACACTTTAGCATGCACAATCAATATGGATCCAGTGTGACTGGAGGAAGCAGTCAGCTCTAATATTTTAAACAGAAATGCAACAGAACGTGGATTGGTATTGATTCTAAGTGCTGTAGCTCCTTTTGTTATGATAGTCCCATCAGTGCTCGGGTGCAGGCTCCCACCATGTGAGTACAAAAGAAGCGGTGGTGTGGTGTCAGGTGCAAACAATGTAAAATCCTTGATTTCCTGTCGCCCTTTTTGAATTGTCTAATTTTGAACTGTAGATAAAAATTGAACAAAAAAAAATCTATGTGTCAGTCAGTACATTGTTTTTTTTTCCCCAAATCATCTTTTTCCATGAATGGTTAAAGAAAATGAGCTGCCATTTTCAAATAATCTCAAAATAATTGCATGTAATCACATTTTGTCAGTGTGCCACAGCACTTTCTGCTCCTCCCCTCTGCCATGCCATGTTCTACCCTCTGCTGTGCAAATAATACCACTGGTCTGTATGTGACAGGCTCTAATCTTGGCACCAGCAGGAACTGAAGTTGGCTCAGAGATATTACAGTTCTTTGAACTTGATGGACTGAAGAGCAGTTCTTTGTCCTGAAACTGATGTGATCCAAGCGGTGAAAAGATGTCCTCAGTGCTCGTCAACTGTTGTCATGCAACTGTTGTGGACTAAAAGGGCTTTTTAAAAGGCTGTGACAGTTACTGTTTAACCTTATTTTTCACTTTAGGCCCTAAATAATGACCAGATTTCATAATTTGAATACTAATCATGTTTCACAGGACACATAGATTGGTTCTAGACACTTAAAGAAGCTAAAAAAGTTTATGGGAATCTGGATACACCAACTAACGACAGTGGAGAGAACAAGTAACTCTGAATTTCAAACAGCAAACAAGTCCAATGTGGAAAAAAGCTGCAGCAGTTGGGATCCGATGTATTTTACCCCTTCTAGGTTTGTCTAATGTATACAGTATCTCACTGGCTGCCTCCGCCGCTGATTCAACACGCTCAATCTGCCACTGATGAGGCATGACTAGTGCCAGCAGTGCTGGACACACTGCAAGAACTACATCCAGTGGTCTGCTACAGTGACGCAATCAGAACTCAGTGGGACCATATGGATGAATATCAGCTTGGTGTGTCAAGCAACAATTACAACAAGCACATTCAGTAAAAATATGCTTACTTCAGAATATAGACAGAATGTTGTATTTGTGCGCATACCACTGTTTAATGTACAAATTGTAGCATATTTATATTTGTTTGTGATTGTGTGTGAAAACATCATTGTAATTTTCATGTGAACGGTGAAGGCAATATTTGATACAGCAGAGCAAACTATTTATTCTGATGTGTCTGCTTCCTCCTCACACACACACACACTCACTCACACACCTCAAGCAACTTCATTCTCATAACATAAGCAGTAGTTACTGTTTCTGCTTAGTGCTGCATACGTTCTGCAGACAAGAGCAGAGCTACAGCTCGACAGCATCTCAGGGCCCCGTGGAAATAAACTACAGTTGATATCAGTCTGCTGAGAGATATGCAAACTGTTCTGTGTTCTTTCATATTGAATAATAACAATAATGAAAGCAACAAACAAACCAAATCTTAGCTCGTTTTGCTCACCTTCGGCAATGCATAATCTCTGCACGTTTGTGTGCGTGTAGTGTGCACTAAGCTGGCGTCTATTCTATTATAATTCTAAAGAGGATAAATCTGTCCATTAACACTACATGCTGCCTGCAACTGCTTCACACTTCGGTTTATAAGTTCAGTGTCAGTCACATCTGCTCCTGAGAAATTGCAATGACAGAAGAGACAGTTTGTTGTGACACTCAGAGTTCCCTAAGGACCTCCTGGTGTGAAAAACGTTAGCCATGCAAACACACCAAGGAGATAATACTGTACTGAGTCTCCCCCCATGACAGGCTAATACATTATTGCACACACTTAGTATATTTGTCGGGATTTGTCACTGACAAAATGCATTCCCTAGCCCCGTACACTAACCTTAGCCATCATGACTGAATGCCAAGCCCCAACCCTTACTCTGACCCTAACCTAAACCTGATTCTAACCTGAACCAAGTCTTAACCCTAAAGCATCCCTTTAGGTGTGTCAGTGTGGACCAGCCAAAATGTCCTCCCTCTGCACTGTGTAAAACTCATACTGGACCTCACAAAGATAGAAGTACAAGTATGCACACACAAGCACACACACACACACACACACACACACACACACACACACACACACACACACACACACACACACACAC
>JBBMJY010000008.1:8789739-8806700 GCA_037833715.1 Toxotes lorentzi
ACACACACACACACACACACACACACACACACACACACACACACACACACACACACACACACACACACACACGACAGACATGCTCTGCAGTTCAAGGACTGCTAAAATCCCTTTTTAAATCAATGCATTCAATCAACTCTTGAATTATGTGCCATGGAATTTAACCAGAAAATAAAGATAAAAGTTTTTCTTCTCTTTTCCTTCTTTCTTCTCTTGAGTCAGATGTGACTTGAACAGCATTTATGGCTACATACAATATTTCCAGTGATACCCAATAGTTGCTGCAGTAAAACATGAGACATGCTAATAATTTCTGGGGAGTGATACTCTGTATTTGACAGTTTCTGGGCACCTTCAGGAGTTCTCTAATGGACAAAGCCATGGTACTTGTACCTCCCTTTGGAAACCACAACTCAAGCTCAGGACCTGGGCAACAAATAATAAGCTGGTGCAGGTTTTAAAGGAGAGCTTCACATTTTTTTCAAGTCAATCTCAAAACAGTAAACAAGTGCAAATATGTACACTGAAACCATTTTAGGTCATGTTAATTGCACCTAATAAAGCAAGTGACAAGTCCATGGTCCATCTCTTGTGTAAAAATGCATTCTACAGTTAGGCTAAAGCTAAAATGGGGCTTTAGCATTTTTAATAAGACAAATCAAGTGCGTATCTTTCAGCATGAAATCCTCTCTTTGTGTTGCATTCCCTCAAAGTTCAGAAGAAGGAGAACTTCTAGGAACTTTTTGGACCTTAACATTTCTTTAAATCCACTAGTCACGATATGACTCTGTCTCTCAGATACCTGCTGAGGTCGCAGTTATATGCCTATTTTCCACACAGGCATGTAACACACATAAAACATACAGTATACTTCACACATTTTTTTTTTAGATTTATAGGTGCTGTATGTATTTTAAAAATTGTTGGCTTCAAAATCTTTGCAGTTTGTCCAGAACAGTTATATAAGAGGGACAGAGAGGGAGACAGAAATAAAGAGAGAGATCTTAGGTGCTATTCTGGACAGATATGAATGTGAGAAACATAACAGAAGCAGATAGACTGAGCTGTTGCAAAGCCTCCTGGCAGAGAAGAAGAATCGTGTACACCAGGTCCTTACAACTGTACACCAAGTTCTTACAACACGGACACAGCACTAATTTCTTTCTATTAATTGTATCATTATCCACTGTCAAATAGTCCAGTAAAACAATTTGTGTTAATTTTTATTGCATAATTTGAAAATTTTGCATCTGAACTTACATTCCAGCGTGGTTTTAAGACACAGATCCCCTGAAATGTATTCAGTAATGGTTGAATAATATCCATATCTCTTTTAAAATGGAAATTAGCTGTTTCTCAAAACATCATCTGAGACAAGGATATCTCCAGTCTAACACCTGAAATTATGACTATATGTGATAAATGAAATATAACAACATGCGCTTTAATGTTTTGTTTTACTGTGTCTGTTTGGCGTTAATTATATTCACAGGTTTGATTTATCACATTGTGTGTGTGTCTTTTCCTTTAGGATGCATGGAGCGACAGCGAGGGTCACGTTTCATTGGACAGCCAGCAAGACTACGAGTTGATCGAAGCCAAACAGAAACCTGATGGATTCTACCTGCTCTTCAAAAGACCATTCAGTACCTGTGATCCCAGAGACTACCTCATTGAGGTGTGTAGAGTCTTTACTTTACAGTGTGTGTGTGTATCTGAGTACACGTCAGGGGGAGAATATGGATCTTACTAGCTTCAGAGTGGGGCTTCAGGGTTTTGCCTCTGTCTCTCTTTTTTAATCTAAAAAAAAAATCCACTTTTTGTAGCTTCTTTAGTTTTCAAAATTTTGAAAAATAGTGGCAAAAAGTTATTCCAACTACTAAAGGTGACACAGGTGCTATAACTGTGACTTTGCTCTCCCATTCGCACATCAAGTTGGTTCTTCCTGTATGAGCTGAGTAAACCTCTGCAGTAAGCATGACACTGGACCCATTGACAGAAAAACTGTATATATTAAGGATTCTAATTCAAGGAATTAGCTCTTGTTATTTTATGTATTTATTTATTTATTATCAGGTGATTATCTTCCTGCAGCCACTAGCTTCCTATTGTTTTACTAATTATCTTTCTGCTTACTAATCTATCTGCTTATGAATCTTATCAGTCACCTGTGAAGTACTTTGAACTGCACTTGAAATGTGCTGTGCAGTGCTGTGTAGTTTGGGACCGATTTCTACATTTATGTTACCGCTCCATTCCACCCGAGTGCATGTGAAGGGCAAACACACTTTATATGTCGCATCCGGCCTCAAGCCAAAAAAATAAAAAATAAAAAAAGTCTGTCAGTCCTGAACTGACTGATCTTGACAGTTAACAGGTGGCGAGAAGAAGAGCATAACGTGGGCTGATGGAGGGAAAGATGGTGCCTGAGTGTACACATGTGTGCAACCTAAAGAACGACACAGTGTTTTTGCACTGTGTGTGTCAAGGTGTCATACAAGGTGTGTGTCATACATTTTGGTGATATTTTTATTGCTATATTTGGTGCTTAGAAAAAGAAAGAAGAAGAAAAAAAGCAATGAGACTGATCACGGGGAACTGACACAACCTGATGGTTTCAGGTGTGGACCTAAAATACTCTGAAAGTTGGAATGATCAGCACAATTTCTACTGAAACATTCATTATCATGATTCTGGTTTCCATGGTACCACATCAGACCACTAAGTTACAGACACAAAACCAATGCACATCACTATGACAACATAATGAAAAGTTCTCTGTGTTTGCCTTCATGGGCATTTCAGCCAAATAATAATCATGAGAGACTATTAATTTGAAATACACAGCCCTTCTGTTCATGTTCTGCTTTGAAACCATCAAACATCTTTTCTTACTGTTTTGTCTGGTCAGGAGGGAACTGTGCACATCATCTATGGCTTCTTAGATCAACCACTTGCCTCGCTGGAGCAGCTGAACCTGTCCCGGATCCACACAGGGGTACAGAGAGTGCTGATGCTTCGCCCGGACACGCCATCACCCACCTTGCCTCCAGATGTGCAGACGCTGGACGTGGTGGCTCCAGATGTCATCATACCAAATCAAGAGACCACCTACTGGTGCTTCATCCAGAAGCTGCCTGAAAACATGCCCAAGAACCACATTGTTATGGTATAAATGCCTCTAAAAATGGAAACTCTTAACATAGAGTTTATTTACACACAGTAGAGTGGGTGTTTCAGATGGAGAGCGCGCACAGGCAACTATTACTGCTCCTTGTTTGCCAGCTGGGCCAAACAAAACATGAGCTGCATTGTCATGGTTAGAAAGAAGAAACATAAATCAAAGGAAATGTAAAAACACACGACAAACATGTCCCCTCACATCTTCCTTTTTTTCACTGAGAAACACATCTGGCATATTTACTGCAATGAAATGTGAACAGATCCAGTAAAAAAAAACATACAGTAGGATATAATATGTAATAGTATGTCCGGGTATGTTGCACATAAGGAATCAATTTTTTACATTTTTACTGACAGACCTTTAACCTGTTTGAGCTGTGCAAACTTGCCACCGCTTTTATCAGTAAAAACACATAAAACAACAGGACTTCCTCTTTTTCACTTGTTTCTTTCTCTCTCTCTCTCTCTCTCTGTTTCTGTCAGTATGAGTCAGTGATAACTCCAGGTAACGAGGCCATCGTGCATCACATAGAGGTGTTTGAATGTTCTCCGGATATCCCCAATGTTCCAGAGTACAGCGGCTCCTGTGATGACAAGATGAAGCCAGGCAAGCTCAACTCCTGTCGCCATGTGCTAGCTGCATGGGCCATGGGTGCTGAGGTACGATGGAAAGCAACACCCACACACATTCTCTTACTTTCACCTTTATGAGGACTCTCCACTGCCTGTATTCACTGTTCCTTTTTTTTTTTAAGATTTAGGTCTCAAATTACTTAAGTCATGAAAATAAAGGCACACAGGCACAAACAAATGCCATCAGAGTAAGTTGAACAAACTGATGGAGGTACATAGTGAACTTTCTTTTTTTTTTTTTTTAATACACATAACATAATTGAAAGAGAGAGTTGGAATAAAGCTTGATTTTGGTCCAGTCCTCGAATCTATTATAAGAGATAAACAGAAACTCCTACGAGAGTAATATCCAAGCCTAGAACTGGGAGCAGAAAACCTTGTAAAGATGAACCCACAGCACGCAGCACAAGTCTATTAAGAGCTCGGAGACAGTCTGTGTGTGGGAAGCACACTCAGTTTCAAACTCACAAACTTGGTTACATGGACTCTGAAGTACACACATGAACATGAATGAATCCACATATACATGCACATTGGTGAGGCAGCTTTCTGCCAACTAGAAAGTTAACTGATTAACCAGTCAGCAGGGCCGTAGCCACACACTAATACAGTTTTGATTTTCATTTGCGTTTTCTAATCATGCAATCATGCAGCAAAATCAAACAATCCTGGGTTGTTTGTCGTCACCCTCTGACACAACAAACAGGAGTATTTCAGGAATTAGGAGCCCACACCAGCAGCAGGTGTAGCAGACCTTCGCTGTTAACATGCAGTTACGGTTATTGTTGGTTAGGTGTAGGCACAAAAACTACCTGATTAAGTTATGGAAAGATCATATTTTGGGAATAAATACTTTGTTAAGGTTAGAAGACATTTGTTGTCATGGTTTGAATAATAAGCACACTATAACAGTGTCATCTGACTTCCTCCTTTGCTCCTGTCATAATTGCTACAGCCACCTAATAATAAAACATAACTACAGGTTGTACTAAGCTGCTTGCATAGATAACCTATGGGGTTGTCCTTTAGGGGAGAACAGCTTCAAACAAGTACCGTATTGCAGTTACAAGCTCTGAGCTGAAAAGTTCCGTGCAGGAGAAGTGCACACGTTTCATCTTCTTACCCCGTCAGCCAACTAGTTATTCAGTCAGTCATCTATCAGGCATTACATCATCCCACTTACATACTACGGCTACCAACCAGCCAGCTGACCAAGCAAGCAAGGAGCTTGCTGGTCACATAAAGCAAAGAGGACAGGGAATGGTGAGCCTGTCACCATATTTCTCTGCTCTGCTCCCCACTGTATCAGAGCCAGCCTGGCCCCACTCTGATTGGATTATCTGCCAGGCAAACAAAAACAAGCAGGATGCCTTCTGTGAGCTTCGAGCTGTGAAGACAAGATTAGGTGGGAAATATTCAGGCCTCTTTCATCACCTCTAAATAGTATTGTTACATTCTCCCTGGCACCGAATCAGAAGGGAAACGTGGCCTTGCAAAAACACGAAACAAGGGAGAAAGAGGCAAATATAGTTGAGGAAGTTTGAAAGAGAATTATGAGTGTATATGTAGGGGAGGAAGGAAGTCTCTAAGGATTTTACCGTTACACATTAAAGCAAGATTAAAACAAAAAAATAAAACAATTCTTTCTTCCATTACAAACGGTATCAACAGAAGCAGCTTAAGCTTGGCCTCTCTAAGAACTAGGTGAAGACAAAGATGATGAATCAGGATTAAATCAAGATTCTCTGATAACAGCATGGAGGTTTGACACCCATGGGGCCAGCGGTGCCTCAAAAAATATTTTCTTGATATGATAAGCGGAGCACTTCAGAATTCAAGGAGTGCTAGAGGAAGAAAACATATACCTCACAAGTTCAACCGGCATCCCAGAGGGTGCATCCATGTGAGAATGCAACCTTTCTCGGTGTAGAAATGATCGATACATTTTTTTTTAGCTGGCTCAACAAATCTCAGGAGGCCTCAGAAAAATGTAAGTGTTCACAATAAGGAACATACTTGATGCAAAGACTGAAGTAACGTTAAACTATGTGTTAATATTCAGTTTTCTGTAACAAAGTCTATTTAAAAACTCACTTTCAGCCTTATATTCTGCTGGAGTTTGTGAGTAGGCATCTTGTTATTTTTAGCGCTGGGTTATCTATTATCTCTGCAGTATGGTCAAAGAATCTGAATAAGACTGATATAATAGTGATTCTTTTTATATGTCACTCTGTCAGAGGATCACGTCTTAAAGAGGATGGAGGTCTGGTTTGAAGTGGTTTGCAGAAGCCTGCAATTGAATTTTCAGACATCCTGCTGTGTGTGAAATGAAACTTTCTCTTCTGGAAATTTGAGAAACATCTTTGAAAACTTTGGAGAGGCCAGATATGTGTCTTTCAACATCTAATTGGTACATGCTTGCACAGGGTGACTTCTTTTTGTCCTGCTCTAACAATGCCTTGAACAGAATGAGCAAGGATTCATCCTAAAACTTTGAGACATTTTAACGTGTTTTTGCTTTGGGACACTAGCACTTTAAAGTCCCCAGTTGTGCTTATGCTCTGTTCCTTTGTCTAAAACATTATCAGATTCAACAAGTGGCTTCTCTGAAATGAATTGCCTCCATCTTCCGTACAATGCTTATCAGAATATAACAACAAACCACAAGCTGTGCATATTGTCAGGATATTAAATCCAAAAATGTTTTTGCTCAACACCCCTAGATCATCTGTACTATATGTGAAGAGTCTATTCTACAACTTCAAAGCAGCTCTGCATAAGTGAGAGGAATAATGAACCGTGTGTGTCCTGAATGTGCGTGTGTGTGTGTGTTTGCTTGCTTGCAGGCTTTTTACTATCCTCCTGATGCAGGGCTGTCCATGGGTGGACCAGGATCCTCAAGGTTCCTTCGTCTGGAGGTCCATTACCATAACCCTCTCCTTATATCTGGTACATACAGCACCTATATAAACACACATGCACTCTGCCTTCAGATCACTCTTTCTTACACACACACACAGAAGCAGCAGGATTCTCTGTACGTCGCCCGTGGAGCCCCAGGCTTATCTTCAACAGAGCAATTCATTTAAAATTTTCCAGATATACCTTTTGATCTTGCCTGTAAAAGTCACTACAGACTTAGCTTTTCTTATCCTTATCTGACCTCACAATGCACACGTTCCTACATAGCTATCTTCTAATTCTCTTCTCTTCTAATAGATTTGTTTTATGTTAAGGTTTTATATATCCTCTTATCTCTTCCTTCGAACTCTCTTGTAGTTGAAGACAGATAGAGCTAAGGCTTTGCAAGGTCCCTGACTCTAAAAACCAGTATGCTCAGTGATTGATTTGAGTTTGTTAAAAGTATTTTTGAGGCAACAATAGATAGATGCCCTAAACATCTGAGGAGTATTGCCAGGCTACAGTGATTTTTTTTCTTTTCACTGGAAAGATTTTTTTCTGTTGTCGGTTAACAACCATAATGCTGTCTTTGCTGGTTGATGCAAGATAATTGCCAAGATGATTCAAAATGTAGCAGCATATGTGCTGACCAGGACCAGATGGAGAGGACATATTACAAACTCATTACACCTGTGAAATCTTTCTGTGACGTCTCCTCTCTTTCTACTGTAAACCTCTCCTCAAAAACCTTTAATTTGTTGCTGCAGGACACAAACAGTACCTGAAATAAACTGATTATTCATTCATTCACATTCTTCGTAGCCTAGTTTAGTGCAAAATTATTCTGGCTGTCACATTTTGTAATATGATCTACTAGTAAACAGACTGCGTGTTACATGTTTTAACATTCCATGATATTGTACACGTAGGCCGTCGTGACTCATCAGGGATCCGGTTGCATTACACCCCCAGCCTGAGGCGATACGATGCAGGGATCATGGAGCTGGGCCTTGTTTATACTCCTGTCATGGCTATCCCACCCAAACAACACACTTTCTACCTCAGTGGGTACTGCACCTCCAAGTGTACCCAGACTGTATGTATACCAGAATCTCCATCATTTAGTATATTATTTATGGTTCAGATGTTCAAATGTTAAAATTGCCAGATGAATATTTCAGCTAGGGTGCCACATGTTTGAATTTTTCTTTATCCCTAGAGCACAAAAATCTTGGTTGGAGCTTGACCTAAAGAAAAAGTCTGTTCTCTGTTTATCTGCCTGTTTGTCTATCCAGGCTTTGCCTCCAGGAGGAATCCACATATTTGCGTCCCAGCTGCACACCCACCTCGCGGGACATGGGGTGAGGACAGTTTTGGTGAGGGGAGGCAAAGAGCTGGAGGTGGTACAGGAGGACCAGCACTTCAGTACACACTACCAGGTGAGCAACAGCAGGGCTCATTTTACCCAGAGGAGCTCAATGCAGAGATCTACCTTTGTGCATTGTATCTCATGTATTAGACTGGATAAAAGTGAGTTTTGCTTCATATCACTCTGAGCTCTGTTCCACTGGGACAAAGATTATCCTCAACAAATAACTGAGAAATGAAGACTGACCCTGGCTGTTGGCTAATTTTGCTGCTTCTAGTCTTTAATTTTTCAGTGGGTGATCTATATTAGCTATTTATAAATAAGCCGACTATTACAAGCAAACGCTTGATGGTCAGTACAGCGTTACTCAACAGGAGTAAATAGTGCATTTGTTGGAGACTATTTTCAGCGGTGGACTGATACACATGTGGTGCTCTAAAGAGTATTTACATCAGAAGGACAGCATGTGCAGGACTGACTCAAAACAAACTACAGAGCCAATGTTTGTTGTAATGAAGGAACGGGTCAGCCAGTGCAACAGTTTGGCTCACTGATGTGTTTTTAATAGTTTTTGGACAACAATAGAGCTTTATGGCACTGAGGGATAAGCTACAGAAAATATTGGCTGCACTGGCAATACTTGTTAGTAGGATCAATCCACAATAAGTGTTGGTCTGAAAGAAATTACTATTACAACTTTTGACTGAACACCTACATAGCTGGGCTGCCATGGATTACATGGGTTTTTACCACAATTTACTGACCTGCCTAGTCATAGAAAGCTATAGGGCTTCTACAATGAGGCTGTTAGAAGTTATATGAGTCAGGAATTTAGGCCTCATCAGGTGTAGCTTGGTATAATCTCCATTCACAAGGCATCAAAGCAAAAACCCTCCTGTCCATCAACTCAACATCAGAACTGACAACAACATTTGCATTGAATGTTGAGAGGCAGCAGCTGACATCTGTTGTGTTTTATTTATGCACAATATCCTGAGGCAGGTACATGCACACACACAGACACACACAGAGACACAAACGACATCTGTGAGACTGCCTGATAAAATCTCCAGCTGCTGCTGATGTCGGACTAATGTGAGTGTACCTGTGTGGTGGTGTTGTTTCAAACCCTCCAGCCTCATTAAGGCATAATATGAAGACTTTATCAAACCATTCCTTTTCTCTCTCACACACAACTAATGAAAGCTGCCCCCAAGGAAAGTATTGGGAGCAACAGGTGTTTTAGTTTCTGTGTGTGAAATAAATCTATTGTACACAAAGTGTTCAATTATGCACACAATTAAGATGCTAGAGAGGGGAAGGCATTGTAGAAATGTATCTAGTGGTAATAAGGATTTCAATTTGACTTGACTTGTTGGAAGACTTGAACAACAAATCCTTGTCAGTAGCATCTAATCACATCACAGATTCCAACCTCATGTGTCCAAATGTTGTTGGATGTATTTTACTTTTAATGTACTGTATTTGTTTTTGTATTCTTTCTTGCAGACCATCCGAGTTCTAAGAAAAATGGTGAATGTTTTACCCGTAAGTATAAAACTGATCACTGTGACAAAATGAAATGACCAAAGGCAGTGACTATTCTGTGATTTAGTTTTTGACTGTGCAGATTTTATATTCACACACAGAATCGACATTTTACTATTCTCCAAGCTCAGCCAAGTGCTCTTGAATGGCAGTGCCCCTCCCGTTTGCATTTAAAACACTGAATTAGAATACCTCTCTGCAGTACAAGGTGCTTAAATGGAGTGGAAATAGGGACAGGCTGTAAAATCAGTGCTGTGATAGGAAATTCCCCGGAGACAGACAAGACAAAACCGCAGCAGCTGAGCTTCACGAAGCAACATTCTGTTTCACAGCAAACTGGCCACTGGCTCTCTTAAATAAATAAATATATATTTTTTCAGTAACCTTAAATTATCTTCTGGTTCTTTGTTAATCTTACAATATGGTGAACTGCTGGTGTATTTGTGCTTGATCCTGCAGGGTGACATCCTCATAACAAAGTGCACTTATAACACGGAAGACAGGAGCAAGCCTACAGTGGTGAGCAGCACACCATCAATACACAGTACAGTTCTTATATTGCTAAAGTTCACCTCGAGCACTGTCAACAACAGAATAACCTTGAGTATTGACTTCTTTATTGTCTTTCCTCCGTCCTTCTTCAAACTCGCCATATTTCCTCCATTCTCATAATCCTTCCATCTCTCCCCCTCTAATACCCACATCTGCCCTTTACACTATACCTTCGCCTTCTTTCTCATCTCCCACCAAATTTCTTTGTCTCCTCAGGGAGGTTTCGGGATCATGGAGGAAATGTGCGTCAACTACGTTCACTACTACCCTCGGACTCAGCTGGAGCTCTGCAAAAGCCATGTTGACCCAGGCTACTTACAGAAATACTTTAATTTCATTAACAGGTAACACATGAACAAAAACCCTCTCTCGCTCTCCCTAAAATCATCTGCTTGTTCCTCTTGTCCTTCATTCTCTTGTATGCATTTAGCATCTTGTTCTCCATCTCCCGTGTGACTAAGCAATTTTTGTTTTCAGCATTCAACCTTCCCTCATCTATCTTTCGCTCCCAGGGACCGGAGCAGTGATTGCTTCTTTTAATCTCAGGAACCAGATGCTTTGTCCTTTTAAAGTGAAACTGTGTCCTCTTAATGCTGATTCTAACTGCTTTTTACAATCTCTCCCTCCTGTCTCAATCTCACCCTGCCTCCCTCTTTTATCGACTTTCCCTCAACCTCCCTCTTCTCACTCCATCTCATCCTCCCTCCAGGTTCCAAGGAAATGATCAGTGTGTGTGTGGTGAGGTGAGTGTGACGGAACAGTATTCTCAGCTACAGTGGGACGCATTCACTGGAGAAGTGCTCGACTCCCTTTATAACACAGCCCCCATCTCCATGCACTGCAACGAGTCGACAGCACGCCTCTTTCCTGTAAGTCTCCCAATCACACACACACACAGACACAAATTACAATGGACAAGCCACCAATTAAACCAGTTCAAAAGCAGACATCAGTTGGACGAGAGGGTCAGACAGGCTGAACAGCTTTTTAACTTGTGATACACACATACACACACACAAGATGTTTGGATCAAAGCAAATAAATTGAATTGACTTCAAAACTATGTATACAGCTCGATCAGGTCTTTTTTTTTGGCAGAAAAAAGTTTTCTCCTTGATGTGTAACATCAGTTGTGCAAGTACAAATAAAAAAAAGGACAAATACAGCTGCAGAACATGAAACAGAATCCAGTGTTTGGGTAAATACATCAAGAGCATAACTAAGAGGGTCACTAGACAACATAACATCAGATGATCTAGGTTTAGCAACAAGTATGTAATTTAAAAGATCAGGCCAAATAATACATAGTTAATTATTGATAAACCCCGACTGGTGCACCAAACCAGTGAGAAAAGCACAGACAAGAATAAAAAAAACAAAAGACAAAAGAATCTAAAACTGGTCTTGACAAAAATTTTTCATTAATGTGGAACCCCATCAACTTTACTGAGAGAAACTAGGTTTTAGGGACTTTGAACGCAACCACAGTGAGTGGCCTTTGAATAAACTGACATGCATACCATTAATGGTGCCACCACTGGAAGGCATTTTAAAGGCAACTATTTTCAGGATATTTTTGGGCAATCGAGTGAAATAAACTCAAAGCACTGCAGCAGTCCAGCTTGTAGTACAGTACAGTACTCCATACAAAGGGCAAGAGTTAGTGTTTGGCTATTGAAAGCTATGCAAGGGATGATGAGCAGTGTGGAAACTGTAGGCAGGAGGCTCTTTAAAAAAAAAAAAGGATTCTTATTAACAGAAAAGGTAAGAGATAAAAAAAAACTTGTAAAATTCAACAAAGACACCTTAAAACTGAACTCAGCAACTGAAAGCCACAGCCTCTCAGCACGCAGCCACCTACTCTCCTACTACAAAGAAGTGATGGCATTTTACCTCCACAGCCTCGTCTAAATGGAGCCTTCCATCTGCTCAGGTATGTGGAGGGTGAGCTAGAGAGGTACAAAGAATATGCAATAACTAATAAAGCAATAATTTCTCAGCTATTGTAGATATTTAAATTTAGCTATGAGCACACAGAAGCAGAGACACAACTACACAAAATTCAACAGTTATCTAATGCAGAACAGTTTTGACTGTTTTTCCATCACTTAACAGTGTCCTGTCACTCACTCTAGGACCAATGATGCATAGCTGTCTTCACTTCCCCTGACTGTGCAGAAAATCTGCACCAACATTGTAATCAGGAAAAAACAAAAAACATAATGAGTCATTATTTGTGGAACTACACAATGCAAACAAGCTTGTACTCTGTTTTCTGTGTCACCGACTGACAAATTAACCGATTCACTGGAAAAATACTGCACTGAAATCCATCATTTAATACAAAAAAACTACTACTGTCCACAAACAGGGCCTGGTGCCAGCCTTTTCTCTGTCTTAAAGCTGTATCCCATAAAAAACAGACTGGAGAAAACAAAAAAGTGACCTTGAGTACATTATTTTGAAGATGCACAATGTTTGATGCATTGTTCAGTGACAACTGTGTAATTACCTCAATAAAATCTGCTGTCTAAATATCAAGGCCAGTTCCTGTTTTTGTCACTGTTTGAAATTTTTAGGAGCAAACAACTCATCAGATGTCAAAAACACCATTTATCTGTTTCTCCAGGGAGAGTGGGAAAAACAGCCTATACCAATGGTGACCGCCATGCTTGAAAAACCTCGCTACCCCTGCGAGGGAGGAGCACCTCCCACCAGCCAACCACTTACACCCCCAGTCTGAGCTCAGTCTGGGGCCTGATGGCACTCTTTCACCCAGGGTGAGAGCACCTATCCTGGGGCAAGTTAAAGAAGCTCCAGTGACTTCGCAGAATTTACCCTGGTTTCATCTCTGTGTTGTGGGGGATAGATGACGTCTCCTGTTGAGTTTTTTTTTGACACCTGCTGTGATTATATGCTTATATAAACTTATAAAATCCACTGTCTGTATTAGTATGACTACACACAAGTTAATAAAAAGTCCTGTTCACATATCATGTGAGCAGGGCGGTGTTTCTGACACAAGGATTTGGGACCAGCATGTAACAAATAAAAACAAGTGTGACAAAGTGTTGTGAAGCGTTGCTATTGGCTGTTAACGAGCATTACTGGAAAAGTAAATTAATATGATTTTACAACCCCTATATATTTATTGTGCTCTATTTTGTTCCCATGGTTCTGTTGAGTTCTTAACAAGCATTATGAAGACATGAATCATTATCATGTTATGTGAATAAATTTAATGTGTAATAAACTGTTCTATAATGGATGAATTGGGTGGTATTCACAGGCAAATATATAACTACTACTTTAATCCATAACTTTTATAGTCGACCGGTAATCTACACTCTCTTTTGCTACATACTGCTGTGTGCCCTTGCGTCACTTTCTGTGTGTTGAATAATAAATGTCACAAAAATGTTGGCAGTTAAAAAAGGCATTTTTTAATACATGAATAACTTTGGACAGAGTCTAGCTTAACATTAAGTTCATAATTTGACTGGTCACGACGTCCTTCCACTGATCAGTTTTTGTTCTTTAAACTGGTCACAATGTTTGACAACAAGACAACAGTTTTAAGAACCATATTTCAAAGCGCAGCAATGAGAATCGTTATTTTTTCCTTTTTACTGGCTTTTATTATCACCACGGCTTTTGCAATATTCACATCACACTCTGGGAAGAAGAGAACTTCTATAAATTGTATTAGAAAAAACCTCTGGACACACTGTGGCAGAGGACCAGCAGTGATAGTGTTTATCAGTCTGTTTCACATTTCCCCTATAAATCTTGTTATTAACCTAAGCTACTCCTGAGAACAACCATTTAAATGATTAATGGCCTTCAGGGTAGAATCAATGAATCATTCTGCATTAGCAAACATTTTGTGCTGAACGTGAAGCAACACACATCTGAGAGGCAAGCAGTAGTTATACATACAAATGCCTGCCTCTGTTTTGGCTGCTGTTCACATAGTGTGTGTGATGAGTTCTGGTTTTAGTTTGGCCCAAACAGCGTTAACATAATTGGATGTAAACACAGATGGAAAATATAATCGATAATCAAATTCTATTAAGTGTTAAGTGTCAGAACAAAACCTACGGAACTACATTTTGTAGTTGACTTGTAGACACTCATGTAAACACAAAGAATTAACAACATCATTAATTAATCATTAATTACTGTACATACCAGCATGTGCGTTTAAGACTGTGAATCAGTTATCAAGGGGCTAAATTAGTGATTTCTCTTTTAAATTCCCAACGTAAAGACTCAAATGTCTTCTCCCAAAAAACCTGTACAAACTCAGGTAGTTGATTTGACACAATTAAGATTTGTTATTTTCCTACAGTACAGTACAGTCCTACCATATTACTGGATATTCTACTTACAATAAGCTTGTATTTTAAATTGAAAGTCTTCATTAATGAGGCTGAGGCAGGTTTCAATGTACTTTCTGCAGATGCTTCACAGTTAAAGTACTCTTGGAAAAACAGAGAGGCGATAACACCCGCTGCACTACTTTACTATGAAGCAGATGCACAAAGTGTTGACAGCAAAACAAGACAAATGGAAGCACTTAAGCATGTATGAGCTGTCCGCAGACAGACTCATTAAAGAACAATGTATCCTTTTACAAAAAACAAAACTAAGATCACTGAGTTTGCAAACAGCACCGACAGCAGATTAACACTGCAGAGCACAGCGACACGGGGACGGGATCAGAAAACAAAGGCGTTTTATCTGTTTTCTGATAACTCTTCTTAAATGTCTTTTTCTGTCATTCCTCTTCAGCAGTGTTTTGTCCCCTGGCTGGTACACTGTGCCTTGGGGTATTTCTTTCTCCCTCTTCCTCCAACTCAGGCTGTCTGCCTCAAATTTAGATACCACATGAGCAAGTAAACCTCCATGTTTAGTTGTTATTATCAGCACAAACATCAATCTTTGTAATCCGACTCCAACTGCCTGTAGGAGGACTGTGAAGACTACATGTATTCTATGGTCTCATAGGATAAATAAGAAATGAAATATTACAGCACCACAATATTATTATTTTTTTAATTAAATTTAAGGACAAAATTAGGATTAACAGCCCGTTGCTGATAAAGGTCTAATAAAGTATACAAAGGCTCTGGTCACTAACTGAGAATTTATGTTATTTACTTTGAGTGAAAACACACACACGCACACACACACACACAAAGACACACACACAGAAGCCCATTTCCTCCAATGTGATGAAAAACAAAAGAGATCCTGTAAGTCATTATTATGAGAACCTGCCTAAAAACAACGACATAGTGCTACTACGTCATAATTGAAAGGTACTAAATGCATTAGTTTGAGAAAGTCTCTAATTTTGCTGAGACATTAAGCTAATATTTTCAGATACTACCTCATTTTTTTAGAAAGTTTCTCATTATAATGACACACGGGATCTTTTTTTAATCCAATTGGCAGAAACGTGCTTTCTCACGCACACACAAACACAGACACACACACGGATCTGTTAGTTACTTTTAGCCATATTAGTAGTGCTTTAGTTACAAAGACAACAGCTGTCTGTGCTTCTTATAAAATATTACCATCACACCTATAACCGTAGTAATGAATCAGATTGACCGCTATGCTAGCTCCTAGCTCTTCATCGATTTACCTCTTGAATTTGTCTTCATAGTAATATTAGTCACACGAGAGCATTCACAAGAGAACACTATTACTCTGAAATCCAGAGTGGGCATAAAAATGTGGACTTAGAACTTGAAGCACCCTCAACAGGATAACGTTCATAACAGACTCAATTCAACACCACTTTAACATCTTGATGCAGATTTCTTTCTTTTTCATAATAGTCAGAGGTAAAAAACAAGGCCTAGTCCACACGTATTTTCCTTCTTTAATCCTTAGTCATTTCTTCTTTAAGATCTCCGTCCACATGAAAACACTGTCAAGACCTGTTGGACAATGAGAAACCTGACAAAAACTTATTTCAGGCTATCTTTGGAAGGCCTTTTGTAAAAGGTCCATTTTCAGTGACCTAAAACAGAGTTTGCATATGGACGCTAAAATGCAAAGGAAAAGCTAAGTTTGAAAAACAAAAAAAAAAACAAACAAAAAAAAACAATGTATGTGTTGACTAGGGCTAAAACAGTTGCACCTGCATGTAAAAGAAAAATCTGCTGCACCTCTCTCAGCCTCCTTCTCCAACCAGAGTATGTTTGCTTCAGGTTTTACATCTGTGGTCCTTCTCAAGCGTAGATGCCCTTAACTCGTTTATTCTCAGGGTCAAATGGAGATTTGAGGTGGGCCTTGGCCTTGTACGTCGCTCCCATCCTCTCCAGGGTAAACTCACCGCTCTTTATGAAATCAGCACTCACCTGATAAAGAAAGGAAGAGACAGATGAGGTAAAAAAAAAGAAGAAGAAGAAGCAAGAAAAAACAGAGGGTGATAAGCAAGTAGAGGGATTTTAAATTTGAACTTTTTACTCTTTGTAAAAATTGTGTTCCCAACTGGCACAGCCATCAAGAATCGAAAGTTTCACTGGGTTTCAAAGGTGACACAAGAGAACGACGCAGGAGTTATAAAACGCTGAAAGCAAGTAATTCACTCATGAGTCAACGTCAGCTCCCTCGTAACACAAGGAGCTCATTTTCACTGACTGACTCCCTTTTCCCTCCCTGCAGCTCTCCCACTGAACTGTCTCTTTCTCACACACACACACACACACACACACACACACACACACACACACACACACACACACACACACACACA
>JBBMJY010000008.1:8806800-8830248 GCA_037833715.1 Toxotes lorentzi
CACACACACACACACACACACACACACACACACACACACACACACACACACACACACACACACACACACCTCTCTCATCATCCCTTAGTTTTTACTACCTCCATGTTGAAGCTTTAGAGAGGTCAGAGACTCTATCCAACCAGCGACTTTACTCAGGAACAAAGCTGCCTTCATTCCAGCTTAAAACATCTACAACTGTATGACATTACAGCAAAGGAAGCAAAGGAAGGACACTGATGCCCTTGTCTCTGTATAAATGGACGAGTGCTTTACATACTGCAATATTCTGAGACCAAAGCCCAGTTAGGATCCAGATTTACCTGAAAAATAATTTTAAAATGTTTTTAGATAAAAAAAAAAACTCTTTTCTGTAAAACTTTCTGTAAAACATTAAAATATTTTTAATGATTCATCTTGAACTCAGGGGAGTAAACATAATTGTTTCCAATTAAATGTGGTTGGGGTGACTAGCTAACTAGCTAGCTAGTGGGCTGTAGTAGCCTCCTTCTCCTCCTTTTCCTCCTTCTCCTCCTCCTCCTCCTTCTCCTCCTCCTCCTTATCTCACAATGCAGGTGAGGGAAGTGTGGGTGGAGGATAAGCAGTAATCTACAGCTCCACATCACACAATATTTGCATTTGAGCGATCCAGTTAAAATCTGAGAATCCCTCTTGTCTCAGTAAGACGCTCCTAATGCCGTTTTTCCATGACTTCAATGAATTTACTGTATTCACCATCTGCCCATTTTTATTTGCTAATGTACTACAGAGAGGCAATACAGAGTAGCCACTTGTTTTCAGGAAACACAGAATACAACACTAACGCGTGACAGTACTCGGCCTGACAGCCAATGTAATCAGAGGATATATTTTAATGGTTTACTTATTTCCTTCGTTATCACTGTACCACCCAGCAGTGAAATGGTGAATTGAAAAAAAAAGAAACTCGAAGAATGTTGCTGTTTGAGAAAATGTGGACAGTAAACCCAGCATGAAAACCAGAGACACACACAAACACATTCAAAGAAAAGAGGAAAAGAAGGAATCAAAGCCAAATCACTTGTGTGACTCTCTATATGTAGGTCTGTTTAGAAGAGAACACACACAAGCACAGGTATGAGGGATCTGGTCTCCTGTCACTCAGTATTACAGAAAACATCCCTAACAATCACGTCACTGACTTCAGCGGTGTGTGTGTGTGTGTGTCTTTGTGCACATGTGCTTGTATTTGTGTTTGTGCATTTCCAAACTTAAGAGCTTGACAAAGCCAAGGGTCAATCCGCTTTGTTTTGCTGGTCACGACTCTGGGATGGATATTAAACGAATGAGCCCCGGGATGCGTGCGCGCGCGCGCACACACACACACACACAGTATGTGTGTCTACTGAGCACCTACTCAGAGATACAGATCTAAACACTCGACAAATCACAGGAGGACTGTTATATTTTTAGAATTAGAAAAACTTTGCCTTAAAGCTCACAACCAATAACTTCAACCAATAATATCTAACCTTTCGAATTCACCCACTCAAACTGTTCAATTGTCAAAGCTCTAAACAGGGCATTCTGTTCATGAACAATGTCCAGAGAAATGACTTCACAGAAATGTCTTCTTCTCTGTGAATTCTCTGGACAATGATCACTGAGTGACTGGCTCACTTGGACGTTGCATGGACAGGGAGCTTGTGGGTTAAAGTCTCCTCCGGATAATGTCTACATAGGTTTGGGGTTCAAATGCATGTGTGAAAGCAGTATTAACAATATTAAGCCATCTACTATAAGACCATGTTCCTGAAATTTTACAATGTTGCTCGTACTGTCTTTATGATGACACAAGCAAAGTTTGGTAATGACTGATTATTTCTTTACAGAAAAGCAGAATATTCATTGACTTGTAAAACTGAAATGGGCTGACGTGTTGAAATTTCTTTGACAAGTTCAATAACCAAAGTTCGTAGATGATCTTTGTCAAATTTTGTTATAACTCGTCCAGTAGCTTGTGTTTTGGGGTCATGTCAAGTTTCATGTTTCTAGGTCTGATGGTTTTTGCTCCACAAACGCTTTTAGCAGAGAAAAATAAATAATAATAATAATGATCGGAACAAAAACAATCGGTCCCACAGCTTCACTGCCTGGATTCCTAAATATTACATATATAACTACAGACAGCCAAGAAACAAAAATGAACATTACCACTCCTCCATCTGGGTTGCGGATATAGCCATAACCAATAGTTTTGTCGATATAGAAGCCATAGTCAGCACGCCGTAGGTGACCAACAGGAACTCCATTACGGAAGATGGCCTCCAGACCGAACATCGGTACTTTCCTTTAAGAGAAAGAGAAAGAGAGTGTGAATGTGACAGAGAGAAGGGAACATTTAATTACATTCAAAACACACACCATACCTGCCCTGTTTCTTTCACACACTCATAAAACCAACTAATTAAATCTCAATTTGATTTAATGTTAGACTACACTCTAATACCATAACCACTGTCCTGCACACACATATACACACACAAATATGAAACAACCACACACATTCACTAGCAAATTCCTGTTAATGGGTAAACTTGCATCCCCAAAATTCAAACTGTTTATAAATTGAGTAAAACATTTACTTATAGTTTAAGAGTTCATTTGTGTGTGTATATCTAATTGTCTTCATAAACCCAAGGTTTATACTGTATTCTCTCAGACCATTTGAGGATGTTATCCTCCAGCTGACTATTAAATATTAATAATCACCAAACCAAACAGTTGTTTGATTTACAGTGGACAGCAATGAAATGGTGGAAGTACGTCCTACACTTTGAGAAAATATATTTGAATATTTTATATGTTTTTGGACAAAAACTTAACAGAAAAAAAAACAGAAATGTTTCTCAGAATGTTTCTCCATCCTATTGCACAGTACATCTGGGGCTCAGAGGCATTCAAACCATACACATGGCCTTTTATTAATTAGTATAGAAAATTTCCTATAATGGCTGAATTTTCTGTTGTCTTGAAGACATTTTGTTCACTTCATTTCTTTCTTTCTGGCTGACATATAGTCTCATGACAGAAGCTCTACTGACTCATCAATGGTGAAACAGATGATGCGCCTCCTCAGGCCCTCGTCCTTCTGTTTCTCCAGCCTGTCGCGCCCCTGGAACGGGATTGGACTCTTCAGTTTACAGGTGAAGGCTAGCCCCGCCTCCAAGGGTGTGTCATCTGGGCGAAGGTCAGCATGCCAATGTCTATACCCTGATGAAGAGAGAAGGATGGAGGAGCTAGAATCACTGAACATGGAGATGTGAACAAGAACCCTACACCAAAGTTTTATGTATAGTCCTTTTAAAATACACGTAGACTGGCTCCTTTTTGTTAAAGCCCAATCATCAACATGTGGTCACCTTTAGGTGTATAACACCTGAATAAAAAATATTCCTTCCCATTCCTATATTGATCTTGTATTAATATTGCTGCAAGATCATTCACTGGCTGAATTCCAGATAACCTGTAACCTGAGCTGGATTTAGATGTTAGCATTAGTTTTTTTATGACCTCTTCTTAAAAGGTACCTTTCTCTATGCTGAGCGAGTCGATGGCCCTGTAGCCTGAGTTGATGATGCCGTGCTTTGCACCAGCAGCCATGACAGCATGGTAGACAGGAAGGCAAGAATCTTTGGGAATGTGCAGCTCCCAGCCGAGCTCTCCGACAAATGACAGACGCATAGCTCGCACCTGGACGAGAGAGGGGTAGAGAGGAGACTTAGAGAGCTGGAGAAAAGCATGCAGAGGACCAGGCTGCCATGCCTCTGCTTGGGCTCACTCGCACATAAACACAAAACACACACACGCACTCCATCTTCAAGGACTAGGTCTACTTATCATGCATTTTAATACAAACAGCAGCTTCCATGTGCTGCTGCTGAAGAGAGAGAAAAGCAAACAGCCAGAAAGCAGCAGAAAAGAATGAGAATGCAACAGATGCAAGGATAAGGTGCACAAAAGGAGGAAAATGGAGAAAATGTAATCTCCTTTTTAGAAATGAATGTTGTGTCCAAAATGTTTTCATTCTTGAAAGAGATTTAAAAAAAAATGCTTCTGGGGGTGAGACATAATGAAAGGAGAACAAGGAGGGAGTGAGGTGACAGAGAAAACAGAACAGAGAAACATTACAAAAGAAAGAAAGAAGTAGGGACTAGATGAAATATACTGAGGGTAGGAAAGGACACGCCAGAAATCAAAAGGTAAACGTATTTGTCAGCCTGTGCATAATTCTAGTAACTTTGCCCTGTATGAATATTGTTCATGGTAACGTTTTACTCATCACCTGCATTGTAAAGAATGGGGTTGTATGGGGTAAAGAGCACAAGCCTCCTATAGCTTTCCAAAAAAAAAAAAAATGATTTAACAGATATCATCTCAACCTGCCTCTACACCTGAAAGTAAACACAGAAAGTAGTCCCCTGAAAATCCCTGTACCTGCTGCATTGAATTGCCAAGCAGCTATAGAACAATTACCCACAACAAGAGCCTCTCTATGTCATATAAAGGCAACTGGAAATTAGGAAAGTGTCAGTCACAAACTAAAGCATTCAACCGCTTCAATCTAATTTAAAGAAACCAGTGTATGAACATTAATATGGCAGACAAGAAGACAACTGTTGCAGTTTGCAACAACAGCTACAGCGACTTCCATGGGATTACTTTCTGTGATTAATTTCAAATGTAACGACTAGGGTTTTGGATTAATTCAGTTGAATTTAAAGTTTTCCTGTACCTGTCAGACTGTTGTAATTGCAACATAAAAATATGACAATAACACCAGAATGGTTAAGATGCAAAAAAACATGTGTGAAAGATGAGGGAAAGCTAAGAAGAGGAGGAAAAAGAAAGTAAGCAAGTGAGAAAATGTGGAAGGGAGTGAAAAATGAGGGAAAAAAAACTCTCTCCAACAGTTTCCCCAGTGGGTGCTGTGACAGCCAGGCCATCTGGCCAGTCAGGGATCACCCTGGGCCCCATATGTACACCATGAAACTCTGGGGAGGACAGTACAGAGGCCTGCGCTTGTTCACAGTACACACTCCACCAGATACACAGACAACAAACTTAAACACACACAAACACATGGATGCCTCATGCATACTGTCACTCAGATTTACCAGGCAAACATCAAACACAGACACACACAGCACAGACACAAGCACAAAAAATGCATATAAACATGACATCATGTGATCTAACACACATGCCAGCACACTTGCTTCAACTGGCTAGAGAGAGAGAGACTAATGAGCTATGAGGGGAGCAGAGGGCAGAGAGAGAGCTCTGTTCTTGCAGCAGCGCAGCCATTAAAATGTCACCCAGACAAGGCCAGCAACCAGCTGGAACACAGCACAAGCAATTCGCACATGCACGCACACGCACACACACACACACACACACACACACAAAAACACTCCTGCAGAGCTGTGAGAAGATGCTGACTGCAATCACTGGAGCGTTGCATAATTCATGCAAGAGCAACTAAGACAGAGCAAGAGTGTGTGTGTGAGTGTGTGGACATATGTGTCGCTGCATGTGCCGGTACAACATGCTCTTTTTGATCTGAGGCCTGAAACAATGTAGAGGTCAAGTTGAGAAGCCACATACGTTATAGCATTATTGTTACTGTTATTGCAAAGTATACATATATGACTTCCCCAATGCTTGTAAACAACAGCACTATAAACTTTTTTGAGTTTTGAGTTGCTGGACCTCAAGGGCAGAAGTAGAAAGAAATAGAAGGCGGAAAGAGGTAGAGAAACAAAAAATGTGTGCAGACCTCACATCTAAGTAAGTCAAAGGGATGCCTTGGGACATGCCATCTGTCCCATACACACACACACACACACAGTCTACGATCTCTGTTGACTGAACCTTTGAAATAATGAACCGGTTTCACTCAACAGCATTTGATTTGCATAAAAGTATTTCTTAATTAACTGCATTTTTTTTCCATTTAACGAGCACTGACAGGGTTATTCTGAAGCTGACACATGTACCACATCCAATTACTGCAGAAATTAGTCGAGGCATCACGCAAGTGTGTGTGTGTGTGTGTGTGTGTGTGTGTGTGTGTGTGTGTGTGTGTTTTCACCTGATGTCCTGCTGCGTTCACAACTTTGTGGGTAGAGAAAGGGAAGCCTTCGTTGCTCAGGTCTGTGTCCAACACCTCCTGAAGAACCTCTCGACTGCACAGACAGAGAAAACACATTTAACACAAATACATTTTTTACATTTACACCTATGCAACTGGTGTATTTCTAATACTGGAACTATAATAAAATTAACAACAGTTTACTAATCTACATCATAAATATTACAAGAAAAAAATACTACAAAACTTTAGCAGTAGTTGTTACATTTGCTGTAGAAATGTACAATCTCTCCTTCTCCCACAAACACACTCTAAAAATCAATGTTACATAAAGATGAGTCAACAGAAAAGAAGAACTAAGTTTAGCTTACTTTGCCACTTGTACAGTTGTATGTTTGTGAGTGGGCAGGGAGAGAATACAATGCAGGAGGCCTTTTCTAGAAGGTATTTTTTGCAACAGTGTGGCAGGAAGCCAGGGTTGATGATATTTGGGGAAGGGTTCAGGTTACATTTGTGTGTACATGTTTGTGTATCTGTGTGGGAGTCCTTTTTTTCCTCTGAAAAGCAACTGATGTGGCCATAGTTGGATATAGAAACGCGTGTATGCGAGTGTAGTCTCGTCTGTGAATAAAACATTTCTGGCATATATGCATGTGTGCAAGCATTGCATATGGGGTTGATGCACAGGCTGATTTTTTTCTTCCGGCTGTCCTCCGGTTTCTGTCCTCTCTCAAGCTCTTTATTCACTGAACTCAAAAGCCCAAGAGTGAGGCCAATTAGCTATATATAATCAGTGAAGGGCTCTGTTTGTGTGTGTGTGCGTTAAAGAGGTCTCGCAACCACCAATTTGTTTCTCTGCCTTGTCGCTTAAATGTGGCTCTCAGTTGTGGATCAGAGGATGGATCCACACACACACACGGTGCTCTCTTCCAGAATATCACATGCTTTCATATATTATAAATAAGGTTTATAATGTAGCAAAAAGCACCAGTTTCACCCTTTGGAGCATGCTGCCAAGCTGTGTGAGAGAGAATCTGCAAGTTTATTGACTGCCCTCCCCAGAGAATTTGAATGAGACATCTCAAGGAAATTTTCTCTCTCCTCAACCTTTAAAGAGATTAATTTGCTTCATAAGACCCAAAGATTGGAGGGCTGATTTTTTGCAGTTCCTCATATGTGGCAGAAACAATCAGGAGGAGCTCAGAATCGTTATAGCGCTGTGCAGAGAGACGCCAATCTTGTTTGAGCTCCATAATCTGCGTCTTATCGAGTGTGTGTATAATCTATAATGACACAGGCATATTGGGCTACTTCTGCTAGTGACGCAATGATTTCTGGTTTGGTGTGAGTAGTAAAAGCAAGAGGGATTGAAAAACAGAGTGGAGAGAGGAGACGGAGAAAGACCTGGATAAGATCTACACAGACGTAAGGACAGAGAGAAAAGAAGACGTAAGAGAACAGAAGATGAGAAAAGCCTCAAAGAGAAGAAATCAACGCAGCCCACACAGAGAACAGAGTGGCCTAACCCTGCTGCTGGTAAGAGGGAAGAACAAAGACGGAGGGCGCTGAGGTGGGGAGGAGATGAGGTGAGAGGGGAAGAAAAAGATAGATGAGGAGTTCAGAAAATCGGATCAGGAACAGGTAAAGGTGGCACGGCTTGGTCTTTGAGTGAAGAACAAAAGAAAACTGTAGGAAGTAAGAAGAAAGTGTGTCAGCTCCAAATGAAAGTTTGGACTAGCTCCTATGTCCAAATATGAAATACCATTTCTACCTGTGCAGCACACGGTTCCTAATCCTTAGACGAAGAAATCAATGGATAACGGTTCTGACGGATGAAAATAGGAATCCTGGGACATTTTCAGGTTAGGTAATTTTGAGGACAGTGTTACAGAAATCTTCTGAGAAAAATCCCAGGAATCACAAAACTGGAGATTAAAGGGAGGAAGAAAGTGTTGAAAGAAGAGAAAAATGAAAAAGAAAATGCCAATGAAGAAATGAATTAGGAAAATTCATGCAAATTCATGCAAAAGAGGAAAAACCTAGATGATAATGGTATCTTATGAATTTAATTGTCTCTGATTTAAACTGCATAAGATGGCAAAAATAGTTTTTAATATTTTAAAACACAGCATGACCAAATATAAAGCATCACTACTCTTGGTAATAAAACTACCAGGAGTAGTGTTCTTGTTTAAATCTGAACCATTTGAATCACTTGGTTTGAAAAACCTACATACATTAAACAACACCATATGTTCATTTAGAAGTCAAAGTTGCTGCTACCTCCATAATGCTTTGTGTTTTTACCAGCAGATTTAGATGACAGTGCTGGGTCATGACAGGTACGACTATTTAAACCAATAAACCTCTAACCCAAGGGTTCAACTGTTGTTGAGACCCAAAGTGCAACTGCTCTGAGAAATTGTTGCCATCGTCACTCACTAAGATGAAAAATAGATTTAAAAGTAATTCATTTGCAGGGTTCACAGCGACATGAAACAGCCAAGGGCTACATTTATGTGCAGCATTAACATTGAACCTCTCTAACTTCTGTCTCCTGTTTTCAGTCCACCTCTGTCCCTGCACTCACCTTTCATGGTTAAGGCCAACTTTGAAAACAGCCGCTTAACCTGCTCTCCTCTTATTGATCCAACAGCTCATCTTGCTGGTTTCCCCGCCGCAGCCCAGGATGTGAATCATAACCCATCTTCAGACCAATCATTTACCTTCTTCTTTTCTCTTCTCCTCTCTCCTGCTCTTTGTTCTCACTCACCCCTTTTGTCCTTTTCTCACCTGAATACATAAATCATGACAACGGGGGCAGCCGTGGTGCAGCAAGTTAAGAGCGCGGCTTTAGAGTTTGGACCGCCTGGAGATCGGACGGTCGCCGGGTTCGAAAATAAAAATGCAGAGAATAAATTTCGGCAGCTTGAAGGGTCAATAAAGGAATAAACTTAAATGAAAAAACTCCATTCATTCATAGTCTTCTTCCCTCCCTCCCTTTTTCTTTTCTTTTCCCACCTCTTTGGCCCCTGGATGCTGATCATCCCCATGTCCTCAGAGTGGTCTGTCAGCTGGCAGTGGAAACCTTGGTCCTGAAGAACTGTTCTAATGTGGTTCCAGTTGTGTTCTGCTACACCACCTCCAATGGCCAGGTAGTATGCATCACCTGGAGCAAAGGTGAGAGAGGAAAGAAATGATTAAGGGAAACAATGACAGATGGAACATTAGACAAGTACCAACCAGTCTTGTACCAGGTTTTGACGTAGTCTTATTTATGGATATATTCATAAATTGTTTCCTCCCTGTAACATGGTACTACTTAATAAATGAATTTGTCTCTTCTGATCTTTGTGTATCTGGAGGTGCCTTCAATCAGCTGCTATGGTGACAGAGATGGGGCTAACATGAAAAACATGACTCCCATCTGATTTAAGACCAGGTAAAAATTGACTGAGTGATTGGAGGATAGATTTCAAACAGACAGAATGGCAATGATATAAGACAGAAAACAACATTAGGAACAGAAAAACAGCAGGCAGAATAACAGAATGATGAACATAGCAGTATTTATAGATAAACTGGGAGACACAACAATAAACAGAACAGAGCAAAATGACAATAAATCCAAAATAAGATAAAACAGAATGGCAGACATATCCAAGAGGAAATAAAATACAACAGTTAAAATGACAACACAACTGTGATGGAATGACAAAAAGAAGGATGGAATAACATAGAACGCAACAGATATAACAACTTAGCAGATAAATATGAACCACACCACATGCACTCACATCAACACTGTTTCTCACCGTTGGATTCTGGTGCCAGGGGCAGGTTGGCAGCACCAGGCTCCAGTCTGCTCACTGTCAGGTCAGCCTCCGCCCCTCCTCTTTTATTCAGCATGCAGGTATACACAGTGGAGCCTGACACGCACACATAAACAATTAATTCTCATGGAATAATATGTAGGCCACTTTAAGGTGTGCAGTCTCTTGGAACCAAGCCAACAGAAATCTTGAAATTAAAAAAGGACTCAAATCTGATCAAATCAATCTTCTGTTTGTAACTGGTTCTTTGTGAGTAATCCAGGTCCTATGATTTTGTGTGACTGTGTTTGTGTGTGTTTGTGTGTGTGTGTGTGTGTGTGTGTGCTTTCCTGCACCTTATGTGTGAGTAAGTATGAATTTTTAATAAGCTCAAGTGTACTTACACTTCTTTCACAACTTTGCTGTTTTTAAGGGGCATTCATTATCAGTGTCTGCCTCCAGGGAATACACTCGTCCCGAACGCGTGAGCCTCGTCTTTTTAAGCAACAGTTACCAAGGAAACGACTAAAATATGAACCCCATTAAAAACTGTAATGACTGATGAGAACATCACTTAACAAAGATATTCATAATGAAGACATCCTCATAGTAATTTACTAATGAATGAAGTCTGTATCTAATTACAAGAGACATAAAATGATGATGACATGTCTGTCATCCATTGGCTGAAGGAGCTGGTAATATGCGACTGTCCCCCAGTCATCTCTGTGTCATTTACCATGTTGAAATGGCCACATTTTTGAGAAGCTACCTTTGTAAAGCAATGTTTGCCCAAGACACCTTTGAACGACATCACTGTTCACTTTGCTGTACAGGATATATCCCTCCTTTCCTTCCTGTAGGTATTGGTATACTGATGTAGGTATACTGATGAAGACCTACAGTGGGTCAAAACATTGCTAATAAAATTTAAGGGCACTATGATTCCTCTGTGAGTGTACTCCTTATATTGGATCCTACATTTCCCATAATGCAACCAATAGCATCTTTTCGTTAGACCCTTCCTGCTGCCCACAAACCCCCAACCTCCAGTTTAGCAATACATGTTTTTATAGGTCGAATGGTATTCCCCATGACAAGTAAACTGACCTTTTGTTTCTGACAGCATAAGTTTTTATTTGTCTATGTACATTTCCAAATCCTTTATACAGAGGCTTAAATGTAAAATATAAATCTGTCTGAGCATGTTCAGAACTTGATTTCAGTTTCTTAAAGGACATCACAGTCGACACACAGGTAATCTCTCCTGTTCAGCAGCAAACAGGGACAACTGAAGAAGAAGGAATAGACGAAAATGGAGAAAAAGAAATATCCAGAGCATTTGGAGCTCTGCCTAACACACCTGTCACTGCAGAAAGCAGGCATAGCTGTCGCACTGTTTGTTTGAAAAAGTCACAAAACGATTAGACAACGAAGACCGCCCTGTCACCACTTTCACCAGCACCTCTGAGAGACTATATACTTGCGTGAAGATCTGGTATTTTGAGATTTTGTTGAAGCGTGGACTGTCTCTCTCATGCGCTGGCATCTTTAGTCCCTCTATCCATGTATCTGCCCTCTTCGTTCGGTCAGTATTTTCTCCCATCTGTCTCTGTCTGTGCATTTGTGTGTGTGTTTGCATCAGCAGCAGTCACACTGACCTGGCTTCTTGTTGACATCAGCAGAGAACAGCCAATCAGCCGCCTTCTTGGCATCTGGTCCAGTGAGATAGAACTTTCCAAAGTAGGACATGTCAAACACGGCCACACCGTGTCTACATGAGAGGCACTCATTCTTAATCTGCATTAAAAAAAAAATTAACAAATATACCCTGACATTACACACAAATTCCGTCCTCTGACAAACATGTTATTTCTAAGATGACTGTGTCTTTGGAGACAGATCCTTGAAGGAAGCATTCATCACAGTAGTGAAACCGCAGGGAAAATTTATAGCACATCAAGACTGGTCATTCTGTCTTTGTGGTGTGTCCTCCAAGATGCTGAGTGGAGACTGTACTCTCATTACGGTCTGCTGTCCATGGCCGTCTCCCATGAGGACACGTGCTCCCTTGTCTCATGGGAGCCTTCAGAAAGTGCTCATACTCATCTGTCCACGCTAAATGTTTTGGCCCAAAAGAGGAAGCTGCATGCAGTTTAATGAACGTTGTTCTAGCTAGTAACAAAGATATTCCCACACACACTTCCACACTTTTACACCAGTTGTCTTACCACGTCATGATGTGGAGGGAAGTCAAAGGTGTACTCTTTCCCCAGCAATTCGTTGTATTTGTACTTTACGTTCTTCTTAATGTCATAAGCTCCGTAGTAATCGTAATCTTTAACCTTTGCAATAACACAGGCAAACAAGCAGTTAGAGACTTATTAACCATTATCGTTTCTCAAGCGTAGAGAAGGACAAAGCAACTGTGTCAGCGCCATCCATTATTGGCGGTCAGCCTGTTCCAACAGTTATGCAGCAAGAAAAAAATAGCATCTTAATTGTTCAAGTTTTCCCAAGTGCCTTTCGTCAATATGTGGATGTAAATAAATCATTTGCATTCATGTGCTTGTGTACAATATATTTGTATGGTGTTACGTGTGTGTCTCACAGGCGCAGGCCCGTTTTTGTTGAACCAGCCAGGTCTCTCCCAACCATGTCTCTCCTGGAACACACAGCCCTGCTCCGTCAGCACCTAAAACAAACAACCACACACATAAACAAAGAGGCACAGTCAGTACAGAGAGCACACAAATATAAGAATGTTTTCACAAAATCCACATATTTCCACATACTGTGATAAATTAACTCTCATGTTAAGAAACATCACTCATCCATAGAGGTGACCATCCATTGACCACAGATGTTAAGTCTGCTTTTGCTGTTCTGAGTATTTTAAGCAGCACAGACTGATTTTTTTTTGTGGCCACTTGGGCACAGCAAAATAAGCTGCAACTACAACACTGACATATTATCTCTGTATAAACTTGTTATGATGAACTTGCTTGCAAACAGTTGCCTCTTACACATCAAATGAGCACAGATTCACTCTCTTTTTAGCTCTGTTTTGGTCTCTGTCATCTCCTGAGACAATTATCGCAATGATGCAGTGAGCATTAATGAAAATCAAGTTTACATTGATTGATTGATGATTAAAAATCAATCTTATGTGGGAAGAACTGATGAGAAGTGATGGTAAAACCCTCTTTCAGCTCTGTTGCAAATATAGTATGTTTGTTAATTCTTGATTTCTCTAACAGTGTTGATATAAGATATTTCAGCGCTCACCATCCTCCTTGTTAAAATTGACAGTCGCCCACAGTTGGTAGGTATGTTCTGCTATGCTCTGCTCCTAGCAGGCAGCTAGCTGTCTCTTGCCAAAACTTCCCACACTGAGCTATATTTACCATCCGTGCTACCGAGGTGGAGAAAACGTGTGAGCAGCAATGTCAGAGATGGCCTGTTTGTGCTCTGAAATAAGCTTGTATTGCTTCCTAAAAGTAGACAGTCTCATTACTTGCACAGGGACAGCCTCCTTGGCCAATCAAACCCCTTAAGTACCTCTTGGCCATGATACATGCCGTCATGATTGGGAGTGAGAGCCAGTATTGTGAACAAAAGCTCATTTAAAAAATAATAATTAGACTTTTCCAGTGTTTTTCCTTTTTTGCTCTGCCAACCCTACATTTATCTGAGGCTCTCCAACAGCAGGAAGGCTAGTTGCTAGGTGATGGCCCTCAACGAGTGATTAGCAGGGGTCTAATGGGCTTACAGCTGAGGTTTGGACCAACCCAGTCTCACAGAGACTCTGCTCTCCTTCGAGATACATTCTGGCTACCTGAGAGCAGTATTTTCTCAGTGCTCCATAATTTAGCTGACTAGCATAAAATCTGATGCCACAATTACAATCACCATAACATGATAATAGCTGACCCTGTATTTGTTATCATGCAAATGAAGGTCTTTTGTGTTGGATGGGAAAGCTGTGATGAAAACAGGGGCTGAACGCTTTAAATGCATGCTGATGTAGAACAGGACAATAGATGAAACTAACGCTGCATGCTACCACCTTCATCTGACTGTCCATCAGCTCGTATGTTCGATATTATGACAATGACTCGTTGAACACTAGTCACTGAGTGTTTAAGGCTGCAGTTCCTAATTCAGTTAGTTTTTAAACATTTGCGAGAATGCACTCCATCAGAAAACAAAAGTGAACACGTCAACTGCTGCCTGTGGCACACACAACTTCAAACAGTGTTGTAACAAGCAGTAACACTGCTTCTCTGGAAAGGAGCATATATGCTGCCAATCTGGGATCTTAAAAAAGATATGGGTGTTATGACATCATGCATCACTGGTGTGTTGCTCTTAGGAGTCATAAATTGAGCCTCACAGCATTATTTGCATTGTATTTCACGTAAGTCCAAAAATACCTGGATGAAAAAAAAAAAAAAGAGAGATCAATTTGAATTGATTTTCTGTCCCAATATACCCGAAAGATGCTGCCTTAGTTCACCAAGTCTTCTTGTGAAGAGTACAGCTCTAACAAGACTTTGAGTAATAGAAAATGAAGAGAAAAAAAGAGGAGAAAACAAAGGCGTGCGGCTGATTACGCACCTTGTGTCCTTCAAAGTATTAATAAAGTGGGTGTATTTATAGTATTTATAAAGTCGGTGCTGACATGGGTAGTTGTCTTGTTGACTTTTGTCAATGTGATTTGCACTTTTTCTGCAATCAAACGACAAAATCAGATAATTAATTCAAAATACAAATCAGTTTTCTTCATAATATCAGTGAAAAATAGTTAGGACGCAAACCACTAACTGAAAAACATTTAAAAAGTTACCATCGCTTCATGCCTCTTTAAAAAAGCCCTTTGAGAAATGTGTTTAATTTGCATAAAAGGTGTCAGGGAAGCTAAATAAAACAAGCTCTAAGAAAGCAGTGGATGTGAGCTACAAAATACACTAACACTGTTAATGCAATTTGTGTGACAGTAATCTGTTCTGCGGGGGTAGAAATTGCAACAGTTAAAGGTAAATGAAGTCTGGAACAGGAAAGCATGCCTAAGTGGGTCATTAATGCATAAAATATGGTGGCGAGGCCCATTAAGAATTTGTGTCGGGCTAAGGAGAGAAAGGAAGCTGAAGGACATCCAGGACCAGGCTACTGAAGATAAGTATATCATTTATAGTCATGTTGGCTAGGATCACATTAATAAATGTAGCTGCTGGGGATAAGGTGCACCGCTAACTGCTTTCTGAGTCTGAATTAGCTATTCGCCTCTAGTTTTGACCAGAGACAGAGAAAAGAAATGAGAGGGTGACAGAGAGCTAAACACACAGAGAGATGGGGACCGTATTTCTAGCTCTGCAAAAATAATGACAGACAATGAAAGCACACACAGAGCTGGTTGTTTAACCTGATTTTTAGCAGCTGACATGTACTCTATTCACTGTCTCCTCTGCACAGTCATATACAACTGGGGGTTTTATCAGTATCATTATGTGTTGATTTGCTCTCTCACCACATTATCATCTCAATTAGCCAATCAGACACTGAGGTTCAAGAGGTTAATAGAGGGAAGGAGACAGCGGTACCTCTTTTTCTCTCACACAAAACACAAATTGTAACTAGACAAAGACTACAGAAAGAGGGAGAAACGTATTAAGGATGAATTGAAAAATGAATAGAGGAAACTGAGCTGGGCATGGTACCAAAATGAGAAAATGTCCGATGATAGAAACATGGGTGAAGGTTAGATACATAGAAGAAAACAGGACACGGAGTGGAACGAATGGCTATGAGAGAAGAGCAAAAATCATACAGGCAAAAGAAAAACAGAGTGAGTCATACAACCTCTAAAAAAATATAGGGAGCAATCAAAGCTGACTGGTCAGGTTTATATGGCAGTACAGATGTTCTATAATTTAAAGAACTGAACTAGTTTCATCTAAGTTGGGAAACCTTGTCGATATGGATGCAGAAAACTGTCCATCGACTATGAAAAAGACAAAAGGTGTCTGTCTGAATCCTAAGAGATACACAACACCGCCCACACCTTTTCACACAAAGAAAAATATATATCAATATGTTGTTATAATGTTTCAGGGAGAGGCACTAGATTATGAGAGCATTTCTGCTTTTAGTCCACTCCACTTTTTCTTATCTATCCATCCCTCTATGCATTTGTGTTTTTACTAAGTAGTAAGCTATGTTATTCATTCATAGTTTTTAAACTCCTTTTCTAAACTTTTATAAAGTAATAGTTGTTCCATGCACAGGAGAATAAAGAGAGATTTCTTTGCCAATTAAACCTGTCCTGCCTGGGCTTAAATGACTCATCAAACCGTAGTTGAAAGGAGTCTGACTAACGAGAGAAAGAGACAGCGCATTAGGGTTGTTTCCTTGAACTCCCCTAGAAACACCCTGTTTAACCGTCTGCTACAGGAGATCAAACCGCTCATCGTACCTGATGGAAAGGGTCCTTCCTCATGTTCCGGCTGGCCAGCGGCTCATCAAAGGGGAACACCACAGAGTAGTTTTTAGCGTACGACTCGTGGCTCCTCTCTCTGATCCAGCGTTTGTTGTCTGTCAGCGAGTTATGGAAACGCCTGAGACGGGAGGGAGAGGAATTCAAAAGATTAACGTTCATTAAAAGTCACGATCACTCAGACTTCGTTACAACTTCATTAGTATTCTGGTTGCTGCTGCCCTTTGGTAAAATCAGAAGCTCAAAACCATGTTCAGTTTTGAGCTAGAGTGACACCAAACCCCTGAAACTTCCTGCTGTATCTGCCACTGCTCATAACCTTCATGAGGTCTTATACAGTTTTTGTGTGCATTGATGTACCTGATGTCGTAACCATACATATCCTTTTCAGGACGGCCGTGTATGATCCAGTGAGCCAGCTCTCTACCACAACCACCTCCCAGCATCATACCTGAAACAGAAAGAACAAGGATAACACAGAAACTGTTGTATCTCAGTTCGTGAGAAACACAGTAACTGCTGCTGGGAAAAGTAGTTGATTAATCAATTTAAAAATCAATAAAACACTTGCTGGTTCTAGCGTCTTGAATGTGAGGATTTGCTTTTTATTTCTCTTTATATAAAATGTTTAATTAAATATATTTGGATTGTGGACTAGGATTTAAACTAATGATTATTAATTAATGATTATTAAAAAGGTCAGAAAAGAAAAGTGAACATTACCCGTCATAAGTTCCCAGATGACAGCACTTTTTTTTCTTTTTTTTTTTTTAACTGTTGACTGATGTATTATTAATTAAATGACTCAGTGATCAATCCAAAGAAAATACAGTGACAAATAAACTGAAAATTATTGTTAGTTGCAGAATAAAGCCACAGTTTTTATCCGATTACTCGGTCCACTGCACAAGCACTACTTGGGAAATGGGAGTGGAAAATCTGAACAAAAAAACATGACCTCTCTCCCCTTCTCTCTCTCCGACAGCGTGTCTGGAGGAGTGCAAGTACGTCTCATTAATTTGGAAGAGAAGAGAAGACAAAGAGGAAACAGTGCACCAGAGCAGTTTTTGTTCTCTACCACAGCCTCTATATGTCACATGACCTACAGAGGATTGTTTTGACCTTTGTTCCATCATTTGACCCTTGCTCACAGCTGCCTCTGAGCAATCTGACCTCATCATCTGCACCCAACGACTGCAGCATTCTGCTGATTTCAACTCAACCAACAAACAAACACTGGCAATTATTTTAGCCATCCAGTCCCAAAACTACTGGGTTAATGAGCTGCTCCCTTTCAGCAATCCCCTTTCTTGTGTTGTGCTGCTGTTAATTTGCATATATCTTAGGCATGTGTGTTGCGTGCACATATACACACTAATGCATGTGTTGCGTGCACATCAATATGCAGCAGCACGGCCAGTGTGTCCTTGCATCCCTCCTCCATCTCTCACAGTGTCCCCCTCTCTCCCTCCATCTCTCTCTCATCACTTCACTCATCCGCCGGCAATGTCACTCTGGGTCAGGCCTGAGCGGACATTTGGATGGCAGGATGGCTGAATGGATGGATGGATGGATGCAGGGGTGAAGAGAGATGGAAGGAGGAGGGTGAGAGGAGGATGATGGAGTTCTCCCAAGATGCTGTTGAGACAACCAGCAAGGCGAGGTGGCACTGATAAATGTCACCGAAGATAGCCACGCCGATGTGTGAGCATGTATCTGCGTGTGAACCCTCATGCTCATGCTTCGATTCATCTTGTCAGCCCTCCTCTCAACCTTCTCTACTTCCCCCTTCCTTCCCCACTATCTGTCTCACTATCATTGTTTGTTTATGTCATTATCCATCAGTCCCTCTCCTCTCTTCTGCATGACTCTCAGATTATATTTAGACATTAGCTCTCTCCTTCTTTTCTGACGTGATGTCCCCAGCAATTCAAAAGAAACTTTTAAAGTGGGAGAAAACACACATAACTGTATTTATTATTCTCTATTATAGCAGCCCATTAAGGTTGTATCTGCTGATTTCCATGTTCATGTCCAGAGCTAGAATCAGGATTTGTAAATATTGGTGGCACGGGAAAACAGCTAGCTGTTCTGCCCAATGTTCAAAAGCAGGGCTACCACCATCTATAAGGCCTTCCTCTTGCCAGAGGAATATAGAGACAGGAAGGAGGTAGAGTGTGTGCATGTCTGGGGAGAAAATCCCTAATATCAGGTGTGACATCGGTGATGCTGGGCCCATTTCAATAAGCTTGGACCCAGCACGGCACAAAACACAGTCTAGATGATGAGGGGACTGTAATAATCTACAAGTCAAAGGTGATGTCTTCAATTACTTCTCTGTCTGACCAACAATCTCAAACTTTAAAGATATTTAATTTACAAGGACGAACTAATGAATATTTGGATTGGATTTTTTTTTAAATCAAAAATATTGGGGATGAATGTTTCTGTTAATAAGCTAACTGCTTAATCACCTGATGAAGTGTTTAATGCTTGATGAATAAAGCATGAGGCAAAAAAAGATATAAAATGAACCAGCAACTCAGGGACAGAAGCGTATGAGCACTTGTGAACTAACAGACCTCTGATCAGACTGATGGTCTGAATTAGTGTCTCATGAAAAACTGATTGGGCAACAAAAGAGCAAGGGAAGCAGGCGCTTAAGAACAGCAAGTAGCCACCGCCAATTTGCAAGGACCTAACACAAAACTTCTACACTTCTAAAGCAAAAGAAAAAAGAAAGAAATGTGGAAGGTCTTTCTGTTATGTGTGAGTGCTGAAACCACTGTTTGCTCCCTCATTAGGACTCCCTGCACCTCCCCAGCTATTGTCATAAAAACTCAAGAGCTCAAACCTTTTGTCATCTGCTCTTATACAGGAAGAGAAAAGCCTTCTTCTCTCAACTGTCAGTTAACAATAATGGAGATTACTTTGCCCTTTACACTCCCTCCATCTATGTTGTTCAGATTGCTAGGATGCTCACATTCCTCCCTGTCTAATGTCAGAGGTAAGCCCATCTATGAGTGAAGTGATGGAGTGGGTTGTTGTTTGTACGTGTATGCGTCTGTGTATGTGTCCTCCATGGACTCCAAAAGCACTCTATTATTCATTTGTGCCTTGAGTGTCCACAGAGATTGGCGAAGGCTGGGTCAAAGTCTAGGAAAAACACTCTCTAACCATTTCTCCTTGCTTGTTTTCTTCCTGTTCATTTTGCCGTTTACTTTCTTTGAAGATTCTTCTGACCTTTCTAGCTCTATCATTTCATTGTTTCCTCAAGGGAAAACTCTGAAACATGAAGTGTTTGAAAGCATACAACCGTCAGTGATATGTATCATTTATTTTAGGGAAAGTTTACGAAGGTAATAGTTTGACTGGAGATGTCTTTACCCTCTCTGTCATAGTCATACACTCTTCATTTCTCTCCCTTTCTATTCTTTAGTTTAGAAAGAATAAACTGAAGAATAGTTTATTCTTTTAGTTTATTCTAACTAAAGAATAAACTAAAAAAAAACCTTTCGATATTTCCACCCATTGCAGCACTTACCAGCACTGTTGAAGCCACATCCCAAAAAGAAGCCTCTGACCTCTGGAGCTTCTCCCATCAGTGGCTTATGGTCTGCTGTGAATGATTCTGAAAACAGACAGAGAGAGAAACTTTGCAGGTAACAGTCAAAGGTAATGTGGTGAAATACTGTCCCTAATAATACTTTGATTTAGCGTAAAAACTCCAGTGATATAATGTTTCCTCCATTTCTTTCAAGTCCTATATAGTTAATGGATACAGTTAACCCTTTCCTTAGTTTCATGTGGACATTTAGGAGGTATTCAAATTAATCGAATTAACACCAACAGAAACAGTGAAGTCCAGTGTAGCAAAACATTTTTAATGAGTGTTTGCATCTTCAGTTATAAGTGTTGGAACTTAACAAGAGGGAGAAGTACTTCACTCACCAAGGCTAAAAATACACATATGCATTCACTCTCCCTTGAAGATATACATATACACACATGTATGTAACATGGTACACATGAAGATGTTCAGCCATATTGAATTCCCTGCTGTACATTCCAAAATAAAACATGTTTAACCTTTAACATTAATCCTAAACCAGTCAACTGAAGAAGAGAATAACCAAAACACTTTTCCCTCTAGAATTTTTCTCATTTTTTTCTATCCTCATGAGGACGTAGGTACTTGTGGTACTCAAAATGCCTGGATCATGGTTGAGGGTTCTTCTCTATACAGCCTGCTCTCTCACCAAGGAAACAGCCGAGGAGCCAGAAAGCTCACTATGAAAATTCATGGCTCGGTGTGGAGTACTTATCATGTAAATACAACACTTGAAATGAAACAAAAGCCAGCCTTGAAGACGGGGTCACAGGTGTGGAGATGTCTCCGTCTTTATTCATTTCTGACTTGCATTTTATTTTTTCAACATTTCATCTGTCCTCCCTTACATCTCTACTTATGTTTTACAACTGTCTTTTGTTCTCTTTATATCTCTATTAATGTCTCCAGTTCAGCATTTCTCTATTTATTTTTCAGTCTTTCTCATATTTCAGACTTGTCAGTTTCCCGTCTTCCATCTGTCCATATGTGTGTGTATGTATTTGTGTAAATGTTTGTTTCAGGTGTCACTCATCTCACCTCACAAAACCATTCACTCTCACCCACTCCCAACAGCTGTATCACAGTGTGATGATGAAAAATCCAATTGGATACTGAAACTCTTCAGGCTGCACGGCTACAGATCGGCTCACTCAACCGACTTGGCAACGTGATATTGCCTGGACAAGGAGTCGGGCTTGAGCTAATCAAACTATTTCCTCTACAAACACGACACAGCCTGCTAGTTTAGGTATTCATGAGTGAGAGCAGAATGGGAGCGATGAATAAGATACTTAACAGACGGATGCATTTCACTTTAAAATTAGAATGTGTCCAGTTTAAAAAGTATGATGAAAGTTGCTTGTTCCCTGCTGTAATGCATAAAGTTATAAGAATTATAACTGAATAACAGAATTTTCAAAAAGTTTGCGCTGTTTGTGTGCATGTGTGTGTACCTGGTCCACAGACAGTGGACTTGATGCCAGTCTTCTCCAGATCAGGGACTCTGTTGATTGCACCCTCAATATGTTGCATGAATACATCCCAGTCCAGGTCAAACAAACTGAAGGCAAACTTATCAGATACCTGGGAGAGAAAACGCAAACAAATACATGACTTTCTCACTTCCTGTAACTTTAAAGGCAGAAACACAACAGGTTCCAAAGGTCTGAGACCACTTTCCCATTAAAGCTAATGAATCATTGTTAAAGATCACTGCTGTCAGTTTTTTGCACATTTTCCCAACAGCCCCTCCACACTGCTACAGCAGATTTTTGGAAAGTTTGATGCTGGTGCACCACCTCAGAACAAATATCACAAACACTGATGTGCTCTTTCGTCTTTTTCCTCCTCACTACTGTCGACAAAAATGTTGTAACTTCAGTCAAAATTAAAACATGACACTGTAGAGAGCCAACTGTGTGAGTGCACACTGCAGCCACAGCACACACCCTGTAGCATCTGTTGATTCAACTTTTTCTCACCAGGGAATCAACATCTGTCAAATCAGACCCTTCTCTCTCAGCTCCTTTAATTTGCTCCCATCTGGACCTCCGTAACTCCCTCCATGTCGGCTGGACCAAAACGCAGCCTTTAGCTTCTACAACTCAGACCGCCCCGCCTCGCCTCTAAAATTCTCCCCTCCTACACTAATCTGGCTGACTCAGGGTGATCAAAATCAAAAAGTCCGATTTCATCAGTCACGAATTCCCTCCCTATATCCTGGCACTGATCTGGTCCTCCCTCCACTCAGACTCTTCTCCATCCTGGCTCCTCGACGGTGAAATGAAATTTCCGCTCCCCACAAAAGGAGTCATTCTCTTACTTTCAGAGGGTGACTGCTTTTTTGGAGACACTGCAGACACATCACTCTGGATAACAGCAGCAGCTTACTGCCTAAAAGGCTAAATAAGTTCAATATAAGCAACTCTAAGTTAAAAGTTTGCAGTAAGGCAGAAGAGTTAAGGGCATACTGAAAGGGATTCCTGTGGCTGTACAACGAACGTCAAAGGTGACACAGTTTTGATTAAGACTTGAACATTACATGGATGTGTGAGCTAACAGTAGCTGCTTTCATGTGAACAATGAATCCTGCATTATTACCGAGCACAGAAGCTCAACTGGAGTATCTGAGGAGCAGTGCTCTTTGTCCTAGACACCACACTTCTCTCAATCCCTCCCGAGCCATCGATCCTGCTCATCTTCACTCAGTAGGCATCCTCTATTCTCTCCGTCTCCCTGCTAATTCTCCTCTCTGTATCTGCGCTTTCTTCCTCCGTTCGCCTCAAGACATCAAAGCAACGCTCAGCTGCAGAATGAGAACAAAAGAAGCTGCTTCTGCACAAAGAAAATCCTCTAAAACGTAAAACCACTGAGGAGCCTGCAGACAGGGAGGCAGCCAGACAGAAAGACAGAAAGTCGTCAAGTCACTCAGAGGAAAGAAGATATGATTGGTGTCATGCAAAAACCCTGCGTCCTTTTACAGAAACACACTAAATATATATTTTTTAATTATTTACATTATATTAACATTTTTTGGGCTCAAAACCTTTTATCAGAGTTACATGGTTTTTGTTATCAGTATACTTGACAATCCTTCCTTTGCATATCCATAGCTCTTTCTTACACATGAACAGGTTGCACAGATAGGAATCTTTACTTGTGAATGGTATGGGCCCAGGATTATATTGTTCTTTAAGAGCACAGATATGAAGGAATAAATGAATGAAATCAAACAGCAATGACTAAGGAGTGGAGAGCTATATGTTCAATTCAATTCAATTTTATTTATATAGCACCTTCCACAATCAAATTGTCTCAAAGCACTTCACAGAGACCCAGAGCCTGACCCCAGATCAGCACTTAGGGCGACAGTGGCAAGGAAAAACTCCCTTTTAACAGG
>JBBMJY010000008.1:8830348-8849430 GCA_037833715.1 Toxotes lorentzi
CATATAAAACATGATACAAACAGGAATGGCAATGGACAGTGTTAGAAGACCAGCATTTAGATTACAGTTAGTGAACATGTGTGGAACACTAGGACACAAGAGGCAGCACAGGGGCCTGCCACCAAACCTGCCAGCCCAGTTAACAAACTGCTCCAAAAACCTGTCCTTGAGAGAGAGAGGCTTTTATAAAGATCAATCTCCAAAGTCAACCACTACTTTAAAGAGTCAGACTGTGCATGAAATTACCACCTGTAGAGTTTTTTTTTTTTTTTTTGTTACAGCTGCTAAAGAATAGTTACCACTTATTCCAGTATTATTCCAGTTATGGTATACTGCATACTGTACTGTGTAGGTATACTGTCAATTGTCTTTCTTGAAACCAGTGGAATGTAGACTTTCACTCGAACATGTGTCATCATGAGAATATACAGTACTTGGACCCAAATTACACACAAACATAATTACAGGCATGTTCAGCAAACATAGCATAAAGTTGAACATACACACATACTATAAGTAATAAGCATATTTACCCAAAATGCCACACTTTTCCTTTATGGTACATTTTGCTGCTAGAACTTATCTAAATAATTCTAATTTATTGTATCGCCACTTGTGTAAAAAATCTGAATACTCCCTTTGACCACAGTGGGAGTGAATACACATACATATACACACTCTCGCCCACATACACACAAACTGTTTTGTGAGTCCTATTATGAATACGATTTGACCTCCAAGCAAATACAGCAGTAAGTAATGAAGACAAGGGAAAGAAAAACATGGTAAATGAGAGATAAGGTCAAAATGACAGAGAGAATGAGAAGTATATACACAGGATTAAAGTTTATTCAGCTGCCTGATTGAAGTATTTGATTTTATGTCAAACAAGATAGACATTACGTCATGTCTCTGACTCTGGCACACAGAAAGTCAATACGTGAGGTTTCGGAGTCTCAGAGCTACTGAAAGAGAATGAGATGGTTAATTATTAGTTAATATTCGAGCTTACCTCATCCCTGAAGATGGGGTTGTGTTCATACCCACCCACAGACAGGGCGTCACCTTGGAGACGGAGGTACACTGATGCATCGTGGTCCCTGACATTTGGCATGTTCTGCAAAGAGTTCAGATTAAAGTGGAAGCATTCATTACATGACTTGGTTCAAATACATTCTGCTGCAGAGGACAACAAGATAAGGATAATACATGTAAAGTGTTTTCACTTTCATTTTTTCATTTATCAATTAATTGTTTCCCAGTCGTACTTTGACTAACGCATAAGTGGTAGTGATGTGTCGCGAACGAAACGGCTCTTAGAGCCGGCTCTTTGAAGTGATCGATGGGAGCCGACTCCTGTCTGGGAGCCAGAGCCACTACCTGATGTGAGGTGTGTCTGCACTGAGCAGGAGGGGGAGGGAGGAGCGGGGGTTACAGACACAGGGAGACACGAGAGAGAGAGAGAGAGAGAGAGAGAGAGAGAGAGAGAGAGAGAGAGAGAGAGAGAGAGAGAGAGAGCAGCTGCCACAGAGACAACAGAAAATGAGTGACCGCAGAAAACGCAGTAAAATTTGGATGCATTTCAATTACATCGATATACATCTAAATACAATAAGCCATATAAAGAATAAACATTTAATATTGTGTATATTTTGTACATAATTTTACATTGTTTTGGTAATAAATTAATTTAAGAAACGAAAAAATCTGAGGAGCCACTTGGGAGCTGAAAGAGACGGCTCTTTTTAGTGAGCCGAGCCATAAGAACCGGCTCTCTTAAAAGAGCTATAATTCCCATCACTAATAAGTGGCAAGAGCCTCAATCTTAATCTAAAACATTAAGGACGGACTGGCAGCTGAAACTGTAAAATCTTAATTCATGATGACATAACAAAAGGCACTTAACATATCTGAAGCTGTACCACTAAATGTTTTTTTTTTTTTTTAAACCAGATAATTTACGATAATTCTAATTAAAATAGCCATTAAGATTCTCACATGGTATTCAGTGTTTCTTGGTACGTTACACAGTGGCATATGTACAGAACAGGGTATACAATAGAGAATGTAATAGCCATAAAAATCTACAGAACCAGTGGCACATACCATGACATAATTTAACAAACCACAACGTTTCTTTATGTATGGAACTGACAAACCATGAAATCCTCTTTAAAACACAGCAGAGGGAAACATTCATTCACTTGTATCACAGTCAAGATTCTTATACAAGTGTCCAATGAATAGTTACACTCGAAGTATGTTGTGTCATTTGTATTCATTCTGTCGCGAGCACTTTTCATTCCGAAGTCAATTGGCTCTCTGGGTCCAAAATGAAATTACCAGTGACCAAGCTGACATTTGGAAAACGGCTCACTACATTTAATAAAAACCAAACTGCCCCTTGCCTCTCTCTCCTGTGTGGACTCCAGCCGGGCAGTTCACGCCATGTGATCAATGAAATGAAAAACACCAGTCACAGCAAGCCTGCTATTTTTTAATTTAAAGCCGCCACAGCCTTTCAGGACTGCACACAGGCCTGCGGTCAGCATGAGATGTTTGATGTGAAGCTGCACACCCCGGTGGGAACAGATTTTCTGATAGCATCCAAGTGTGTGTGTGTCTTTTTGTGTGACACACTTTGTGTGTGGTCTGATGTCAGTGTACATGATGTAGCAGTAATACTGGTTAATCTGCTCTTAAACTACATAACACAGGGAAGCTCTGACAGTCTGTCCAAAACCACCGGCCTCTAGAGGATGAGCACAGTTATGCATGTGTACACTAACTAAATCTAACACACACAGGACTCACAGTCACAGAGTTACAGTGGATCATGTACACGAGCCATGTCAGCTGTGTTATATCTGCATACCTCCCCAGTGCTCCCCAAACACACACACACAGATTTCTAACATTAAAGTACACAAACAAAACTATCTTCCTTTCTCTCTTACACAAACAAGCACATGCACCTCATTCCAACACACACAAAAAAACTGGGCTGTTTTAAGCTGAAATCTGTGTGGTCACAGTGCCCCCTGTTGGTCATGTAAACTTCATATGAAGGAATTTCGGTCTCCATGGGGAATTAAATGAACAATAAAATCGAAATTGCAATAATCCAGGCAATGAGGATGACTGAATAATCCATTATAAATTATTGAAATTAGCCATAGAATAGACCAGAATAGGATAGAATAGAATAAAACAGAGGATAATAGGACAGAATGCAACTTTATTGTCCACCAGACATAATGCGTTTTGCTCACCATAACATAAAAGCAGCACAAGAAGCAAAAAAATGAATAAATAAATTACACATAGAATCTTTACAACAAACCATTAAACATTAAAACATAACAGAAGATATTTTGGAGCCTGATTTGTGGCTCATTTTAGTGAATGCTGATTGCACTTGGAATAAAAGACTTCTTTACAATATTTCTGGCTGCCAGAGGCACCACATGCCTCCCAAAGTTCAGAGTCTCAAACTGAGATAATCAAGGATGAGAACCGAAAGCTTAAGGCTTTGTCTCTTGTCCTGGCAGTATAACGCTCACTCATTTCATCTGGGGCTTCCCAGTCATTTTGGTGAAGACGAAGAAGACGAAGCCGTGCATTTGTTAAAAATAAAATTAGTATTTTTAGAAATATTTCATAATGAAATATATCCTACAACAGGTGTCGCAAGGCAACCTGTACCTGATTTGACTTTTATTATACGATCTCTTTAACCACAGTCAAGCAGTGAAGATATGACAGATGGCGGTCCTACCTGTATGCCTTCAATCCTCTCTGTCACTACGTAGGCATGATGCATCGCTATGAGAGGCACCTTGACTCCAGCCATTTCCCCCAGCTTGGTGGCCCACACACCTGCGCATAACAAACGGAGACAAAAAGTACAAAATCATACCACCTTGCATCCTAGACAAAAACAATTTAGGCAAAACCTGTGAAATGAATCATGTTTAAATAGTGATTGTAATCTCACATTTGCTTGCCATACTTGCATCAACAGGGAGATCTGTTGCACCCAGTTAACACTCCCTAACAAAACCAAAACCCTTGTCACCTGTGATTTATTTGTCTTTGGGATGATACGTTAGCTGACCTCACCAGCACAGTTCACCACACAAGGCGTCTCAATGGTCCCGTGAGGAGTCTCCACTGCCTTCACCCTCTTCACCCCGAGGTCGTCTGTCCATACTTTAATACCAGTCACAGGGCAGTTCTCGATTACCTGATTTAAAGAGGACAGTGTGGAGTTTATTTATGGAGATACTGTGCTGTTCCACCCTTGCAGGAGTCCCTGTGTTTAATGCACAGAGGAGTTGAACAGTAAATCACTCAAATAATATTTAAGCCCTTTAAATATCTGCCCACTGCGAAAAGATTTCTAGTCACAAGCGCAGCCTTGCGTTCTCCAAAGCTGCTGTGAAGGTGGCATGAAACAATTGGCCGTACTTCAAATTCATATTCATATTTTCCTAATTCCTCATACATTATTACACAATAAACTGATGTAAACCGCTTAAAAATGCTACTGACATGTAAAGTAGTTCTTTGAGAGCAAATAGCACACTGAGATGTGGGTTAGCTGAGTAATTTTGTTAATTTGAGGACAGTGTTTTTGGATCCAGCAGCTGTGTAGTCTCAGTTAACATAGCGATCTCCCCAAAAAGCCGCTGCCAAAAAGTCAGACTAAAGCCTCAAGTCTGCATTTTATTAATAAAAAGTATTGCCTCTAAATTTGCATGTAAAAAGCCAGTTTCTCTCTCAATTTTTAAATCTAAAATTTATTTTATCTAAAGCACTTTCAAATAAATTGCCACAGTGTAATGCATGTAAGATAATAACACAGTAGTCTGAAGCTCAAGTTTGCATAAAACCCCCTATAAAAGCACTTACCGTCATGAACTCACAGGTCATAGACTACTGATCAGTTAAAGAAGAACTATGGCTCTATGTGTGACATTTACTGACAGCCCTCATCTGTTTGAAACAGCAATTAATGTAAAGGTTGTGATATTGCCATCTACACTAGATTGTCATGTTCAGATAAGGGTGTTATTTTTACACTGTACTGTTATGTCCCAAAAAAAAAAAAAAAAAAAAAAAAAAAAAAAAAAAAATCAGACAGCCACTCCTGGACTTGTTGGAGTGTCAGATAGAAAATGAGATCATTGTGCAAATTTTTGCAAATGACATGCTAGAGTCAATCACTACTTACAAGGCTGTACCATTGTATAGTCTTCTAATTGCAATGCTGCATCATTGTAACTTCTGGCATACTAAACAGTTCTGCTGTTCTAAAGATAATAAATCTAAATATGCTATAACTTCTATAAGGTAACCTTTCTTTATTTGGATTACCAGACTGCAATTACAAATGTATACATCCACAGTAATATTTATATGATGTATATTAATAGTCCAAGAGCAGAACAACCAGTCAGCATATCACTACACATTACCATGGCTCCCCTGGCACTAGCAGCTCTGGACAGGGTGGTACAGGTGCCTGCTGGGTCCATGGTGCCATCTTTTGGTACGTACAAGGTTCCATACAGATCATCAACGTTCATCAGAGGATACAGGTCCTTGGTCTCCGCAGGTGACAACACGTGGGACTCGATGCCGTAAACTTTACCCAGCTAGAAATAAGGAGATATAACATGTTTGAGTGGTTGTGGTCCTGAGAAGGATTTATTCATTCAAAGTAATCAGTTGTATCACCTCAATTTTATATTCATACACTTTCTATATCGTATACACTCTCTATTTGTGATGATTTGTTAACTGGTAAGAGCAGCTGGCCACAAAGAGAAAACGTCACACAACACTTCCTACTAAGTGTTTCACAGTAAAACATTTGAAGAAAACAAAAGTTGCATGGTGGTACACCCCGGTCTGGGCTCTTCTGTGTGGAGTTTGCATGTTCTCCCTGTGCCTGCGTGGGTTTTCTCCGGGTACTCCGGCTTCCTCCCACAATCCCAAAACATGCACATTAGGTTAATTTGCTACTCTAAATTGCCCGTAGGTGTGAGTGAGTGCGTGTGTGGTTGTTTGTCTTTCTGTGTTAGCCCTGCAATTGACTGGTGACCAGTCAATCGAGGTGTACCCCGGCTCTCGCCCACAGTCAGCTGGGATAGGCTCCAGCTCCCCCGCAACCCTGACGGATTAAGCGGCAGAAAATGGATGGATGGAAAAGTTATTATCTTTCTTGCTGTGAAGCAGCTGCAGGATGAGTTCAGTTACAGTCAATAGTGCAGCATATTGTTAAGTTTTAACTGAGGACTGTTGATCTAAACACTTTAACTTCCATTTCGTGACTGGATTGGTTTTCCTTAGATGTTTCATTTGGTGAAGTTTCAAGTGAACTTTGAACTTCCAAAACACATAATCAAGGTAAACAGAGCCTTTTCCCCTCATGTGCCCCCTGCTCATGTTGAGCAAACCAAAATATCAACTTTGCAATTTAAAGCCATGTGGAGTAGTAAGAGTAGCTGAAAATGAAAGAATCAGTACATTTACATGCGCACGCACGCGCGCACAGACACACACACACACGGAGAATTTATTGCACAAGCCTGGCTATTGTAAAACCTTTATTTACATGCAGCAGGCAAGCAATCAGATGTGTCTCCTACACATAAAACCTCTGTGTGTAATGATCTTTCCTTTCATTCCACCTGGCCTCACTGCTGTCACCGTAACGCTTTCCGTCAGAAGTGTTTTTGATCTTGAGTGTTTTTCAAAAAAAAATCTTCATCTTTTTCAAGGACACCTGTTGACATTTTCAACCATGTACACTATAGAGGACTCAGTGACACCTGTTGCTATGGAAACCGTTTAAAGCTATAATGACTGCATCTCACACCACTTAATTTCATATTTAAACTATTTCTGCTCGGTGCATGAGCAGACTATGTGGCATTTCTACACATCAGCTGCATGTTGAAAATCAGCAGGCAGGCAGCTACAACAATGCTTGCGTATCAGAGCGTAGCCTGTTCAACATATTGTTATATGCTGAACATTCATTATTTGTTTGATGATTCATATCATGAACGCTTGATGTTTTAGTTTTTGGTTTAAATGTTCTTTCTAAAGAGTATTTCATCAGAATGACATCACTAACAAACAGATTTGGTACATGTTTAACCCTGTTGCTGCTAACATTAGTGAACACAGCAACAGAAAATGAAATTATTCCCATTAAATAAGATTGTTTGAAACTGTGAAATGATCCAACTAAAATGTATTTAAATGAAAATAGCATGTTTTTGTGACACTGCATGTAGGATGCACACTAATGCATTCTTAATGCTCCTACAAAGTTCAGCACTGATTAATGTGATTAAATGATCAAATTTCATGTTCCATAATAGCCCTTAATCTCTTTACCCAACCCTGCAGCTATCCCTTCCTCATGTTGGCCAAAACAAAGCCATCTCTGTTCTTACCGACATGAGGCGCTTGTACTCGTCCAGTCTCTGCTTGTTGGAGGCAATGAAGAGTCCTCCATTCTGGATCCAGCCTGTGTGGAGACCAGTTTCCTCTTCCAGGTCTTTGCTGATGACATTCCTAGTGTGGGCCAATAGTTCCACCTCAACATCACTGGGACGGAGCTGCCACAGCAGGCCTAGTGAACGGACAGACAGATCAGCAGATGAACAAAAATACTTAATAACAGACAGGAATGCATGTCGAGTATGTGAGCACACATACATGTGAACATACAAACACACAACTGTAAGTTCTTTATCTACAAAGATCTAATCTAGACTTAAAGTGCAGGTTAGAACAAACATACTGTAGGCTGATAAGTAAAGAGTCACTGCTGGGGAGAACAGTTTAAATAGTATAACAGCACACTTGGTAGTGGTACTGTATTCACTGGAAACGTGATATTTATGTAACATAAAAAATGTATTTGCTAATAGTAAGAGAATATTTGGGTACTCAGCTTTTCAGCATATATTATTTCAGGTAAATACACGTTCTTTTCAGCAGTCCATATTCTTACAGTTTGTTACCTGCAGTGTGCCAGGTGGTGCCAGCAGTCAGTCTGTCTCTCTCCAGCAGAACTACGTTGGTCATGCCCATTTTAGCCAGGTGGTAGATGGTCTGACAGCCCAGACTGCCTCCTCCGATCACTACCACATCCGCTGACCTGAGACAGGTGGCAGGTAACTGCATGTGAGCTGAGAACATGACTTTCAAAGTGCGATAAGGACGATGCCCCTTAAAACTCAAATAAGTGCCAAAATTCACAATTGAATCAAACCAATTCATTGCATTTTTTAATTCAGTACATGAATTAGATCACTACTTATACCCATAGCTATCATCATACCAAGCTTTTGTTTGTTTCATTAAACTGACAAATGTCTTTGTTTTTAAACCTCTTCTAGACATGAGAGATGCACAGAGGATCTATGATCTGTTCAGTCATCATGACCATTATTAACCAATCAACTGGTCCAGTCCAGTCACAGCCATATATTGATCACTTTCACAGCACATGCTGTAGTACAGTAAGAGCTCCTTCCATCCATCCACTAAGCTAACCTGGGCAAAGGTTTAGTGGGTCCAGAGGATGCTCCGTCCTCCTGTTTGAGTGTCTTCTCATAGGGAACACTTTTTTCCTTGGTGGGCTCTGAGCTGTAGGACCGAACACTTGTCCGGCACAAAGGAGGAAGAGGAGGCCGCACTGCCAACGCCACCCGCCACAATGCGCTCCCTAAGAAGGCCATGATCCCCTGTGGACAGTCAAAGGACACCAAGGGACAGAGTGAAGCCACAGAAGCATATATGAATTTCATTGTGCAAAACATGCAAGGTCTTAGAATAAAGTCTTGTAAATGCAACTAGTTTCAAAGTTATTTACAAAAACGTTTCTTTCTAAACTACATGACAGGTGACATGACACATAGTTTACAGTACATTCTGCATCTATTTGTTCTGGTTCAAGAGAATATGTCACACTTATTCAAAGCCAAAGTTTGGGTACCCTTATACCAAATGAAACTGTCCATTATTTTACACACAGTATGGTGGAAAGGTTGAAGAAAGGGAGGTAAAACAGGTAGTGTGAGATAATATTAGCAAATTCCAGTTCCAGTCAGTAAAGACCAGCCTCAGTTTGTTGAGTCTGCTGCTCACTGCAATCTGAACTCCCAAAAAATGACGGTAAGCGGAAATCACTAAAACAATTAGTTCATATGCAACTTAAACATGGTCTCTGAATCACAGTATTGATTCTCAAGGTAAAATCATTGATGGGGTAAATGCTTACCCAGCCGGGTGGCTGTTGTTTGCAGAGGGATCAAAGCAGGTCAAGATCGGGTGCCTTCAGTCCCAGTAGTAACACAGCAACCCTAACAAAAGAGCAAAAACAGCAGGCTGACACCTATGAACTAAACTAACTGTCTGCACATGTAAGAACCGAGCATGAGAAGAAACAGGTTTAAAATGACATTTGCATGGTTGACTGAATGACTGTGGACCTTATCCGTTTACACCTAGTGCTCATTCATTTGCCACTTGTAGGTCAAGCTTATGCAACCTCTAGTAGCTGGACAGTGAGAAGGAGGACGTGGGGGAAAAAAACTGTCGCAGCAAACTAAAAAAGGAATTACATACAAACTGACTCCTGAAGTGCAGCGGCGGTGTCGCACTAACATCGGATATCGCACGATGCAGCGCTCCTTCTGCACTCTAAAGTTTTCATAGCATGCTCACAACAGCCCGTGTCACTTCATTGTAAGTGAGAATAAAACAACATAAACACTAACATGCATAACAGAACGTGTTCGTTAAGCAGCCTGCATGCGTCTGAACGCCACGTGCCACAACAAGAACAGCGCGAGCAGCTACGGACAGTAACGTGGCATAAAACGCTGCGTGTGGTCTCCAGCACCGACAGACACCGAGTAGAAGACACCGCGACCAGACCTGCAAGTTCGCTTATGTAGTAACTTTGTTGCGTTGAAGCAGTTTGGTTTCCACACGCACACTTACACTCGGTTCCGCCTGTTTCAGACTGTCCCGGCTACACTCGATGCAAGATCTTAAAAGATGGGGAAAGAAAACACACTTTACAGAGAGGAGGAAACGGAGTCGTGTGAAAACGGCCGAATGGTTTTGTTCTCCAGAGAGAAACGGCGTTTTAAAGTGTAGCACAGGAGTCGGGGTTCAGGAGTAGTCAGGTGGTGCAGTTGTAGTTGTCTGTCTTCAGCCTTCCCCGCCCAGCGCGGCCAGTGTACTGTCGATCTACATACGTGTAAATGCTGCACAGGGCGGAACATTCGTTACCCAGTCAAAAATTAGGTCAGTCATGTAACTGCAAATTACTAATATTACTGTTGAGCAGAAACCCCCCCACAGAATTTCAGATCCCTGCAAAACTGCAAAACTCCATGACCTTTAAATCTGCTAACTAAATCAAATTACACAGAAATGAAGCTAAAACCTGCACCAGTATGGTCCTTGAAGTGGTTCAAAGATCTGAAAAGTTAAGGGGTCAGGACTCAGTAGGGTTTATGTAGGGTTGTAGTTGTTAACCTGTGGTTTTCTTCTTTATATTACTTGAACAATCTTAAACCCTTGTTTTGGTTTGTCATATGTGTATGAGGCCACAGGAGAAGCAGAAACAGCCAGTTTGTTGTTTGTTCATAGAGATTCATGAATGTGTGTGCATGTGATGCCCCCATCACATGCACATGTCAGGGTAGCAGCTGCACGAACTGCTGAAGTCCTCAAGGTCCAGAAACCAAACCAAGCATAAGTAGAACAACAGTTCAACAAACAGTTCATATATGTAGAGTTTGCACATGTATGTGCATGTGTGAAGCACTTGATGCATATTTATGGTGATACTGCAATGGGGAATGAAGGGTGTGAAGAGAAAACATTTTAGTATGCAAAACAACACTGCCTGGGAAGTCAACATTACAAAACTTAAGGATATTAAGGCCTGAGCCATATGCAGTGTCTCCTCCTGTTTAGCTGACCTCATGAAATCCCACCTCCAAACTAGCGGCCAATGAGGTGCTGAATTTAGGTTCCCTCCTGTGACAGAAGGCTCTCTCCAGTTCATACAGCCTGGAACAGGAGAGGAGCTGAATCAAAGAGCTGCAGCCAATCTTTCAGTCTTGTAGGTGTGTTTTCTGTTGTAAGTCTGAGACTGGGAAAATGGTCTACAGCAAACTTTGAACTTTGTTGTTTTCTTTTCATGTGGTTAAATAACAGTTTCTTAAGTGCAGCCAACACACACCTATGCTTATGCAAACAGCAAGTCTATACATACATAGGTGGTATGTTGTGACTTATCTTTAGCTATGTCTCTCTCATTGTGATGCGTGACACGGTGTTCTAGAGGGAAAGGTCAAATATGCTTAGGGGTAAATGTGAGAGCTCACATGCAGCCTTGTGTATGTGTCAAGTATTTGTGTGGAAACAGAAAAGGAATTAGACCAAATGAGACCAAACTGTGTATCAACTTCTTTAAAGTGTAGCATATAAATAAAAAAAATCACAGCATCCTACAAACAGCATAAACATACACAAAATATTTCAGTGGCTCTACTAAAGTTTTAAGTCCACTTAATTTTACAGTGACTGAGATCAAGACATTTGCAGCAACATTAAAGTGAAATTTAGATGGATTAGAAATCTAAGTTGTGCAACTGTGTTTCTAAAGATTGTCAGGAAATCCAGGGAGAAGTAACTTGGAAAATGGAAAATGATATTATACCCTCTTGTGGTGGATCATGGTCAGTACAACATATGGTAGTACTCATTTCCCCTCAATTTTCTGTAAACTCTTCTGACCACCAAAAGTCTGGCTTGTCAATTAACATCATCCACAACCACATTCATACAATGAAACAATGTGTAAAAACTAATTTTTATTAACATTTGAAAAGTTTGCTGAACAGTTACCCAAACATTATAACATCTGAGTACAAATTTATTGCTCAAAGACACTTAGAGAGAGAGGCTTTTGGTAGAAAAGCCATTGCACTTCAGTTGCATGTTGTAAATCATGTCGTGTGACTCGTCTGTCAACCTCATCAAGAGTGACTCAACAAATAAATTAAGACATATGCAGGAAAAGCAACACACATAATGAGAGCAAATGAATGACATTAGACCATCTTAGACACAAATATGTATGAATGTGGTGTAAATCCACGGGGGGCGTCAGAAATACATCAGTTACTTGTATTGCAGCCCTGTTCAAACACATTCCTACATTGAAAAGGATCCCAGTGATTCTACAAAAAGGTTATTATTACAGGCTGTGCTTTAATATGGCTTATTAAGACTTCTGCTACAATACATGTGGGGTCATTTATACTTTTTTAAGTATAAAGGAAGGCATGTGGCTCTCTGTAAAAAATTAGCGGGACTCAACTAAAAATCAGAGATGTTTAACTCCAGATGAAACAAAGCTACCGTCTCACAGAGTTCACACCTTGACAGGCTGAACTGATTTGATACACATATTTGAGAATTCATTATTCTATTATTTTACCAGAGCATGTCTAAAGCAGAAGTAATGGTATAACAGAACACAAAATCTTCCCACTGACTTGCTAATCATACTGACAATTCAGACAGCCTGAAATCACAAACAGGCATGTTGTTTCCAGTCAGTGTTGAACTATTAAAGGTCAAACTGGGGGAATACTGATGCTGATCTTTTAATCTCTTTTTAGTTGATCTTTTTTTTTTTTAAATCACTTTATGTATGATTTAACTTCAAGATTGAACAATACCATTTTACCATCTAAATAAAAATATAAGAATGAAAAAAAAAGATAAGAGTGGAAAGAAAAACTTGGAGGCAGTCAGAACATGAAGTTCAAGTTATGTGGCCAAATATGAAACACAGCCATCGATTAGAGAGCAGTCTGATAAGCCAGTGTTATTTCAGATGTAGTAATGACTTGATATAAAAAAAAATTAAAGAAGCTTAAATTGTTCAGATGCAAACATTCATTGTGCTAGTTTCACTAACAAAATACTTCCTGCATGTAATCTGAAACCACTGGAACAGTCTTATTCTGTCCTTAGAAACCATGAGGCACATCAACTTTAAAACTGTTAATGAAGCCAAGGGAAATATTCAACAGGGTTAATCTGGCTTTGCTTTAGATACAACTGTATCTCTTAACAGTCCCAATGGAAGATATGCACAAATGGAAAAATGGAGTAGATAGATATGACAACATGGAAAAATGGTATGAGACTTTTGTTGTGAACACAGTAACTACTGGATCCTCAGTCCATGATCAACAGACAGTCCTTATAAAGCCACCTGCCCACTTTCCTTTTAAAAGCTTTGTAATTAGCATTATAAACATGCAATCATCAGAAGCACACACACCGTTACAAGCACACATTCAAACAAAAATGCTCTTGACCTCAGACATACAACCTGTATGAACTCTCAGAATATTAAATATGTCTGAGTAAAGTTAAAAAAATCTAAATGGTGGATTGTTCTCGAGAAGCTCAAGCATCTGAATTACTAAGATGCACACACCCATTGCTTTTACATCTCAACAAACATTGTCCCTTATGTTCTTAAAAATTATCCTGTGTCATTCACTTACTAACATGCTTTGAAAAAAACCATAGTCCAGGTCAAATGACACTGAGCATGTCAGTGGTGTGACACAAGGTAGACTGAAAAAGTCCTCTTCTCTGCATCTGTCTCTCTGACCTTGTGACCTTTTGACCTGCATGTTATCCACAGCTACGTCAGCTCCGCACTAAAGTTCATCCCTGTAGGCAGCTGACAGCATCTCAGGTGGTGGCGCAGCCCCTTTCAGGGTCTTGTGGGAACCCCTCCAATCGGTGCGTACCGAGTCATCATCCCACAGAGTGGACGTCTCTGTGTCGCTCACCCACTGGGGATCACCGGCGTAGTGACATGGCTGGACCAGGAGGGGGCGTGTACTGAAGGCTTGTAAGTTTCTGTTGGGGAAATGGGACTTGTAGTCCTCGCTGCAGAGAGAGAGAAAGCAGTGGTAAGAGATCATGTGGATTTGGCTGGATTCATTTCAGACTTTAAAACATCTAGTATGTCACAATATAAGAAAATAACATCTAATAACAGAATGGAAAAGCACATCAGAGATGAAATATTCATGCACTTTTAGCAATCTTTCCTCCAATTAAGCGTTGATAATTAGTATCTCTGTTATTTTGGACGTAAGTTGAAATGCATCCATTTCACAGAGGCTGATTTGCAGTTACTCTCAGCATGAAGTGCGACAGCAGGACCAATGTGTGGTGTGCGGTTGTTGTGCATTCTTAGCTGACCAGTCAAGCATATCGAATTAGAATCACAGAGGTGAGAGAGAGAAAGAGAGAGAGAGAACAGAGAAAGTGGGCTGGCTTTAAGCCAGTTTTCCACACATGATGAAGCACACAGACACTGCCAAGCCTTCTGGTTTGCAAGCACTTCAGCCCAAGGTCCATTTCATCTCTTACAGTCAGCACCTCATATGTGTCTCATTTACTCTGTTAGATCATCACTGCAGGCCGAGCTGTCTGGTTGGGGCTACTGTCAGGAATACTGGGGTTAGAAATGGGAACGGGGTTGCTTTAACATGGAGCCATTAGATTAAAAAACTGTTTGGAGGAGAAATATTTTTAAGGTGTCACAACTAATGCAACAATCCACAACATCTTTATAATAAACCACAAACAAACAATAAACACAAATTGCATTTACAGCCACCTGGGTTGGAGAGGAATTAATGGAGGAAAACAAATAATAGTGGATACTTTTGGACTGCTGAGAGGACCTAAATGCTGTTGCTGCGCTAACAGCTCTGAGCTATATTTAGGACAAGTGGTGCTTTTGAGCTAAACAGCTCAAATATCTCATTTGAGCTAAATAGTTCAAAGCAAGGTGCTCTTGAAGAAAATACTAACATGCTTAAGCTTAGCACGTATTATGTATAGCATACCATGTTCACTGTCCCAGTTTAGCAAATTAGCATACTAATACTGGCTAATTACCACTAAACTCAAAGTTCAGCTGTGGCTGACAGGAATGTCTTTAGTTATGCAGGCATTTGGTCATGAACCAAAGCATTAAACAACATTTTGAGCTGATGATGGCGCTAAATCAAATGTTCAGGGAACACAGTAGTTAATAAAATTCCCAATGAGGCAGACATGTGAGCACCAAATTTAGAGGGAACCCGTCCAATTGAAGCATTTAACTAAATAAGAAAAGTGTAAACTTCATAGTGACCCCACAACCATGGCTAAAAATGTTCATCTTTTTTAAGTTCACCACAGGTCTCAAACAAACACATCTGAATCCCCTTTGGCTGTTCAAGTCTATCTGGCAACCACAACTGTGCCTTAAAAAAGAAGTCCACTTTGCCTCAAACAATCCAGGCAATCAATCCCAGATTGAGATGCTGCCATGAAACCTGCATATCATAAAAGATTAAAGATTTATTTTCAAATGTGGTGTTTTAATTTAGCTCAAAGAGCACTACATATAAAACTGACTAGAATAGAGATTCTGGCCAAAACTGACCACAGTAAAACAGTAAGTAAAACCACAGATGTCACTATAGTTCTTTAATCTATAACTCCATAAAAGCTAGGCTAAATATATAGCATGCATAAGAGTTGAGGCAGCTATAGGGAAGAACATTTGTAATTACAAGGTCTGTTTTAATTATATGTTTGGCAGCAGAGGAATGCTGAAAGACAAGGTTTACCATAGATATCACTGAATGTGAACATGACTGATAAGGAACAACTACATATTTTCACACAACTATTCATCAAGATCAAAGATTAAAACAAGGAAAGTATGACATGTGCATGCATCTGTCAGAGGATTCAGAGCTTTTGTCATACATACTTGGGATGTTTGTCATACATGATGGGCAGGAACTCATCTACAGGCAGCATCTTGGAAAGCGGTTCAGCATTGAGCAGTTTTTGGGCTCCCTGTAGCGAGATGGCGTAAGACAGAGTCCAATACGAGTAGTCCGCCATCACCAAGTTACGAACGTTCTCCACCAGATCCTCGTTTCCAGGATTCACCTGCTTCCTGCCGAAATATCTGTAGCACCATAAAAACCATAATGAGAAAAAAAGAAGGTAAAGAAGAAGAAAAATGTCTCTGCTCTTTGCTCTTCTTTGCTGCCAAATGTGCTGTTTTTCTTTTTTTTGCAGCATTTGTGCGGCATATGTGTCTAACCATTTTCAGAGAGTTAAGGAAACCACAATAGAGGAAACGAAGGGAAACGCACAAAGGAAAGCTGGTACACATCACACCTGAATGCTGATAGATACTTTCAAAATACTTTCATCGTGTGCCTGAGGTTTAGTTTCCATTTGCTTTGAAATCGGAATCACAGACAAACCGACACACAAGTACACACAACAGAGACTGTTCAGCTGTGTTTAAATAAGCTGTGAGTAACGTGTTGCATTCCTGAACATGGGGTCAGAGGACAGATGGCCCCTTTCCTCAACACACATACACACAATATACTTGTGAGGATACTGTATTGACTTAACCTTATTTCACCCATTCCTGCCTAATTCTTAGCCTTAATTCAAAACAGGAACCATGTAAATAAAGTCTGTCTTACATGATGTCCCAATCCAGCTCCACCTGCTCCACCTCCTCCATCAGTTTGAGGGCTCGTCGTTTGAAGTTAGACTGGAAACGAACGTCGTCCTCAAAGACAAGTGCTTTATCCATCTGCATGTCCACTATCTGAGGAGAAGAGGGGGAAAAATGTTTGTTTCAGAAAGACCAAGAGATGGTTAAGATGGTTTGGTTCTTTGAACGTCTGTCTTTAAAATTTCATTTTTATTTATCTGTAACTTATTTAAACTTAAAAGTGCCATAAATTGCAGTGAATGCAACAAAATCATTCTACTGATTTCATAAGGCATTTGGACAATTCTGTATTTGGAAAAAAAATAAATAAATTTGATATTTGGCTCAGATGACAAATAATCCTTCCACCAACCCCAACCTTACACCAGAGAGACCACAAACCACCATCCGTCACGCCAATAAAGACCTTCATGTACAATTTGTCTCCTCTCACCTCCTTCCAGATGTAGAAGTGGCTGAGGAAGCAGCCCACCTCTCCTTTAGTCAGGGTGCGTCCAGAGAACGGGTCGTAGTAGCCTGGTAGCAGGTCAACGCCCAGGATCTTGATGTCACTGCTGTTCAGTGCACTGAATACACACACATATTATATTATTATATTCCATTAATTCCAAAGACAACCTCATTGCACACTGTCCACTGCTGCCTGCAAACTGTTTCCCATGTGTTATAATTAGCCATAAAAACTGATTTTTTTCAGCCTTAACTGTCTAAATTTTCAGATTTGCTCAAAATAGGATAATAAATATGAACCTACAGTAAAAACAAGATCCACAGTTCTGTGTTCTCACTTACTTCCCATCCACAGCATCCACCACCTTGACGTCAATCTCCAGCTCATTCAGAGAGAACAACATCCGGTCCCTACGGTCGGGACGGCGTCGCAGATTTATCAGATATATCTGAGACGAGGAGGACAAATGGATATCTAACTCTGTAAACTGCTTGTCATGCACTGTGGACATGCACATCGTTGACCCCACCTTTGACTTCTACAAACAGATCTACTGTTGAATTCCTTAATGCTCTCATCATTAATTAAAAGTTCATGTCAAGAAACGTAACAGCAAGATTTAGATTAACAGCATTCAAGAATCGAGGTAAATATTAAAAAAATTATTTTCTCTTATGCTGAGACATTTTGATTCTAGTTGAAAAATCGTTTTACCTCATCAAAGCCCATGAGGTCTCTCTGTTTGGGGAACATGTGGACGAAGCGAGAGGGGAGCATGGGAGGACCATCAACTATTTGACCAGCAGGGGACATAAGTTGGAAGAGAAGAACATAAATGAGTAAAATGTGGAGACGTGGCTGATAAGGCCAGGATTAACAACAGTTGCTTTTCATATATGTTTCAGCCTGTGTATCAGTGAATCCGGTCTGTTCTTACTGAGGGACTCAAGGTGGACATGAACAAAGTTGAGGCGATCATCTTCCAAGGTGTGGTGAGGTTTGGCCGGGACGTTTAGGTAGCCATAGCGCTCCTTGTTACACAGGTACATCTGGATCTCTGAGTAGCAACGAGGACGAATCAATCAATGAATAGATGAATGAATGACTCAATAATTGTGTAACATCCTTGCTTTCTCACTAAGACACATTAATCTAACTGTGAAAAAGTGTGTTTGTATATGCATTACTTGTCTTTAAGTGCATGTGAAGATAAAAACACAACTATAAACAAGCACCAACAAACCTGCAGCGCGACAGGAGAAGGCGAACACAATAATGTCATCGTAGGGCCACGAGTAGTCCTCGTGAGGAGGGTAGAAAGCCAGATTCTTCATGCCCTCCTTCCTTAAATCCAGCAGTATGGTGGAGTGGACCATGGGCACTGGGAAGCACCCCAGCCGGTGGCGGTGACGGGTGGGGAAATACTCTGCTGTTCGACGATAATATCCCTAAATAAGAGCACAGGAAGAAGTGTTACCTTCCCATAGGTGGTCAATCACTATCAAGTTTCACTCTGAAGTGTTGCTCACCTGCGGAGTGATACCACACCAGTAATTGGAGTACGCTCCCTGTGAATCTAACATGGGAGCAATGACAGACTTGTTCTCTGCTATCAGCAGGCTGAGGGTGTCTGGGTTGGTGATGATATTGTCTGTGTCAGCATACTGAAACAGAGACACACGGACGCAGAATGTGTCTTTTCTCAGCAGCAAAGAAGGTACTGATTTCATCAGATGAATCAAGGAAGGTACTGATATGAATCTAAAACCTTAACATTATTTTAGAACATACCAGGATATAGTCGGCCCAGCGTTTTCTGGCAAAGTTCAGTGCTGCCTGCTTCAGCTTCATCACATACTCATATCTGCTGTTTGGCCAGTGCTTAGGACCCAGCTCTCCCGCATAGGACCTAAGACAAACAGAAACAATAGAGACATATAT
>JBBMJY010000008.1:8849665-8860529 GCA_037833715.1 Toxotes lorentzi
TATACTATGACAGCTGTCGTACTGACATTTTCTCATATGTCATAATTTTCAACTAATGGAGTTAAAATACAACTATACTGACACCTTCTAAGCAGATTAGTAGAGTTCAGACTATATAACTGACCTATATACAGAGTCTACAACTGACATGCATCCACAAAACATTTCCACTGATCCACTTGATTCCACTCCTCAGCTCAGACCCGCGTCCACACAGAGAAACACGTATGGACAAGCAGAGGCGTGCAGCATCATTCTTTACTATCCAAAGATAAAATTCAATGACTCCACTCAGGCAGGTGTTGATAAATTTTCATAGTGCGTAGGACAAAAAGACAGAATGAGCAAGATCAAAGCTTCAAGTACAACTTTGAGCTGGAACATTAGCAAGGGGGCTAATTTATTTTAGTACAAAACTTCAGATAATGTTTGATTGTGATCCTGATAAAAGAGAGGGCTTACTCCATTCTTTTCCTTCATATCAATGCACCTTCTGAAGTGTCCTGAGTTCAGTACATTAATACACTGTATTTGGACTTACTTGGGCTGATCCATGGGCCTCCACTCAACGTAATGGTAAAATCTCTGCATGACTGTAAGCCACTCTTTCAGTATGGCTGTGGTGTTATCTGAGTTGTGATCCGTGGCAGCCCTAAGGAGAGAGAAAGCAGATGGTACATTTCCAAAACAGATGAAGATTAGGCTGAGTGAAATGTTTTAACTCCTGGTTTAACGGAGGGAATATAGACAGAACTCCAATGAATCTTTACGATGTACACATATTTGTTTTTCCCTCATAAGGCAATTTCTGAGAGGGATATTTAAAAAGAGAATTTGCAAACCACTTTGAAGTGCCCAAAACTGGACGTTTTCAGAGTTTCAATCAAGAGTTCACACTGGACTTTCCATGATAACTACATGCCACAGTAACTGTATGTAATCTACCAAAGTGTTTGAATAGTTTTCAACAGCAGTAATCTCACTGCTACTTCAAAATATCTGCTGCAGGAAACTCTTACTTGGTGAAAAGGAGGGAGTGGACAAGATGATGACTCAGTACCATGAAACAATACGGAGATTTTGTCATACGGTTTGTAGCGTGTTATGTGTCCATTTAAAATCTTTGCATGATTTTAGGGGCCTAAATGAGATCACAAAACAATTAGCAGAGATTCTCTATGGTGAAATACAGAATTGTGATATGACTTTTTCCATCAGTAAGATTAAGTATTTTCATTTGGTGGATTAGCTGAAAACATTGTTTCATCCATGAACAAATTCTCTACTAGTTCTCAGAAAATGTACTTTATCTTAACACTGGTATTGGGATGTAAACCTTAATCTTGTGATAAAGGGTATTTTTCCACATCCCCACCTCTAGTGGAAAGGTAGTGTAATATCTTAACCACAGATTTTCAATTCACCAAGGATTATGTTGAATGACTGTCACAGCTCTATTTTGTACTGTTAGGCAACTGAGCAAAAGTTCATCCTATCTTCTTAGATCCAGTTTCATCAAATCAAATCTGAAATTTACAAGGAAAATACACTTTAAACGACAGTTAGTTACTTCATGGCACGTAAGCTACTGCTAAGTAACCCACAGGCACAAAGTGCTAAAACCACTGGAGGACAGTTCACTTTGTGGGTTTTAATCGTCAGTGTTAGACAAACTTTATTCAAAGCATTGTTAAGAAAGCATATCAGCTGGAAGAAACTCAACAGGACATAAATTCATGCAAACCGCAGAAGGAAATGAATGTGGCGGAGAGAGAAAAGACAGCCTGGACTGAGAGGAGGCACGGGGGGGACAGGGGAGGGGGGGGTCGCTGCTGCTTTCACAAACTCATTTAAATGCCATTGACCTTTTGAACGGCTGCTATGGTCGGATTAAAAAAAAGGAGAGCCCTGAATAAAAAGCCCCGGCAGTGCATGCAGTCCACGGTGTCCATGCAGGGAACCCACCACACAGAGATGCGATCTTTGGGGTAGTTGAGTCTCTCCAGAGCTCCGAGGTAGTAAGGCAGGGAATGGGCAGCGTTTCTGGCTATGATAGCGATAACCACGGTAGGAGGCTGCATTTTCGACTCCTCCGGATACTTTTCCTCCGCAAAGTAACCCTCTGCCTGGAAAACCAAGGCCGCTAAGACTAGAGAGAGAGGTAACATGGTGGAAGCTGAGAGTGTACTATAATCCACGGGGCTTCAGCGGCACAGCACGTAGTCGCTGTACGCGTCAGCAGTCCAAGAAAAAAAATTGGGCTTTCCCAAAAATTTCAACCCCCCTTCAGTTTATTATACAAGCAAGCTGGTTCGTTTTTTTTTCCAAGAACAAATCCAAACCCATTCCTACAGAGGGTCGACTACCCAACTTCCGCTTTAAGCCCGTGGCACAAGAAAAGTCTTGACAACGTTTTCCAAAGACGAAGGCGTGATTTGGCCAGACTGTGGTTCTCCAGTAATCTCAGGAGACAATGGTGACATGTCCTGAACAGGAAAGTGGAAAAGCTATGACGTTCAGCAGTTAACATGCAGCCATCCAGTCAACACACTTCATAAGGAATTCATTTAAAATTTCCTTTAAAAAAAAAACAACCCTTACTTTTCTCTGAACTAGTACAAGCTCTTTCGTCCATGTTACATTTTTATCCAACAGGTAAATCATAAACATTTAGACTTAAGTGTGGGTGTTTACATTTATATGCACATTAAGCATGTGTGTTTCACGTTATGAAATATATTTAATAAGAAACATATTGCATAATTATGTGGTCTAAAATGTTGTATATGGAATATGAAAGCTGCAGTGCTCATCAGTAGTTGAGAGTTTGTTTATCCTGACTGCAGTTTCAGAGATCGACCAGCAGAGGGAGGGTTTGATCCAAGAGAAGGCCCTATGTGAAAGCATATGTCTGAGGCCCTTGACCATAATGGTTTTATTAGTTAATCACAATTGTATGGGCAAGAAAAGCAGTCTCAAAGAACTGACACAGATATTAAATAGATGCATTGCCTGCATCTGCTGGAATGAGGAGCTCAACGTCTGAAGTGCACACACACTAAGGAGATGTGTAAAATAATTACTAATAATTTCTCAGAAAACATTTATTTTGTTCAGAAAAGGCAATAATGGGTAAAGTAACTAAAGAAAATCTAATGTGGAATAAACTCAGCTGTATTTATTTGCAGTTTAAGATTTAATACACAAGGCGTATAATAAGCTCATAGAACACGATGCTTTGCTATAGAGTGAATTGCCCAGCAGTTTATGTAGTTCAAATTTGCCGACAAAACACTTCACACTGTGTTATTGCTACTTTTACTTAAGTGTCTGAATACTTCTTCCACCACTGGTACAACTTATTCACACTAATGTGATGCAAAGCTGATGGTGTGAATGCCACAGGGTCGGGGGACTGCAATGTCTGCCCTTGTCTCCTGTAGGAAGGGTTAAGTGATGAGTTAACCCTTCCTACAGGAGTTTGATCAGCAAACACAGAAGATCTGATCAGAGAGACAAAGGATTCATAATGATCAGTGAGTCTGATGTTCAACACAATATTCATGATCCTGTTAAGGAAACGTTTTTGGAGTTCTTCATGTTTAAATGAGGACGACTCCAAAAGGAGCTGGGAGGGGGACTGATCACTGAACCAGCGGAGTTATGGCAGTTCTTAAAACAACATTGGAAATATTTCTGGTATTTAGCCAAGAGATCGTCAAAAAAAATGAAATACAACTTGTTAGTTGTCATTTTCCGTTTGCTGTCTGTTATTGTGTTGTTTATCATAGCCTTAGCTGGTCTGTAGAGAAGAGGAGTTGTTCATTGTGGCTAGAGTTTAACAGTGAGGTGAGTTTCAAAGTTGTGAACAAATAGGCCAGGATTAAAACAAGCCCATTTTCCTTTATGCGGGTTTGGTTGTGTACTGATGGAGCAACACCAACACAGTGCCAGTCACAAACTGATAGAAGTGGGACTGTAGAGACACCTTCCATTACTCACTTGATTAAACAGCTACTGGTATTTTTCAGTCTTAGGGTCAACAAATTACTCTGATTTATTTGTCTCCTGATGAGGTACTGGTAGAACTGGTAGATAAGTACCACTGTGTTTCTCAAGATGGTGGATCAAAAGGAGAATTCACTTTAGATTTTTTCTGCACCTTGAACCTCCTCAATGACCCCTGGAGGTCCTTGGAGCCCAGTTTGAGAGCTGCCTTTAACAGCTGTTAAATAAATAAATAAAGAAATAAAGAAACACAAGATCTCAGTCCATCATTGGTTACATCCAGGACACTGAAATCATTGTTGACCAGTTTGTAGAGGTCCAAAAATTATTTTCTAACATTCCTCATCTGTGTGATAACGTAAATGACGCGTGTGTCAACAAAACCTGATCCAGTCATCTAAATCAGTTAGACTAGATACAATGTTAAACTAACAATGTTAATTATAGGAACAATGTCCACTCTATCAAATTCAGTCATTTACAGCAGTCCACACTCATACTGTACACACATACACGCTGTTAAACCTTCAGGAAATTATCACGCTTTCCTAAGAATAAGAAGTTAACATTGGAGCAGCTTGGGCGAAAAAACCAAACAAACAAAAGAAATTAAAATAATATTCAAATACAAATTTAAGTGGAAAATGATAAAAAATGATGTTCTGTCTAAAACTCAAGTGAAAAGCCATGATCTGAATTTGTGGTTGATGGGACAGAGGCTGGGAAAAGAGCAAAAAGAGGGGTGATGGGAAAAGGAGAAAGAGAATGGTGAAGAAAGAAGAAATGAGGAGAGGCATAGATCTGGGTGGAAAATAATAAACAAAGTGGTATATAATGAATTTTGACTCTTATGGCGGGCTCTGTGAATAAACTAAAGCAGTCACTGCTAACAATAGCAGCCTTTGGGTTAAAGGCGCGGTTTGTGTGGACAGGTCAGGGGGTTGAGGGTCAAATCTCTCCTATTCATGACACCCCAAGTGTTTCCACAGTCACACACAAACACACACTCGGACACACGCATATATATGTATGTCAGGGGCACTTTCCCAGCGTTTGTGGCTGAGGCAGATCTGGGAGGGTTCAACCTCGGGTGCACTAACTTTTCACTGCGAGGTCAAGGGTGGAGGTGGCGTTTTTGTGTGTGGGGTGTGTGTGAATGAGAGACAGAGGGAGAAGGAAAGAGAGAGAAAAGATGGGGGGAGAGTGAAAGACAAAAAGAAAATCTGTATTGTATTGACCAGATTGCAAGGGGACAGATTGAAAGACTGCAGTTACATGACGATGGTGTATGTGTAGTGTGGCTTCACTTGATTGAAAAAAACAAAACAAAACAGTATCTCACATCAAATTTCTATACATGCAGATAGTTTTTAGTTTTAAGTGAGTGCATCACCACTGAAATTCTATTCACCATCTTTGTAGCACAGAAATCTCAAAGACAGAAATATGAAAACTCTTGCAGAATACAACCAAACTACAAACTATCAACCTAGCTGGAAACCAGCATGTAAATATGTTTTCTTGAATCTGGGTGATGTGAGCCTTTAAAGCATAGTGGGGGGTCTCTCAAGGGCCCGCTACTCATCCATGTTCACACACAGTCACACACACAAATGCACATCCTAGCCCCGGCAGGCAGTCACTATGCCACCAATCTTTCTTTCATATTTTCTTTGCCCAGTCAGAATGCTTAAGTTAGCGTGAGAGAATGAGAGGCTGCAGGTTAGGATCTGTCAGAGTGAAAGTGTTTCTGTCTTTGTGTTTGTGTGTTGGGGACCGGGGCTGGTAGGCAGCAGAGAGTCGTGACATTCTCACAAGCTTCTGGGACCTTTATTGCTGTGGCAATAATCAATAGCGTTCCCACAGAGACGTCTTTTGGCTGGGCGGGTCAATACCTGTCACTCAGGGTCTGAGCCATGGCACATACCCTCTTACTCAGCAGCTTCGCTCTGTCGGCTCCGCTCCTCCGATGTCATCCTGTATGTACCTCAGGAGTGTAATGTTTTCACAATTTAAGGAGTCATGTGCTTTATTTGAACTCATATCCAACTGAGTTACTTTATCAGTGAGTTTTTCTTTCGTTGCTCAATGTGGTGTTGAACATATAACAAAATCTAGTGACTCAACTAAAGGTGATTTTCCTTACCTATTCATCTTTTGATCATGGTTTATGATGAATCTTTTTACCCAGAACACAATGCAATTCAACATACAATGATGTTAAACAGAGAAACAGAGAAAAGTAAACTGAATGACTCCACAATCATCTGCTGGTTCAAAAAACTCCAAAACCACCTGAGCTCATGAAACTCTTTCAGAACTGTAAAAATTTTTGTCAGGATGATCATTTGAAAGACAGTAATATTATCTTATACCATCTTACCCACTGCATATATACAGTGTATTTTCCTATAGTTTTATGGGTGTACTATTTGTTCCAGATTACATTCAGTTACAAGTCTGAGATTTTATATGATAAACTGATGCAGCAAGTGCGTATTTTTAATCAGTTGCACATTAAATGTAATCCAAGTAAACATTTGATTCCCCGTTTGTAACTGTAAATAAAATACTCAACCTTACAGATGTTATGTTTCTGGTCACAATGACAAGTGTGATGAGGGGATGCTGTGGAGCTGACAGCAGTATAGATAAATTGATAGCCAGGACAGTAAACTGGGTGTTCTTTTCTTTTTTCTTTTTTTTGTTTTTTTTTTTTTTTGCTTTTTTTTTTGAGTCAAGCACTTAAACAGAACTGTTTCAGTAAAAAATAACCTGTATACATCAAGTCCAGTCTTTACACCTCTCAGTGAGCACAGAGAAACTGATGCGCTGACTGAATGCTCTGGCTACACTGGAAATAATGAGATTATGAGGTCAGTGATACAGACGTGATTGCATTATCTATTCTCATTAATATGAAACAGATCATTTTCATCTAAATCTGTAATTTTTTTGGATTTCTGATTTAATTTTTTTGTTAATATATTGAATTTTACAGTTGCCAACTAAAATTATTGCTCCATGAATTAATTTTACAGTACATGGTGGTTTTTATGATGACATGAGCCTTGCAGTGTGGTGGAGAGTGAAGCAGAGGTGTTTTTTTTTTTGGAATGGGGAAAATCTCCAGATAATGAGATATTAGGACGTTCTGTTTGGCTCATTATTTTCACCTTCATGCTAGTACAGTTTAGAGTCTATTTAGAGATTTTGGGTGCAGGATTTAGGAAGGCATGATTTAGGAGAGTCAGCTTTTTCTAACTTGTAAAAGCTGAGATACATTTCAAATCTTGCACATTTATTCAATGCTTCATTTGCATTTAGTCTCGGAAACTCTGATTCCTCTAACAATTCACAGGATATTTGTGAGCACCTTTGTGCCCCGTGATCTCTACAAAGTAATGCTGAGATTAGTGTAGACTTCTCTGCTTCTCATCTTCTCCGTTACTCCCTGGATGACGCTGTCCGTCGCCTCGTTGCCAAGCAACAGCGCAGCCACTGTCAAAGAATTCTGGGGGATGTTTAGGCAGCGGCATGCTTGGGGGGAAGGAGTGTGTGTTTCTCTATGTGTGTGTATGTGTTTGGTTGTGATGGTGGCAGAGGAGGAGCAAGAGGGTGAGGAGTGTGTCTTGGTTTGAGTAGAGAGTAGCAGGACACACTCAGTTGTGCATTTATGAGAGAATTTTCTTTTAATCTTTTAATCTCAGCCATTATGCCAGTGATTCTTCAAGATTTATTATCCAGCCCAGCCTTTCATCAGTGTCACAAAGTACACCTCTGATGAGTCAACTTTTTCTCACACCAAGGAAAACTTCACACTCACAGTAATGCATGTTTATAGAGTGTTTTCAGTGGTTTAGTCTGGTCAAATCCTTAACCCCCCCAAAAACATCGAAATCTCAGTTTCAGTAGACATTAAACTAAGTGAAAACATGAGATTTGTCTTCTTCAGAACCTCATCAAACATATCTCACCCAGAAGCAGCATTACAGCTTGGCGACACATCCAAGGAGTAAATGGATTTGCAAAAAGCAAAAATGCACACTCATATCAGACTGTGGGACATAGAATGAATTTATAATGAAAGATAAAACCGTCTCTCTTGTGTGTCATGGCCTTAAGACTTGTACAACACTTCTGTGCCTCTCTGTAATTGGTTTCCTGCGTTCACTGCCCGTCTCCTTTAATGCCCCTGGTTGTGCATCATGTTTCCTGCCTATCTCTAACATGTTCTCCACTAAGTATTTCAAGCAGCCAGTATAGATGAACAAGTCCTACTGTTCTAATGCTTGCACGATGGACTTAGTGTACTGCTGCTCCTTCACAAAGAGCTTTTTAGAAAATACAGTGCAGTAGCAGGTAAAAACATAGATAGATGATTTATGTTTGTCCACTGCGCCTGTTCTGAAGCTGTCCTCCCAATTTACCTCTTTGTCCATTTGACTCTCTTGCATAACATCCTTCCCACTATAAATTCCAATGACATTCCCTGCCACAGCGTTGCCTCTCTCCCTAACCTCTCTACTCTGCTCTCCATCCTCTATAGCTGTGCCCTAGCAGCAGGGAAGAGATGCCTTCACCAGAGGAGGTTTATTTTAAGGATTCCCCTGTTCCCTTTGTCCTTTCTCTCCTCTCCATCTCTCGACGGCATGGTTTCATAGCCCACCCCGCCGACTGGGCCTCCCTCTCCCCTGCCAGGCCTTTTAGCCAGCGGGTTAAACATTGATTTGTGAATGGAGGGAAGCACAGTGGCCCCTGCCTAGAGTGCAGCGCTTCCCTACTGTTTCTGTGTGTACACACACACACCCCTACTATACACCACCAAGACTAACAGCCAACATGAAAGCTACTGAGCTAAAAGGCCTTAATTCAACAACTGAAGACAGTCGATAGTGTTTCAAATTTTTTTGTGTTGCTAATTAGCCTTTAAAAGTTTAGATTTTTCACTTTCAGCACTGTGTTTTCTCACTAACTGGACCACAGCTGAAAAAAAGAATTAAAGGAACAACATGTGGAAGGGACAAGCTTGTTTCTTGTGCTTGACCTTAAATGGTCTACAACCTACAAAGGTTAATCTGTCTGACATTTTATCTATTTATTATCTGAAAACTAATTTGCAGATTTGATGATGTTTCTTATCCACAAACTAAGTTTGCTCTGCAATGGATCCCACACATCATGTGCATCACTTGGTGTGCTACTCAGTCACTTTCTGCCACACATGGGCGACAGCTTTAAATCAAAGGACAAACTGCTGTTACAGATGCCTCTGTGATCTTAACAATATGTATTTAACATGGCTACAAGGCAAAGAAAACTGTTACACTTGTCCAGAGTATCAAAACTCTGCATCTATATAACTCTGAGCACCATAAGTGAGGGATGGCATGGTGAGAGTGAAAGTGGGCCCTCTTGACTTCTTACTGGGTTTCCCGCCTCTGGAGGAGTCAGGGCATGAAAAGGCAAAGAGAGAGAGAGAGAGAGAGAGAGAGAGAGAGGGGGGGGGGGGGAGTGGAGATGGAGGGGTTTGCTTTTCACCACTCAAAAAAAAAGAGCAATGAATGAGTGACTGGCTGAATGAATGAGAGGCGGGCTGAGGCTGAGAGGGGCTCTGGGCCTGTGGATCCAGAGCCCCTCTCAGAGGTTAACTCGGCTTCTTCAGAGGGATGAAAAGGGAAAAAACGGATTGAGCTTTAAAGAGGAGGACCCCCTGCGCCCGGGGCGGGATCAGTCAGGATGATTTATTAGAGAGAGAGTGGGAGAGAGAGAGAGAGAGAGAGAGAGGAGGTGGCGTTTGTAAGCATCAAAAAGCTGCAGCGCAAACGCAGCATTGACAGGTGCTGATATGCACTATATGAGGATGGGTTTGATTCAGATTCCTGTTTCCAGTGAGTGAGGGAGAGCCACGGGCTTAAGACTCCTCTTCAATTTTTTTTGAATTATAGCCACATTTATCCTAAACCTTTTTTACGCATGAACATAAATGCGTGTCAAATCCCTTGATAGGATTGTTTGGCTGTGGTTAAAATGCAGTTACAGGGGCATACAACACAGAAAACGCCAAAAAAAAATCTCTTTAATTTAGTTCTGAATTCTTACTACTTCTGTTTCAATGCTTTAATCTGATCTAATTTGTCACACTGTCCATGATTTCACCAGGTGCGCCCGAGGGTTAAGAGATTTAACCTTGACATTTTAAAATAAATAAAAAGAACTGCTGCACAAGTGCAACAGAACAGTAATTTTCAGCGTAAAGGACATGTGCAGTACATTTCATAGCCTATGCAAACGGATCGTGGAATCTTTGCACTCTTTCTGACTTTTATTGCATCTTTTCTTAAAATATGAAGTGTCTAAATCTAAACAAGATTTGTCATTATTTGAAGTATGAGACAACACGGTCTCTGTCGCTCCCATCAATCGCCTGTCACACGAGCATCATATAATCCTCTCATTTTCTGTCACTTCGGACAACACTTGCCACAGAGGCCTACAGTAGGCTGCCCTTTCTGCAGCAGGATGGCTGCACATGGCGCTGAAGGCACCGCTTTATGTCCAAGTGCCTGGTTACAGCGTTGCACTAGTTTGCTCACACAAGAGAGGGGGCACAAGAGAAACACTAAACGTCATGCAGTGCGGTCAGAGAGTAAACAGTGTCGGGATTGTAATCTCTTCTTGGGTAGAAAATAGGGCTGTTGTGTCTTTAAGAGGGGCTGCTGGTCCCTCATCGCAGCTGCTGGCGTGTGTGTGTGTGTGTGTGTGTGTGTGTGTGTGTGTGTGTGTGTGTGTGTGTGTGTGTGTGTGTGTGACATAGAAAACAGCAGACCCCCCCTCCCCCCACCACACCATACAC
>JBBMJY010000008.1:8860629-8872123 GCA_037833715.1 Toxotes lorentzi
TGTGTGTGTGTGTGTGTGTGTGTGTGTGTGTGTGTGTGTGTGTGTGTGTGTGTGTGTGTGTGTGTGTGTGTGACATAGAGGACAGCGGAGATTCATTACTTAAGCAGTACAATGGACATTTATCACCCCGTGGTGTTATTCAAATTCAGTACCAAGCGAGGACCCTCTCCACTCTTCACTCCGCCTTGCGTCGCGTCCGCAGCGTTTATTGTTGGAGCAGCGTAAAGAAAAAGCCAGGAGGGCAGAGAGACATCCATCCAGTCAGTCAGTCAGTCAGTCAGTCAGTCCGAGAGACTCGTAAAGGAAGGATGCAAGGAAGGCAGGAGCGACTGTTCGGAGTGTACGGAGCCCGCTGCTCTCCTGGTCCTCAGCCTCCTTTTTTTTGGTCACTATCCGACGCTGCTCGCTGGGGGGCATTTGGACGGAGCAGAGAGATCCGAGAGAACGCACGTCGTGGGAAACGAACCAAGGACGCACCAACGGGAACTAAGGGGTTTTTCCTCTTTTTTTATTTTTTTATTTTATTTTTTTAATTTCTCGGTTTCATCACCAGCCAAAAACAAAAAAAATCAGAAGGAAGAACACACACGCTCCAAGTATTTTTCTTCAAATAGAAGAAGGGATTTTTTTTTTTTTACATATTTAACACCCGTGGAAAAGGCATTGTGCATCTTGAGGCACCAGAACTGAACAGTCTTTCCTCAAATCGATGACAGAACACAGGTGCAGAAACGACGTTCTCCTGGCGTCCTCGCCTCGGACTTTAAAATGAAAGAAAGTCTAGTTGAGCCGCTTGATTCCCTTCTTTTTCCATCCTTCCCGAGACACTTCAAAAGTAAGACTCTGGTGAAGCAAAGGAGATGACATTTTTACCTAAAGATTCAACGGCCATTCAGCCATCTTAAAAGGCCCCGGAGATCTGGACAGATTTTGGGGTTAACTTTACAACTAGCAGCAGGTGTAAAGACACGGAGAGATAACGGTAGCTGTAGTGAGAGAAAGTGGGAACTAGGCTGGGTGCATTTCAGGATGCGTTCAAACAACAGTAGGAAAAGTAACAAAGTGACTGTGACTGCAACAATGCCTCTTTAGCATTATAAAACAGTTGGGGGAGGGGGGGGCGGGGGGGGGGGCGGACGGAGTTTCTTCTCATTTGGTGATCCGTCCAACTGAGGGGATCAGTTTCTGACATTTAATAGTCTTTTGAGGAAAGTTGCACCACATGCTATATTTAAATGTTTTTCAGTCTTAAAAAGAAATATATATATATATATATATATATATAGGCTTGGTGCAACAGCTCAGTGGTGCTGGAAATGCACAGTGAGAAAGCTGATTTTTTTTTTTTAAAAAAAGGAAAGGCGAAGCCAAGAGGCAATGCTGAGCAGTGAGAATGTCAAAGATAATGCACAGTACTGCAACTCCCCATCTTGTAAGGGGGGAATAAGGGAAAGAAAACAGTTTTCAGTGTCAGACACAGCCAATACTGTCAAAGGGCATTTAGGCAGGCGAGGCAGGTGCACCCAGGGGCCTGTACATTAACTGCCCGTGCACAGTCGTGATTTAAATAATCAAATGTGTAATTTCTTCTTTTCATCTTGGCAGAGGATATACAGTCTCTAGCGGTTGATTGTCCAAACGCAATTCTTGAGTAAACTCAATTTCAACCCCAAGAATTGTGTATGGACATCTGTTGCTGCAGACTCACATTCATCACTGCTGTCTTTGGCCAAACGCCACATAAAGAATGTGGGCCTCCACAAACCACAAAGGAGGCTACAGGAAGGCCTTTAGTCTGGTTTTGTTTTGTAACTAGTCACATTTCAGGTAAGATGCACATCACAGTTTGTATGTTATGGAGAAAAGAAAAGAAAAAAGTCGCGGGACTGGGCCAATAAAGTGGAGGAAACCTTACTCTGCCTCATGTAATGTGTTTTTCGGGTTGTGCGTTGTGGTTGGCCCGATTGGTATTTACACTTTGTCGAAGATCTAATGAAGACTGTTTGTTTTAAATGGCAAATATCGACTGGAAGCATTGACGTATCGACTGTGTTTGGCAAACAGTAGGAAGCAGTAAGCTGAATGCTCACATAGCACAGATGCACGGTGTGGAAGAGATGAGCTAAAAGCTAAAGAAGACTGGACCATATTATCAGAGACATGGAGTCATGAATGAGGAGAAGAGACACAAATGAGCGAGGCAGATTAAATTAAGGCAAGAACAGTTTTCGTTAAAAGCTTCATTTGGCTGGAAAATAGTTTGCTGTATAATTTCTAATAATTTAATAATATTCTAAGAGTATATTTAGAGCCCATTAAGGCTGAGCCCAAAGTGCATCTGCATCCACAGTTCTCTTAGTTAAGAACACAGGAAGGTTACCATATCGAATTTATTGCTCCTGAAACCAAATCAAAGGCAGATTACTAAAAGGTGATACAGTATTTTAAAACCAGAAAACATACAGAGCAGAAGAGGCCTGATGACTGATGCTGCCAAATGTCTGGAGCCAAACAGCGTCACTGATAAATCACGTGGGACACGTTTTGGCCCATTGGGTGTTTGATCTTTTTGTACTTTAGTTTTATTTATTTATTTTTTCAAATGAATTCTACTGTCTGAAAATAATTCTTTAAAAACGACAAATCACTATACATTTACACTAATATTAATCTAATAAATAATAAAAACAACTGAAGTGTTTAAAGCTAAACGTTTAGAGCAAAAATATCTAAAATATATGACCTATTATTCCTCTTATTTTTCTCAATTGAATTTTTTTTTTTTATCTTACTTTGTTCTCAGTTATAGGCTAAAACCACTAATTAATTCGAAACAACACTTCCCACACACACATACACACAACGTGTGTGTGTGTTGTTGTTGCTGGAACATTAAAGGCTAACCTTTCTTAATTCCAGGGGATTAGTGCATCATGTTTGCTCTTGTGCAGCAGAAATACTTCTGTGTCCAACATACTGAAATGGACACGTTTGTGTCACAAAAGGATCGTTTTTAATCGTTTGTTTATTTATTTCATAGAATATTAGTTGTCCCTAATTTACAATAGCATATTGTTTGCGCCTGTTTTAATATTTGAAGCTTGTTTTGCGCAGGTGCATGGTGTGTGCACGTGATTTTGTGTGTGTGTGTGTGTGTGTGTGTGTGTGTGTTAGCCAAAAACAACTGCATGACAGTGTTCTCCTGTTTTTGATTTTCTTTTAAAGAAGCTAATTTTCAATAGTAATCAGCAGGTTGTAGTGTTATGTTGTAAAAGAAGCCTGTAACACTTTGATTGAAAAAATCCCCCTAAATAAGGACTTTCAGTTTCAAAGGCCATAAGCTCAGTTTCAACCGGTTAGCTCAATATGGGCCCTCAGCTACAGTGTTTCGTTCACATGTAACTAACATGCCTCAAGGCTCAGCACTGGCTTCACTGCAGGGAAGTATGGGAGCCTATGGGTGCAACAGCAAAACAAGATGGAGAGCTAAACAGTTGGCAACAGTTGCCTTAAAGCATTAAAAAGCAGGCAGGTGTCATTTTATTTAGTAAATAATCTCAAATTATATGAGAACACGAGCAAAAAAAGTCTAATTAATAACAGTTAAAATTCTGTCAGCATAATGGAAATATTAAGTGTAAATATATACTTTCTTTAAGACAGGGATGCAGGTTTTCATGTGTTATAGACAAACCCGTTTTACAGAAGGACCATCCTATCAGCGTGATGTTAAAAAAAACCAAAAAAAACTATTATGTATAATCATAGTCTAGCACTTTATTTTTATTGACTAGTGCTTACTTTATGGCTGTTTACCTCAGACTGGACTTTTTTCTGTTCCCACTGTTGTAGCCTGAACTGCTCTGAGTGGTTATGATACACGTGTGTGATGTGATGGTGGGACCAGGTCGACTCTCACACCCCCCCATATCGTCACTCCCTCTCCTGCTGAGCAGACAGCTCAGTCAGTGTGCAGCCTGTGCCCAGTATAGACTGTGGAGGACCAGGTAATAGTCCAGACCCAGGAATAAAATGTATAAACCTGGTTTGCACAGGAATTATGAATCATGTAACATAATATAGGCTATAACATATTTTTTTTAAGTTAAAAGGTTATACACTTTAAATCTGCAACAGGCTAAATAAACTTTTCAACCTTTAATGTTTTTAATATTTAGACTAAATAATCAGGAAAGAATGTAATAATGGAGGCCTGTAATAGACACTACGCCTATAGGTAAATGTAGATGATCATCCCCTCTCTATGTCAAAGTCTCTCTCTCTCTCTCACACACACACACACACACACACACACGCACACACTGTACTCCAAGCCTGCACTAGTTGACACAGAGCTACATCTTCTCCTCTCTAACCCCCTCGCAGCTTCATTAGCATTTCCTTTCTACCGGCCATTATCGGCCGGTTTCCCGTTGCAAATCGGACTCCACAACCGAGAAAAGGTTTTAGGTCGCCCCGGGCGTTCAGGGGAGGACAGCCCGGAGGCTAGACCTCGACCTCCCGCAGTGCTCCTGTGGTTCACACCCCACCCACCCACCCACCCACACACACACACACACACCCTCCTCTCTTATGAATATTCCATCTGAGTGGGGCTATAGGATGGTAAAATCTCCCTAAAGTCTCGTCTAATCAGCCTAAAACTGCAGTGTGATCACAGAGCCGGGTTGAAATCGATCAGGTCTAAGCTATCTCCAGGAATTATCGAAGCGTGCTGTAAAATCCTAATTGAGAAAAGCGTTTGGCTGTAGGCCTGTGTGTGTGGTACATATGGATGCGTGCAGTTAAAACTGGACTTCATGGTGATTCTGTTCAGAGAGAGTCAAGTAGAAATACATAACGTGGTTTTGGAATTTGTAAAACACCTTTACATTAGATAACAAATTCAGAACACTGACGACGTTTCTCATACAGACGTAGAAAATTACAACAAAAAGATATTTGTAAATGAAAAGTAGTATATAACAATTACATTTTCGTAATTTATTGTATCTTTAATTTGTAATTTCACCACTGAGGTTGCAACTGAAAATACTCCGTCCTGTCAGGGGTGTAGGTAAAAATAAAAACGTAAAAAAAAAGACAAGAATACACATTGTTGAAATATTTAGAAAAATAAATTGATAATTAAGAGCATAACACCAGAAATTTAAATTGCGTAATTACAAAAGTCATTGTATAAATTATCATTAAAAAAAAAAAAAAAACAATTCAGGCACAGTGTTTCTTTTTAAGCTTTTAGCTTCTGTTTTTTTTTATATCAGAATTAGAGGAATTTAAAAAATAATAATAAAAATGTTTTTTAATCACAAAGGACCAAAAAAAAGAAGAAAAAGAAAAAAAAAGAAAAAAAAACTTCTTTATTTCAACATTAGTATTTATAAGCACTACATAAACATTTCGTAAACAGTTTATAAACTATGATGTATGTGTAAGAAGCTAAAAAAACATTTTTAGGTGTTTATTAATGTATAAGCTATAGCTCCACCTGTGAAGCATCCATAAGTTGCTGCTGGTGTATCTAAAGATTATGAATGACACTAATATAACACAGTTGTAATCACATAAAAGATGTGTGAGGTTACAATTGTTGACAAATACATTAATAAACACTTAAAATGTCATATCTGCATACAACTACATTATAGTGTGTTATGAACAATATATGAATTGTTTATATGCAGCTTATAAATGCTAATTACTGGGGATGTTATCTTGTCTTTAATATTCTCTGGACCAGAAAGTTATTTTAGAACTCATATTGAGGTCATTTTGTTTTTCAGTCATGCATGTGCATGTAAATATGTCTCTGTTGGAAGAGACACTGCAGGGAGAATAAGGTACACTATTTTCGAAATGTCCCTGAATTCCTGTCTCACAGCTTCCACATTTGTCTCAGTAGCCATCTCTGAATTTCCACTCATTCCTGCGGACTAACATCAATCACCGCAGTCGCCACAGCACAGGTTGACACATTCACAGCGTCCAATGGGGTGGCGTGTTGTTGGGATGTGGGGGAAAGAGTGAAGAGGATGTTACAGAGATGTCACGGATATGTTTGCATTCCTCGCTCACTATCTATCCTCCATGTAGAGTAGAAATAAACACAACATTGTCTTGGTCTTGTAGTTGGTAATCCAGCTCCCCCTGAGGTTCAGAGAACACACAAAATGTTTAATATTCAAACATCTGTACACGTCAAAGGAGAAATGTGTGTGTTTACCAATATAAATATGAGTATTACTCCCGTGCTCCCTTTGGGGTCCAATCAATAACAAACTTTTCTTTTCATTTACATTCTGTGTAGAGTCCTGTAATTGAATCAATGGATTCAAACTGAAGCATTCACACTGTTTGTGCATGTAAATATGTGTTTCAGATATGAGACCCCAAGGACCAACTTGTCTTGCAGCTGCTTCCACATTATATGAAACATAAACTGACTCAGAGAAAATGAACTATCTCACTATCAGTGAACATACAGGCTAACCTTCACACACACACACACACTCTTCCTCTTGCTGATTTAAACGTCCACACAAGCATTTTTATATAGTCACCGGGATCTGTGCACGCAGGCTGAGGACATAAACACTGCCGCATTCATGATCTCGAAACATTAAACACTGTAATAGTGCATCATGAAAACGGACAACGGAGATTAAAAGATCTTAAAGTGAAAAATATGACATGTTTTACACACTGCTAGAAACACACTCACACACACATACACTCTCTCTCCACACCATCTGACAGTGAACATGGCTCCCAGTGCTCACCATTAGTTCCCAGTCTGCATCATTGATAAGCACGAGAATCCCAGGTCTCCTGTGGGAAAACACACCGCTTTGAGTCAGACGCATTTTCAAAAGGTAACATACTCGCACGCACGTACACGTATACACACGGGTGTAAAAGATACAAACAGCTGTAAACAGCTCACACACAAAAACAAACAAGAAAAAACAAATACTAATTCTGTAAACATTAAGGGAAAAAAGCAATCCTCGAATAAATAATTTAATAAATAAATAAATATAATTGAAAGAAAACATTCAAGTTGTTTTCAAAGAACTACTTGAATGTCTGTCTGTCAAACTGAACCATGTTGTGAAAAAAAAAATCAATTATTACTAATTAAATTCCCTCTAATTGTTACTAATTACAATGTAGTCTTCAACTCTTTGGGGTGGTAGATTGAGACACAGGATCATTTGTTTGCTTGAGCAGCTTGACTAACAATTGCAATCAAATTAAGGCAGTTAAAAAAAAATGTAAGTGATGAATATACCTGTAAGTAACTAGAAAGAATGTAAAAAAAAAAAATTGGTTGAAAAAAGGATTTTTAAAAAATTATTATTTTTTTTTACAATCTATAGCAAAATGTACCCCAGAGAAAACAGGAAATCATATCCAGTGTTTTAATTTTCAGCACAACACGGTATAAAATTAAAAGACAACCAGTATTATGTTTGAGAACAAACATTAGTATATTCATGCTATTAAATATATTAAAGTTGAAGTGACTGTGTGTGTGTGTGTGTGTGTGTGTGTGTTTGTGAGTGTTACGTTCATTTTACAGCACATATAGGATCATAAATTACTTCTAATGTTATGTAATTTAAACTGCTCTGTCTCCAAATATGCATAAAGCACTTTTATTACCAATCACAATTTCCCAAATTGTTTTCTGGCTGAACACAATGATGATTCTTCTTAAAATAAAAGCGGCTTAAGTAGACGAGTAGAGAGAAAACGGGGAGAAACAAACTGTCACTGGAAATTAATGGGGGTCCAAAAATAACATAAACATGAAGCTTTAAAAAAAAAAAAAAAAAAAAAAAAAAATCACCACGCTTCGAAAGAGGATAATGGGGATAATGGGGGAGGGTAACAACAGGCACCTTTGGGTGCAGTTTTCTTAACAGATGCGAGTGTATTTTTTCTGAAAGCCAGACTGTTTAGTTAATGTTGATGGTGAGGTAATGCCTGAAACTGATATTGATGCCTCTTGTATAGTTCAAACAAGCATCTTTCCACCTCGAAGATGTTCTATGACGTCACTGACAAAGGGCAAAGCGAGAGGAACCTGTGAGAACAAATGTGTCTGCACAAGCGTGTACACACACACATACACACACACACACACAAAGAACAAAAGAACTGAAAAAAGGCAAAGACTCTAAACTAATCACTCACTGCACCCATAGATCTTTTTAAAAGATAATGGGGAAACACCTTGATGATGGTTTGCTCAAAAAACAGTGGTGTGCTGCCAACATAAAGCACACACACAAACACACACATCTAATCTATAAGGTTTATAGGTAGCCCAGCTTTTTCTCCATTCATTGGTTAGGTGGTGCTATAAATAGTCCTGCACAAAGGCAGCTGTAAAAGTCAGCCAGTCCTTTAAGACTGCTGTGAGCCCTGGACCCAAACACACACACATACACACAGGGTACAAACACACAACCGCACATGTACACACACACTTGCACACAGGTAATCATCTTACTGAAACCTATAACCTGAAGGCAAGGTTTTTTTTTCCTCAGCATTTCAGCAGTTCTAAATTTCAGAAAGAAAATGCTTCAGAAAGACTCACAGTCTGGTTCGGTTTCATTTTAAAATTTTCAACATACTGAGAGCTGTTCTCTCAGAGTCATTTTGATCAGATCTTACAGATACTCCTAATACTTCACAGTTACGATTGTGTTCCAGCGATGAATAAGACATCCTTTAAGGTTATACTGTTGTACACAGATCAAGTGTGTGTCAAGTGCACACACACTCACACAGACTCTCCTTGGACAAAGAGCTCAGGCCGTTCCTTCAGCAGGTTCCGTTGGATCCAGACCAGCAGCTGCTTCATGTCCCCTAGAAAACACATCCACATCCACACACACACACACACACACACACAAAGCCCATACACAGGCAGACAACAGAGGTCACAGGTTAGGGGTTAAGGGTCAAGGTGCATGGTTCCAGCCCCCTGGTCGATGTGACGCGACAGAGGCACCAGGCGGGACAAGGCTGTGTATATGTGTGTGTATGTGTCTGTGTGCATGTATATTTATGAGTGTATGTGTATGTTTGGGGGGGAAAGGAGAGGACACTGGAAACTGGGGGAGGGTTGAGTGATGTCAATGGCCAAGAGCGACATTTCATTTCACTTTGGTTAGAAAGAAATAAAATTAATGATTTGTGGGTAAAAACCTAGAAAACAGGGAACAGACTGGAAAACAAAGACCACCTACAGCTAAACATGTCATTTTGAAATGTTAAAATGGAGAAAAATTAAAAAAAGGCCGATATTTTCTAAAAACATGTACACCTTAAAAACAATTGAAATGCAATTACGTTTCTCTCTAGCCTCATATTTTTGGTGAAATTTTTCAGTGCAGGACTAATGGAATAAACAGCAAAGTCCTATTTCAGAGTAATCGTTTTCTTTGTTAGAGTTGGACATTAAATGCACTGCGTTTCGCCTGAGCTTGAATATCAGCGATGCCTGAATTTTCTATGAGTCTGACCTCTCTAACAATCAGATTGACCTTGTCTCAACAATAGGTTGAGCCTCACTCAGACCGACTGACAGCCACAAAGGCAACCACAACGAGAGGTTTTAGGATAAATCCCCACTAAACAACTAACAATGAATGCATTATAGTTATGGCTATAATCATCACTAAGATTTAAGGTGTTTTAGGAGCCTTTGAGTGTTTGTGGGTACGTGTTAGTCCTTGGTGTGTTTCCTTAGAAAATTAATAATGTTATGATGTGGACACACAAATTAGGTGAATGTAGTAAAAACAAAATCCACTAATCTAATATTTTCTTTTAACCATTTCCTGGTTGTGTGATCATGTATGTTTGTGTGTGTGAGTATATGCTCACAGCTGTCCCCTTAATGTACATGACCACTCGCACTAACACTTGAGAGCAGGACCACAATCGCTGGTAGCTCCATCGTACACACACACACACACACACACACACACACACACACACACAACATCAAAATTAACAGTACCGGCCTCCTTCAGCAGTTTACACAGGAATTAAAGAACACAGGAGATTAGGTACAGAAATGTGCAAGGAGAGAGTAAATAAACAGAGGAGGGAAAGAGCAAATACACGACAGGAGAGCAAGAGGAAAAGAGAGCAGCAGCAGCAAATGGAGCAGATACGAGGGTAAGAGGACGACAGTGAGTTATCTCGAGCCAGGTGTGAGGAGAGCGGTGAAGCCGTAGCAGGTAGGCGTCGAACCGCTCAGGGATTCACGAGTTCAGCTGGATCAAAGGCTGCGCTAATATCACATTAAAACAGTACACAGGCAACAGCTTTGACCTGAAATACGTTCAGAAAAATGCAGGAGACATTTGGCTTTCAGTGGAGCCAAATCTGGACTTTGATTTACTTTGCAGTTAATTATTCGATCAACAATCAATCTGGGTTTGTCTAAATCTAAAATTACAGATAGATTCTGATGTCTGAATTTAATCTGTTCAAAAATTCACCAAAGCACCTGCCTTTTCCAGGTTTTCAGATTATGAAATTATATTGAGAGTGGTGTATCAAAGGGTCCAGACAGCTACCAAAAACATTTTTCGTTTTATTTTCTTTGAAGGAGTTGTCTTCCGTAGTTCAGGGTGTAGTTATTTGTGCATAAAAATCAAGCTGATCACAAAAGATAAAATACAAAGATAAAATACAAATACCATTTTACAAGATAAAATAAAACATTAACTCAGGAAACATAAAAATGAAATCTTGTTTAAGGGCATCTTTTTGAAATTACAAATAAACAAGAAAAAGATTCAAGAAAAAAGATTTCTAGAGGCACCTGCCTGCTCACTGTGGCTATAAGGGCAACAGACTGTGTGGATGATATGCCATTTATAGGGTGTGTGTGAGTGTGTGAGCGTGTGAGCATGTGCACACGTTTGCACGTGCTCCTCCAAGCCTGTGTGGACGGTGTTCAGGTTAATTGCAGTGCTGTCGGCCAGCTCAGTAGTATAATGATAGTGCTAGTTTTCTACGGTTCCAGGCCTCCATATAAAAAAAGACAAATACCTCCCCTTGCAACACACACACACACACACACACACACACACACACACACACACACACACACACACAAAGAGTACTAGGCAGTGAATATTGACCTGCACCTCTGCGGGGCTAAAAACAGAACTAATCACTACAGCAGTCATAACTCCTTCTTTGTGGTGACTCATTTCTTTGCTCTCTCTCTGCCTTTGACTATTGGTATTTTTCTCCACCATTACCCCTTATTCGCTCTTTCATCCTCTCGTCCATTTACTTTTTCATTTGCTCTCTCCTTCTGACACTCTCTCTCGTAAAACCTGCTCTCCCACCCTCGTTCTCTCCTCCACACACACACACACACACACACACACACACACACACACACACACACACACACACACACACACACACACAC
>JBBMJY010000008.1:8872223-8909581 GCA_037833715.1 Toxotes lorentzi
CACACACACACACACACACACACACACACACACACACACACACACACACATACACACACACACACACACACACACACGCAAACATGTTAAAAGTTGCACACAGAGAATAAACAGGTTGCTTTAGCTCAACACATAGGCTGGTAATAATTCAAACTTTCATCCATTAAGCTTTTTATAACAGAAACAGTCATCAGCCGTTGCCCTCTTAATGGCTGCCTTGTAAAAGGTTACACAGGTCTACGAATTTCAATCACCCACAGTCTGGACCAAAAAGACAGGCGTATATAAATGAACTGTATAAAAGATGAAAGTCAATGTAAAGAAATAAGGAGGGAGGAGGTGAAAGGAAAGAACAATGACATGGAGGAACTGCGAGCGGAAGGTTTTTGATAGCGCTTTGCGGACCAGGTAGAGGGAGGAAAACAAAATGAGGGAACAGGCAGACAAGAGAGAGGGAAAATGCGTCACAGGCTCCAAATGCATCTTGGGATAGCTGCGTTGCGTGGGTGGAAGAGGAGACATGGAGGGAGGGGAGAGAAAAGGCGCCATTTTGACGCTGATTCAAAACCGTGCACGCTTTTCTCTTGTGCGTGCAGTTTTCCCCCCCTTTCTTCTCCTTTTACTTTTCTGTCTTCGTGCAATTATGACGGTCATGTGAGGGGTTGGGGGTTGGGGGGTGAGCTATCCATCTTTCTGCTGATACGAGAGGCAAAAACTGTGTGATCCTTAGACCACAGGGGTTTTGTTGAGTGTATGAGAGAGAAAAAGAGAGTTAGATAAAGAAGGAAACAGAGAGAGAGAGAGAAAGAGTGGGGGTGGGGTCTTTCAGTCAAGGGTCATCAATCACCGGCTGGGGTCAAAGAGAAATACGAAGGATTCAGAACCAATTATATCTGCCTTCACTGCACCCCCTCTGTACTCACACACATTCATACAAACACACACACACACACACACACACACTGAAGTGTAAGGCGAAATAAGTTCGGAGCAATATTTTCAGCATCAGATTACGATCAAAAAATACAGTTATGTCAGAACGTCTGTGCTCTCGTGACATTAAAATGATGAACTGCACAAGCTACATGGCAAAATCACGAGTTTTCAAGTGTAGTGCACACACATACACTAGCACACACACAGACACGTCGGTGTGTGCAGCAAGGTCATATCTGGCTGACATTCCCTGTTCTGGTCAACTTTTGTCTTTTTGTTGTCGTGGTAACATCAGCGCCATGGATGAACACCCTTTGTTTAGTGAAATACCAAAGACACATATTTCTCTTGTTTGTTCTCTCTCTCTGTAACACACACACACACACACTTATATATATATAAAATCTCAAGACATTTTAACCTATAGGCAGCTGCCATTCACAGCCTACACTTTCCCTCCTTGTTTTCTCAGTGACCCAGGTCCTGAGCTGGGTTTGGGGAATAAAATCAGGCTGCAGGCAGGTTTTCCCTCCCCCATGCTGAGTTAGTGACCTGTGTTGGAGGGAACCTGAATCCCTTGGCAAAAGAAAATCTAATCAATTTGGATCCTGAGGTGGAAAAGTTTTTTTATGAATTGAGAAATAAACACACGCCCGCCTAGTCAGCCGAAATGATATCAGACAAAAAAAAAAAAAAAAAAAAAAAGTGACTTGAGCTCTGTCACCCCAACGGCTCTTTTGCAACTCACAGAAGCAAAATAAACTTCCCTTTAAACCCCTTTACTTCCCACCTTCATATACTCACATACATCGGCATTACCAGTGGGTGACATTTACAAGTGAAAGAGGCAGGAAGGATTAGTTTAGAGGCAGAACAGGCAGCCACACAGATGTTAGAGAAGAGGGTGATGGAAAGAGGGAGAGGAGAAGAAAAGGGGAAAGTGAGGGGAGGATAATGTCTTATAAGATTAAGTTATGAGAGAGAAGTGCAAAGGGAAATATCTGTGCAATCTTATTTCCATTTTCTTAAAATGCAAGCTAAACTAATAATAAAGATAAATATAAAGTTACAAAGTAATGTGATACTATCATCTTATGTAAAAAATAATAATCTTTAAAATTAATAATTTTACATTTTTAAAAACATTTAAACAAGTGTTGGGAATAACATGGGGAAAATATATAATTGATCATTTCTTTATGGATTAACATTTATATAATACACTTTTGTAGATATACTTAATTAAAACAGCTGTAATTAAAAAATAAGGGTAAGGTGCACTGCAGTCAACTTCATTTCTAGTTTTAATTTTGAAAAGATTTGAAAAGTCTGTAAACACGGTGCCTTCATGCGCTGGTGCACAGAGGGTGGACCACACTGCATTAATTAAAACCTGAGAACAAGAAATATGCAAAGATGGACTTTGTGAACACAATTTTAAATTTAAATTTAAGGGTTTGTGCAGGAAAAGGTTGTTTGGCAGCCAAGATGTCTTGGATATTGTAGTGCCCCACCATGAGTACCTACCATACAATACCAGTGTGTGTGATCTGTATTACATTTACTAAAGCTTGCAGAAACATTGGACTGATCCTTCAAGTGACATTTCTAAATACACCCCTTCAAATTGTCAGGGAAATCTCTCATCTTTGGGCGATGAGCTATATGATATCATGCATAAACACAGCAATCATAGCAAAGAAGAAAATCTAGGCTATATAGACTATAAGGAGGCAGGTAATACTCACAAGGTTCTGACTGGCTTGGAAGAGTCACATGATGTTCCTTCACGCCATTAAATAGCAGCTCTGCTCCTCCTCTAGACAAAGAAACAGATAATATGTGTGTGTTTCTGTGGCATTCATACAGCTGTTTTTGATGTGATTGTCTAAACAATTTCCTCCAATGAAAACTCACTTCAACAGGCAACCACACTGTGACACATTGTGTTATAAGTATAGTTAAACTGAGCATGCTGGAAAATGAAAACACTGTTGCTGTTTTAACACTGGTGTTCACTAACTCCACCATTTATGTCCCCATCATCAAGATAAAAACAATTTTACAGATACAGCATTTGAACAACACACATAAAAAAGTGGCCTAAACAGGTTGCAGGATTAAATATATAAAACCCATTTATCCCTGGTTCCCTTTACTCTGAGCCTGGGGCGATTTGACCAGACAGTGAAAAAGGTGCTTTGTGTGTCTAGGTTTGGAAACTCTGGGTCTTGAAAGAAACAATTAAGACAAACTGTCTTCATGATCAAATTGCAGATAGAAATCTAAGTCAAATCTCTTTAAATGGTGTTAGCTGAGATAAAGTCATTTCAATGTTTAAGCTTAATAATTAAATACTCATTTTGTGCCTGTAGTGTGTGCAGCTCAGCTGGTGATAAAACTGCTAGCTATTAAAGATTTTTCTATTGCATCTACTGGATTTTTATAGGATTTTTTTGTATCAATGTGATGAAGTTCTTTGGTTTGACATCTTTTAATTTGCTGGCTAAGTGAAAAACAGACATTTCTGTCTGTAGTTACCGTGATCATTAATTTCTCAATTGTCAATTGTTTTTATAGAGTAACGCTTTATTCAATAGGACTGCAATTTCCTAATTCTTTTCTACCAGTGCTGTTTGTTCATAAGAATTTTATCTGATGAAGTTCTGAGAACCCCTTTTTTATTGAATTGTATGGTGTCTGTGGACAAAATTCCCACTTTAGCATGTTCAGGTGACCTGACCAGGTTAAAAGACTCTCCAGGTTTTAATACCAGTAAATTGGAATCAATTAATTGGACATGCACTACAAGAACACTGTATTCTCACTATAATTAGCCCCCAAATCACAGAGGCATTTACAGAAACATACCAGTGAATTTACTGTAGGGAGCTATGGGAACCCACAAAAACAAAGTGTTATCAAGTTATATATTATGAATGATATGCATTTATATATTAATGTAAAACAAAATATACCATGACAAAGGATTTATACTTATCACCAACCCATAGATGAGGACGTTTATTGCAGTGTTTTTTTCTTTTTCTCCAAATTAAAACTAAGGATGTAAGTATGACTTCAGTCTGAAAGTATTTCACAGGCAGCAGAGAGCAGCGTGAACAGGACTGAGAGGATGTTTGTAAAAAACCGAGTCAGTCAGCTGCCAGCACTATTCATACGTGAGTGTCCTCCCTCCTCATATGCTAATTATAATAAACCAGCACACAGTCTCTATCCTCTGTCTCCTCAGACTGGAGAGAAGAAGCGACTACACTTTGATTTCATACACAAACTCCAAACTAGCTGCTTTCTACACCGATTTCAGGCGTATTTATACAAACCACACGAAAATAAATCACTACGACGGCCGTGCAATGTTTGTTAGTTTGTGTGACGACTGACACGAAGTTTAAACAGACACGATAACCTATCATAGAGGGTTTTAAATTCGCCTACCCAAACTCCAGGTGAATCGCTATAGGCGCTGCCATCTTGTCGGCAAATGCAGGAAGTTGCAATGCGGGAAGTCGGAAGTGACGTGTTCAAACACTTTTTTTCTGTTTCGGTCAACGGAGATTATAACTGAAAACAAAGTCAGCGTAATGAATGTAATTTTTTTTTTTAAAAAAAGCAAAAAAAGAAATGAAACAAGTAATTTGATGTTTGCATATCATCACATAGTACAACCTTCTATTATGAAAGAAAAACATTGTCTGTCATTTTAGAAACAACCATCATCATGTGCAGTGTTGCCAAGAGCTTGAAAATCGTGTTTGTGCAAACATTTCTGTCAAAAATACTTTTTTTCTTATTTTTTGAATGTGTAAAACAGCTGATCAATCCTTGTGATTTAATTTTCATTTCTTATATTTCATTTACACACCTGGAAATTAAATCCTGTCAATATGAGGAGCTATATTTGGAGCTAAAAGGCTTTTGAGCAAATTCACCTGAAGATTTCTTCAACTGTTGAAATGTTACATTCCTAATGTATAAAAATATTCTGTTTCCAGAATTCGTATGCACTTTTTTTATACTTGAACATGCCAATTTTGAAACCTGTCCTTTAATTTTCCTTAAGTTTTTAAGTTTTTGTTGTGTGTTCGTGTCAAACGACTGAGCCATGGGGACTTGGAAAAATCATTATTTTTAAACCAGAGTCGAACTGGGATGTTTACTTTCCAGGTGAGTGATATGCTCTCATGCACTTTTTAGGTGAAATTATCTGATGCATTTGTTTCTAAGTCAAAATCTTTGTAATTAATATGCCAGATGGTGGTGACTTCATCTGTGTACTGATATCCCCTTGAACTTGACCTTATTTTGGGAAATCATTATGTTGGAAAATCTTTAGTACATACAGCACTCCCTCTCACACCCACTCTCTGAATGTGAATATGCGAGTTTGCATGTATTTGCATTGTGTCCGTGAATATGAAAGCGTGCAGAGGCATGACATGAGTGTGTGAATGCACATCTGTCTCTCTGTCCCTCTCTCCCTCCTTACATACGTCCTCAATCATACTGGTGACAGTTCTAGACCCAGTATACAGGACCGGGAGGACGAGATGGGGGTGGGAGGAGGTCAGTCAAAGGTTTGAATTGCAAATCCGGCGCCTTCTGTTGGCGTCCAAGCCTTAGCAGGCCCTTCCCTGTCTTCATTCATGTGTTAATGAGGAGTCAGTGCAGGGGCAGATAGACAGATCGACCAGGGGCCTGGCGAGGGTGAGGAGGCAGGCGGGAAAACCAGGGTGATGGCGGAGGCAGCAGTGGAAGTTTTGAAAGGTAATGAAGACATGATGAGTACGGTTACTGGTTGCAGTCTTTCATCCCAGCTGGGATGAAGTGTATCCTCACAACAGTCGTGGGGTGAGCTCAAAGGGAGGCAAAGATGCAGAAGATGGTGTGGGTGTGGGAAGGATTTTTATGACTGTATGTCCCATTGTTATGCAGTGAATTATCCAGGAATGATCACACCATCACGGGGTGTCACATCACATTTGCTAAGCTGCCTTAAGGTTCACATGCTGCTGTTATGGATGGTACACCACGCTTCGGTTGTATTCTGATGAATTTCTTGTGCTTTTTGCATCTCAGTTTGCATGCAGTAAACAAAAAAAAACATTTGATAAGTGTACCAAAAGTAGCTGCAAATTTTTTTTAGAGTTGTAAATACACAAATCTGATTTTAAACCAGGACAGTTTGAGATATTTTAGTATTGTGAAAATATATACCCAGTTGAAGATGCTGTGAAACAGCTGTTAACTTCAGTCTTTGTGGGAATACACAATTTAGTACTCATAATACTGGATTTGTAAAATCTCTCACAACACTCTGTTAAAATGATATGCTAATATTCATATGTTGTTTAAACCTCTCTAGTTTGGACTGACATGAGTATTAGTAAACTCTGATTTGACAAATATTGTGTTTTTCCACTGTTTTGTTGGCTCTGTCCATACTCGGAGACACCTCAGAACTGGAGCTAACATATATCCTCCTCAGAATTCAGTCATGTTCTCCTCATCCTCTCTTGCTCAAAAGTGGATGAGTTTGCTGTGATTTTTAGACATTTCTTAAGAAATTAAGAAATACAACAATCAAGCACTCCCCCGAGTCGAGTTTTCACCCCACCACCAATATTCACCCATAGATGGACGTCAAAAGTCAACGCTACACTGCCAGGCACCATCTATAGAGCAGCCAGGGTCACACATGATCAGATGACAATGACCAACACAATGGATTAGCTATAAAAGGGCTGGGGGGGAGAGATTAGGGGTGAATTGATGACGGTTGGTTGGCTGGAAGGCAGGCAGGCCTGGGAGATCTTGGATCTGTTTCAATAAGGAACATAAAGAGATGAAATTAACATGTACCATGATACCAAGCAGAGAGAATCCTCTTAGAGATTACATCCATAACATGTTACGCCTATGGAACTGTATGGAAAGGGGAGACAAAGAGCAGAGCGAATGATAATTTTCCATTCTAGACTATGGGGGATCCTATTCAGTTCTGTTCTGATTGATTCTATTGTATTCTGTTCTGTTTTGTTCTTTTCTATTCTACATTATAGTTTTCTTAATGTCACAAATGCAGTAATTCTTCCACTTTCTGTTCTACCGTGGAATAAACTCGTCCCCCCACCCCACCACCTCCCCACCACTACCTCAGCATAACAGCTGCCAGGCTGCACTACTGCCTCCCTCTTGAAGGGGGTAAGCAGCAAGGGCAACAGCAGTATTGCTGCAACATCTGTACTGTGGTGCACATACACACATGTGTTGACAAATGCACACATTGATACGCACACACAAGCGAACACACGCAGGAACACACACTCACACATGCATGGATACACACACACACACAGTCCATCTGTCTTTGTCGCCCTCCCACTGCCATCGCCATGGGTCTGTCTACAAAACAATGCGTGATGCTTCGCACAACACGCATGCTCGATGCACCTCACACTGTGCATTTTCTGTGAAACAGGAGAGTCACATGTGCGGATTTTTGTGCTTAACAAATATTAAAAAGCACTAATAGAGTAGCTAGAGTGCCCAGAAGGCTGCACAATCCAAGAAATGTGGAGTAGTGAGGATGTTGTAATAAGTGGAAGGAGTCCAGAAACCACTGACAGTCAGGAAGTACTGCTCTGCCAGGCACATAAACTGGATCAGGAACCAGGATTCTCATTAACTGCGGTTGGCTGGATGAGGGACTGTAATCTGTTTATGAGTGTCAACTTTGGGTTGATAGTGAAATGCTGTCCCCTACTGGTTACCAGAGTGAATCGTTAACTGTATATAGACTCATTACATCTAAAATAGCTGCTGCTCAGCGTCTTTACTGGAACCAGTGGTGGATGTGTGCATGTACACAGGGTACACAGCAGGATGGTCAGCATCACCTTTACCTTTTCTTATTTAAAGAGAGAATTCCTTTGTATGTTTATGCAGCTTAAATGACAAGTCTGGCATTATTCTACATTTTTCTTATTGTCAGCAAACCCCATGAAAAGAGCAAAAGCAGAAATGCGTTAGTTCTTCCCCAGGCTGTCTGTGGCACCTAGTCCTAAGCCTGTTCATTCCTACTAAAGATCTTTAACATACAAGTCACAAATACATAGTTTTACTTTACACCTGCGTACTGTAAGTTTTTTTTTTTGTTTTTTTTTTAGCAAACTAGAACTGGAATTAGGAACTAGGACTGTCATTGCAAGCAACCTTGAACTTTAGGACATAGTGATGGGCATTTTTTGCTGTTATCTTACATTTTTATAGATCAAACAATTAGTCAATGAACAGCAAAGGAATGCTGTTAGTTGTGGCCCTTGTTAAATGTTAAATAGTGTATTTGATGGGGACCAACTTCTGCCACAGATTCAGTGCTTTAGTGAAAACTTGTGTCTGTAAATGCGAGTGTATATGCAACTAAAGAAGGAACATGTCTCCCAGTGCAACAGTGTAGCTCACTGATGTGTTCATGACAGTGTTGGGGTTGAGGTCTAAGACACAGAAGAAGAAGCTATATCACTTAATACTTGGTTAAGGTCTTTTCATGGGATTTGATGACTATAAAAAAGATTTATAGTAATTATACTTTTCTTGGCAAGGTATTATACAATCAAATCTTTATCGACACATGTATGCTTTTTGTCTGAACAAAGAATCAAACTCACTGAGACAAGCAATCATTTTATTTGAAAAAAAAAGTGAATTGCTATGTACAGTAAGTAAAAAAACATGAGATCAGTCCTAAATCACTTCTTGTCTTTTTGCTTTTCAAGTCGATCTCATACAGCCCTGTCACACATAACAGGAGAGTCCACACACTGTCAGAGCATTCCTGTACAGCATTCAACACAGGACAAATAAAAACATTACATCATTGTCAATTTTCATTTTCATTCATCAGAGTTCGCAGATATCAAACTTAAACCAGCAGGCATCCTCTTGGTCTCAAAACACACACAATAAACATTTCCCTTGTGTGTATGTGTTCCTGTTATTTTGTATTACAATTAAAGATTCAGTGTTTTTTTTTGCTGACTAAAGATCGCCCCCTGTTGGACTACAGCGGGAACTGGCACATGACTCCACACCTCATGAACACTGATCTGTACAGCTTCGCCCAAATACGGTTAGCTTAGCCCAACATTCATTTAAGGATCTCTGATACAGAACTCTTGGGTAAATTGATTTAGTTTTTTTTAGAATTATTTGTTTGATATCTTATATGACTTGTATTCATATATAGATTACCAGTTTGGATAATAAAAGGTTAGAAATAAAGCATAAACATAAAAAAAAAAACAAAAAAAACTGGTGATGTCGGGAGGAAAAAGTGAACAAGTGACAAAGATTTCCTTAAACATTGTGAATGCGTGTCTGCTCTATAGGGGTCTCAGCCCTTGGTTGAAATGATTGCATAGCCCTGAGAGTTGGCTCCAGCCCTCTCAGGCCCACATACTGTAAATACAGCAATGATTTAACACTGAACACTCAACCAAAATGTAATTCCCATTGAAATAAAATGATTCAGATCATTTAAGTTCTATTGCCAAAACACAAATTTAAAACATACAAAAGAAAAAAAAATCTCTGCAGCAGGGCTGTGGTTTACATGTCCTTCATTGATTCAGTCTGGAAGTTGTTTTTTTTTTTTTTTTTTCATTTATATCTCCAAACCCAAAAAGAGATGAAAGATGTCACATTTTTCTCCATCTATCAAGTATCCTTCAAGGTCATCCGCAGACATAAAATATCTTCACTGAGTCACCTGTATACTTTGACACATCTTTATATCTAAATTATTAGTTTAAAGCAACATTTTACTTGGTGCAACATTTATAGCTGCATGCATCAACCATTTTAATTATTTCTGGAAATTTACAAATTCCTGCTCCAGATTGCTGAAGCTACAGTCGTACCAAAGCATGTTCATAAATGTTTCTATACTAAGTGAAACATTGCTTCAACTAAATTTAAAGAGTATGCATCCCCAGGTTTCCTCGGTCTCAAAATGCTTGTGTTTAGCTACATTTTGTGCACAAGACACACAATATCAAATGTATTAGTTCAACAGTTACAGCAGAGGGAGGTTTGCTTTGTTCCTCTTAATGTTTTTAACAATTCGCAAAGCCCTCGTGCTGAAGTTGCAGCATTACTTTTGCAAATGTTTCATTTCTGATACATTTATTAATGCATGCCTGATACATTTTTAATGGGATTCAATGGGGCTGCTTGATACATATTTAATGAGCTCTTATGAACATGGTTCCCTCAGAATGAGCACTGACACATTCTCATGAGTTTTGGTGAAGCAACATCCATAATGTTCTGATATCCTTTGATCCAAACAAATAAATCAGACAAAAAAAAAAAACCAAAAAACAAAACAACACATGGAACATTAATGACACACAAATAAAGGAATGTAAACATACATACATATGCATACAAACAGACAGACACTCACTCATTCACACAGACAAAACATCTATATTAAGCTATGTGAGTTATTGTTGTTATTTCTGCTACAGTGTGTGACAGCAGTTGAAACTAGAGAGTGTCTTTTATTGGAGCAAAGCCAAACTCTGCAGCTCTGTTTGGTCCTCGGGGCACACCATACACCAAGCAGAGGAGCGGATCACCTGTTTCCCCCATATTCTTTTCTACTTAGCTTGTCTCTGCTTTGTTGCCATTTAAATATTTTAGTGCTAAGTGAGGAAGTCCACAGGGAGGAACAGAAGGATCTCCATGCCGTATTTGGAGTCCACAGTCAGTGCAACACATGTTATAAGTGAGTAACCTTCTTTTCTTTATTCACAGTGCTCAATGCACATGCTCTTTTAGCTGCCTCTGCATACACTTTCACCCCTCCCACTGTTCATACTGGACTTTTCCACATCATCCCCTGTGGTGCAAAACAAGACCGTACCACTATGAGTGGTGAGTGCAGATGGGGGTGTTTTTTCGATTGCGTGAGATGGGGTAGGTGCTATAGCTCGCTGTGGCGCACAGGAGGCTCCAGCTTGTGTGACAGGGCAGTGAGAACCTTGTTGAATTTCTCGTAACGCTCCGATTGGCTGCCCTCAGAGCCGCGGCTGCCCCAAAGGAGACGCATCTGAAACTCCGTCTGGAAGATCTCGTGTATTTCTGCTCGCTCCTGGACTCCTGGAAACGAAGAAGAGAGGACAGAAGAGGTTACTCTATGAAACAGAGGTTACCAGAAAACAAAAACAATCCATAATTAAATAATAAAATTAAAAAACAAGACTGTGGGAAAAGTAATACTCTACCATAGCTGATTTTATTAAAGGTATTAAATAAAATGAATATTAAATTTTCACTGAAAGCTCTCAAAGCATAGTATTATTTATTAGAAGAAACTACACCAAAATAAAAAAAAACACCAAATGCATGTTGAAAAGTAATTTAAACTATATAGTCACATTTGCTATTTCCCCTATTTATGCCCACTTATTATAACATGACAGGCTTTCTGCAATGAGTCAGCTCTATTTGCTGATAAAGATCCCAAGAAGTGGTTGAAAGCTCTAAATAGGCAGGTTAATGGACCTTTGAGATGGGATTATTCTGTCACACAGACTTTTCATTGTTTTCCCAAGGTAAAAAAATGAATCTCCATGCGTATCTGAGTATGATCATTCTGTTCATTCTGCTCATTGCAATAAAGCTATCCAGAAATAACACAATCCCCAATAAAAAAAAACCGTTCAACTTAAACTTCTTCATCTGTACCAGTTTTAACAGCTGTATGAAGAAAATGTCTCTGTTCTGGCTTAAAGAACTGTTAATGAAAGGAGCAGACTGAGGTCAGGCTGATCGATAGCGACATGTAACAGAAAACAGAGATGTGAATTGATAGTTACTGAGAGACTGTTCAATAAAGCAGTAATGGCCTCAAACTGAGAACCAGTTGAGAGGTATTAGGGATCAATACAATCAACATAGTAACCACACACAAGCGTGATCATTACACCAAATTAGTGATGTCAAGACACTGATGCTGTACTGTATACATGTGATGATTAAAAGCAATACAATAACAGCATGAGAAGTAGCACACACTGATCCAAGGACAAGAAAACAGTGGTGAGAAGTTTCATGCGCTTGGTCTTACCCTGCAGTTTGGTCTCAGCGTTGGTTCTGTAGATTCCCCCGTGATGTGCGATATTACGAGCTGCCTCTAGGTGGTACATGACCACGTCTACTCCAACCTCCGAGCTCTCCCACGGCTCCAGCACCTCCCCGAGAGCCACGCCTCGCTCCAACAGGGACAGGACGGGAATGATGTGGGGGAAGGAGGTGTTGGACAGAACACTAGACTCTGTAAGCAAAGGAGAGTCTTATATTATAAGTAAATACACACATTTGGAATGAAGCACACATACAAACACACACCAAGTACTTGCATACTTATTACTCCATGTAAACTAGAATCTCACCTTTGCCATCGTTCATATTCTTCATGAAAGGTTTGAGTTTCTTCTCATATAAAATAGCGCCCTCTGTATGTCTCTGCCGTAATGTCACCCAAGTCTGCTCCAGGCGGGAAATCTGACGTAATCCAACAAAAAAAATGAAGAATGCGTCTGAGAACAAAAAAAATTGATGGAGCTTTTGTGTTAAGGATGGCGCCTTTTATCTGTAGCTGTCTTACCTGTGGCAACTCCAGGGCTCTCATTACTGCAGCAAAGCCAAACATGTTGCCCAGGTTGCTTTTCAACTCAGCTGCTAACTGGATGGTCTTATGGAGCAGGGCCGCCCTCTCCTCCGTGCTTCCTGTGCAGCCCAGCAGGTCCACTGCCATCATGATAGACATGGTGTAAAACCTGAGGAAAGAGGAACGTGAAATTCAATAAAACTTCATTATTGCTGCTGACAGGTGAGCAGAAAATGTTGAATCAAAGCCTATTTGGAAAGCCACTCTGGAAATTCACACTGTCACAGATTATGGTGATGTAGTGAATGAGATGTTGATGAAATATATGCAGTAAGTACTCGTAAGTTGAAAGACAAGAGATGAGAGGGAGAAGAGGAGCAGAGGAAATCAATGTCTGAATGAATGAAGGAGTTACTGTGTGATGCATAAAGGCAGACGGGGGGAAACACATGTGTTAGCACCTTTCCAGCAGGTCAAGTCTCAGCTGGTGTCCATGTGGAAGTGTCAGTAACTCCAGCCCTGAGGACACTCCCATCATTCTTTGCATCTCGGAGGTTACACCCAATATTCTAGCCACCTGCCCGAGAATAAAGAAAAAAAAAATGGTTAGATTGCACTTGTATCCATGTGAACCTCATATATTTGCGTGTGTGCGTCTGTATGTACCGTGCAGTCCACCATGGTGATGTGTTTAGCCGCAGTCCTTGCATCCACCTCAGCCAGCAGCTCTTTGACTCTCTTCAGCACTGACATCTCCAGAGGCTTATTCTCAGCTGGCATAAGGCAAGACTCGTACCTGAACAGGAACAATTACAGTGCATTAGAAAACCAGGACAGGACATAAACACTGGGAAGGACTACTACAAAAGAGAGTTGTAAAGATAGAGAGGTTCCAAAAGAAACCTGGCAGACTCACACAGTCCAGTCCAGACCAGGAAACATAAAGAATGTTTTTTGATAAGGATCCCTTAAATTTAGCTACTAAAGATTGATTTTACAGATGAGAAATAGAAACAGACAAACTACAGTAAAACTGTTACCAAATTACATCAAATATACTGTACAGTGTCATTTATGTTGTGAAATGTACCATTCATTATCTGCATGATAACAATGCATCTGAGAAAGGTTAATAAGAAGGGCTCTTATGGTTATTAGTTCAACGAACAAAACCAATAATGTAAAGCTGAAAGTTTACCAGACTGGTGCCTTAGACATGAGTAGCCTTTACTGCCAGTTTCCCCTGCAGTCCTAACACAGATCTAGCAATAATCCCCTGACACCAAAATTTCACAGCGGACTCTCTGATGTCCAGAGCTGCTGCCTGCTCCATGTCTACTACCAACACATACCATTCTCCTTCTACGAACTGCATTCGCTGTATTCTCCCATGGCACTGTGAGTCCAATTACATACAGTATCTGCTGTGGCTATGACCACAGAACAAAGTCTGCCCTCATGCTATTTCCCATAGGACTACCAGCAGTTTACTCAAGTCTGTTTTCCAGTCTCCGTTCACTCATACTGTGGCTGTCCTGCAGTGACTTGCCAGAATTGCCTGACACTCATTCTTTTTTTTTCTTTTTTTTTTGTCCTTTATGACAAAATGTCAGCAAATGTATTGAAGTTTGAGCACACCAGCTTTACATCCTCATAGAATATGCTTCAGTGTGGAGAAAGCTGAGCAACAGTCAGGAGCCACAGGTTGCGGCATTAGGAAAATGAAAATGCATGAAGATTAATCAAGTTTGGTTTGCTTGCATTTCTCACATCTCATTACAACTACTGTTTTTTTTCCCTAGGCTTTCCCAATTCATTTATACAGCCTGCTTCGCTTGATGAATGACATGTAACACCCCACAGCTCCATCCCCCCTATGAATTTACTCTAGAGAAGTTTGTTTTATCATTTTCTTTCTCCTAACAGTTGCCTTTTGGCTAACCTTAAGACTTTACAATTTCCCATGCTATGTACAGTTTCACGCAAAGGGAGGAATAAGTAAAGCAAATGGGACTTCCACTGTGCAAATAGTAAGTTGATGTGTTCTGTTTTTCAGCAGGTTTCTTAGTGTAAAGTTTGCATGTTATGTGTCGTACAACATGAAATCTTCTCCCTTCTCATAAGGTATTCTGAATCGAGGTAAAAGAGAGCTTTGGAAGCCTCGTCTTCGTCATGTGTTTCTTTGTGTTTCGTACCTGGATGGCCTGAATGAGGATGTTGTTTCCACCTGCGGGGCACAGAACATCCCCTCTCCTTCCTCCTTCCCTCCATCCTCCCTCCCTTCCTCGACTCGCAATCGCTCCACGTAGCTCTTAGCCGGAGGCTTGGGGGGCCCGGGAGGGCAAGGTCTGAGGTCACAGTAGCTCCCTGCTGTTTCCGAGGAATGTGATTGGTAGCTGGGATGATGGGCAGGTGTGGAGTGTGCCGAGTGAGAGGTATGCGCGGGATGCTCTGGAGGGTTGTCACTGGCTGAGGGGCTGACCTGGGGGTCGCTGGAACGACGCATCACAGGGGAGGGTGGGACGACAGCCAGGACCCGTCCGCCTGAGTGGGCTCTTTGTCTGGTGACTGAAAATAAAGAGAACAGTCTTAAAATCCCCTCTGAAAATTGTGTTTGTGAATGTGAGGGGAGTGTATTAATTGTTTATTTGTGTGTCACTAGAACTTACTAGCACTATATGCAGGAGACAGTGGGGTTTCCCCAACAGGTGATAAGGGGCAGCGATATTCCTGAATCTGGTCCATGCTCATGGCACAGTTCCGCATTGCGTCTTTGTGGTGGTGGATTGTTGACGGGCTGCAAACACAACATTTTTTTAGGATGTTAGAAATCTTTGGTTATGGATTTAAAAGCTGTCATGGTAGTGAAGGGAACCTCAGTTTCAGATGACAGGAATGGTGTGGTTAGGAACGTAAACACTAATTATTTCGGGGTGAGAAAAAAGGGAGACATTTGAGTTGGTGTTACCTTGAAAGCAACTTCATGATACACACATTCTTGTGTTATTTGTGAATTACAACCATGTTTAAGACCTAAAAGCAGGGGCAGACAATAAAGCACAGAGTAGCTTTGTGGGAAAAGATTTACTGCAAACTAATGTTCAAGTTGTATAATGATACGTTTTTTTTTTTTTTTTTTAGATCACAGTAACACTGGGAAATGTTATCAACAATCACGCCCAAATACTTTCCTCCTAAAGCACAGTGTGTCATTGGCATTGGTTTTGCCCTATGCTAGAGCTTGCAGAACTCTTTTCAATACTCCATATGAGACTAAAATTTAGTTCAACTATACATAACATATTGTCTGCTCCTTCTTTGTAGATTCAAGTTTCAAACAGCCTTGTTCTGTTTGAAACTTGACTGACCCAGTGCAGAGGTGGTCACGTGAACGAGTCATTTTGCCACTTCACTCTCCGGGCACTAACAGGACTTGATTGCTCATTACTAAGGGAGGTGCTAATGGTGTCTGTGAAGGGAGGGGACCACAGGACCACACACTAGTTTAGTGCTCAAACACAACACTAGTGTCACACAAACACACAACCTGCAGTTGGGCACAGGTTCCGGCTTTGGTTCTGGTGGTGCCACTGGTGTCTCAACTGGGCTGGGACTGTCTGAGTCACTGATCATGTATATAACATAAAGCAAGAATGAAACAATGACAAATATAACTGCAAAAAAGAATCGTCAGGATTGAATTATTGGCTGCTCAGCTGATGTATTTCAGGACGGAGCCGCGTCTCCACCACTCAAAAACACAGGCAAACACTCCTCTCCTGTTTCTCCTGGCTCACCTGTGAGGTATCATTTTCTCCGTCGTCAGCCCATCAGTCATGGTGACGCTCCTTCTCTTGATATACGCTCCCCTCTGATTGGACGGTGAGTAGGCAGAGCCTTGCTTGCTGTTGGACAGTGCGAAGGTGGCCTCCAGGTAGCGCAGAGGGAGAGTCCTGCTGACCGGACAGTAGATGTGGGCACCGCTGGACTGGGAGACAGGTTTGCGCTGGCCTACGTAGAACCGTACAAGCTCCTGGACCGAATCGAAGCTGTCGGTCTCCAACATGTACTGCACCTAAGGATGAGGAGACAACAGCATTTGATATACCATCTTTGTTTTTTGTTTTTTTAAATACCTGCTGTAATGAACTTGTTCTATGAACACGTGAGATAAGAGAAGTGCAGGATTTTTTTTTTTTTGGACAAATTTCTTTGAGTGGAGACCACAAAAAGCTTCTTAAAACCAGTTTACACAGTGCAGGATTATGCAATAACTGCTTAGAACGCATAATAAAATGAAACAGGAACCAGAAAGCAGGGTGGGAATTGAGATTCAGAGGCAGAGAGACAAGAAAGGCACAGCTGGTCAACAAGGCACACCTGCATCACATTAGCCTCCTCCATCATTAGTGGCAACAAGAGAAAACAGGCCTTTCTCATAGAGGATGGATCCTGAATTGCCAAACACAGGTGCTGAATGTAATGCATTCCATTCAAGTGTGGTGCTGATCTGAAGTGAAATGATAAGAGGAGGCTGTGGGAAATGCTGCCATGTCTATAAAGGCCAATAAAGACTGTTGTAAAGACTAAATAGACCCTTCTCACAGTGGACATTTTTACAGGTCAAACACAGGTGTGACGCAGATGTGCATGCTGACTCATAGTACAACTTACTCTAAACAGAAAAGAGAGACTTAAACATGTGGTGGGACATTTAATTATTTGATCTGAATTTTAAAACAAATAATTATTCTCTGCTGTCATTTGTGCCAACCAGAATATAAAGCACATGCAAAGCACCACATGATTTTAAAATTAACTTAGAACATATAAGAGCGAATATAGCAACAAGGTGAAAGGCAGTATACACAAAAAATACTTGTTAAGAAGCGACGAGTGCTCGAACAGAGCTGAATATGTACCTTGGTCTCATTGGATTTGACCAGGACTTTGCTAATCTTGAAGTGCAGCACTTCATTATTCCATCGACAGGTCAGAACATAGTCACCCACACTGGTCAGAGAGTCACGCACCAGGAAATCTCCATTACGCAAAACCAGAGTCTCTGACACCTAAAAAAAAAAAGAAGTGTATGTTTTTAAATGAGTAAAAGGAGACAAAAAATCCTAAAGAGCTGGAAGGAAACTTGGCTCACTGAGGTAGAGCATGTGTGTGAACATTTTGTTACTGACACTCTGACTGCTGAATAATTGAATTTAGAGAATCATGATTATTTATGACAACGCCTTAGGACAGTTTGTGTTGCTGAACAAACACGGATCTCTCTCTCACTGCCAAACTGTATCTGCTATGCGCAGATTGAATTGGCAATGATAGATAAAATACCAGCGACAATGGCCCGAAAACCTTTCTGAGGATACATTTTATGGAGTTCAGCATTTCTGAAAAAAATAGTTATTATTTTGGATTTATTGACAAAATAAGAAACCCAGCAAAGCAGTCTCCCATTCACAGTCAGTGGAACAGCTTCAGCCCGTATATATATTGCCGATAACCAGACACTGCAGATGTGTCACTGGTTTCAGTGAGAAGAGATCACAAATATCAATCCAGTGGTCACGTAGTAAAAGGGAAACATATTTCAACTGACCAGCATTCCCTTTAAAACTACCTGCAAACGGGCTGCTCATGAAGGCTGAAGGTGTAACACTTTCAATCCGCTCAATGCAAGGGATGAAATGTGTAATGCAAGTGTCGTACACCAGCAGGAGGCAGTATATACACAGATCAAAAGCTCAAGTGCAGGATCCTTTTATCACCCCTATTTCTAAACATGACTCTGGTCTGGTGAGTTTTCGTAGATGTTTTTTAATCTGATCCCTCTCTGCATTTAAGAATATGTCATGTTTTTTTCATAGCAGTTTGGAATAAAGTACATAAAACAATATGACTATGAGGAAATACACATTAGACCATTCACTCATGACTTAAACACATACTGGAAGTCTTAACTTTAAAGGGAAGAACAACAAAACAGAATGAAGAAAACGAGCAGGAAGGAAGGATGGGATTTAGTTACACTAAAGTACAGTATCCGCCGACAGGGCGGGTGTGAGATCTAGTCATTAAGTATTGTTTTGGAAACCAGGGCGTTCAGGGTATCCCCAAGTTTACACTCAGGCAAATCTATGAATAAATGAATATATTATGTAAATTAAAAGAGGAAAGACTCACAGATGGCTGATTTGAATCTGTGTCTGTGTTTATGTGTGTGTGTGTGTGTGTGTGTGTGTGTGTGTGTGTGTATGAGAGAGAGGGAGAACAGAGGTTGATCATGAGACAGAGGTTGTGTCTATTTACAAGTATCCTCCACATGTGCATGCAGCAGTGTGTGTGGGCGTAGGTCTCTTGTTGTGTGTCTCTGTGTATCTGTGTGGTGGTCACCAGCTGTGAAATTCAATTGCGTACATCAGCAACACATGCAGCTGTCTGTTTGGCAGAGTTTCCCTCCTTCTGAACGCGAAAGCAATTTCTACTGAGCTGTGACAGATGATGGGATTCATTAATCAGTGTCATTCTGTGTGTAAAGCATTTAAACTGTGCTCTCAAAGCCAGAGATTTTGGCCAAGTAATCGCTCAACTAATACTATTGGTTGACAACCACATCAGCCCACACTGAAATACCATTATGCCTGAACTTCTATCTCAATTAATTCTGGCTTTTTAAAACAAATTATGAAATGTGAGGGTATTGAAATACAAATTGCAGCAGCAATACATCATTTTCATGATATTGCAAAAGAAATGACTATCAATTTGTTTATTTATTTATTTATTCATAATCTATTTCACTGTCGCAGGGACTGAGGGACTGTGACGTGAAGTTTAACTTGAAGCTTTCATTCATATCTTTAGAGGGTTTCTTAATAACTAAAGGCTTGAAAATATTCTGATATTCTCATGTGGAGTTTTGGCTATTTTTAGATATGAAGGTTCAGAGTGTTAGTCTTGATTCGATGTAATCAAAACACAACATAAAACTATGGCTGAAACTAATCATGATTACAAAGCACTACAGATAATTAATTTAAAACTTCAATTTAAAATTTAAAACAGAGAAACTGAATTGAATTTGTGAATTGAGTTTGTGAAACTGAACCTAACTTAACAGTTAATCAACAACTATTGATTTTATAAGTAGATCAACTAATAATTTCAGTGTTTGTTTGGAACTTGCTTTTTATGTACTTGCCTGTAAAGGGCTACGTGCATGTGAGCGTCAGTGTGTGTGTGTGTGCGCACATCCTCAGTGGGGCAGTGTGTTACCTCAAGGGTTTATAGCCTTGGAAAGTATATGTGTATCATCTGTTCCCAAACATCCATTCAGGACTTCCGATGTCATGATTAATTCAATGTACTTTGCTCTGCATGTATATTGATTATAGAGTGTTCTTTACACTGTGGGTGTGTTTACCTCTCTGGGTATGTGTCCATGGTACCAGCCATGGCTCCGGATGTCAGCAGGGCTCAGTTTCAGCTCCTCCTCCAGCTCCTTACGAAGTTTCTCAGGGGGAGACTCCAGTAGGTACTTCTCCTTGGAGAACTGCATGAAGCAAACAAGCGGAGGAAAACAAGACATCAGAGGGAGTGAATTTACACAAGAGACTCACTAACATGTAGCCCATACAGTGTCTTCACATAGAGATGGACCATAGATTTGATGCACAGTTTGTATTTGACTTTTATTTATTCAGACAAATCCCATAGATATTATCTCAAACCCAAGAGGGATTTGAGTGCTTAAATATGTATATAAATACATTTTTTATGAATTTGCGCTACAAAAAGTAGTATAATAATGGTACAATAATAATGTAATATCTGTGTGGTTGGTGCCATTTATACAAATACACACAGACATGCGCAGAAATGTACACCTGTGTTACAGAAGGCAACACAGCGGGGAGGCAACACTCTGTGCTGTCTTCCACACAAACATTCACACACTCACTCAGGCACACAGACACACACACAAACACTCACATACAGGAACCAATCCAATCGACCCCGACCTGATTACTAAGACGCAGAAATCATCACGAGTAAGCTCTTACTGTTCTCACACACTGTGGAGACCGAGCTTTAGAGTTTGAGTGCGGCCACTCAGGATGCCTAGTGCACACACACACACACACACACACACACACACACACACACACACACACACACACACACACAACAAACAAATGGATCAGATTACAAAGCGTCATATTTCTATATGCACAAAGAGCGGCACTCGGGGGAAATCTGGTTTGTAAAACATGAAAATAAATTCCTCTAAACATTTTCATGGTTATATACCTACTAATACTTTACAGTTTTGTGTGCATGACATAAAATGTAACTGCGTAAGTTGATTTTCTTAGCAGATATTGACAGGTGGATTGGTTGACATGTCTTATCATTAAGTACTCTAGTTCTATTAAGTACTCGAGTTCCCGTATCAGATCTACTCAAGTATTATTTGCTTAGGTAAGGAAGGAAAAACAGGAAATCTCACACTGGGACTTTGACGTTATGTGAAGATACCACAACAACCGGTGATTTTGGAAAGATTGAGTTCAGATAGATGACCTTAGATGAGGGAAACAGAGGACGCACATACACAAAGACACGAGCGCACAAACACAAACTCTTACACAAATATGCTCAAAACACAGAAATCCACACAGGAATAAACAGTGAAAGGAAATCATCTCGACTCTGCCAATATGAGGAGAAATGAGACTGGAGACAAAAATAAACAGTAAACAGTCTTGTCGCTAAGGCTAGCCTGTCGTTCCTCCTAATATTTTCCTTCAATCTCTCGCTCACTCTCTCTCTGTAGCTCAGTGTTCTGCTGTCACTTTCTCTCAGTCACACTCTTTTCCCTGTTGCCCACAGTTCATCTCCCTCTATGCCTTCATCACCCCCACAAACATAAAGTTTCAGTAAGTTGTTAGACAGTTGTTGAGTGTGTGCGACAGACAGAAAGAGAGAGAGAGAGGGAGAGACATTGTCAGAGAGTGTGAGCAAGGATGGGAAACTGTGATGATCTGTGTGTTTCCACCTACCAGCTTTAATGTCTGTGTGTGTGTGTGTGAGTGTGTGTGTGTGTGTGTGTGTGTGTGTGTGATATGAGGAGACTACAAGAGCCAAACAATCGATCTTATCGTCTCCAGGTTACTGCGAGATGGAATTATTAACTTCCTCCTCTCCCTGCTGCTCTCCTCTTCTCTCCTGCCTCTCTTCTCCAATCCTCAGGGGACGACGGAGTTATATCACCATGGAGGTTCACTCTCCCAGATTAGATTTGAGGTGTGTGAGTGTGTGTTTGTGTGTGAAGGGAAGAAGAGGCCAATAAAAGAGCAGAGGGGTCAAGTGTGCTGTTATTGCTTTTCCTTGTCTCCGTGGAAACCCAGAGGAGGACTGCCACTGAACTGATGCTCAACAATGAACTTTTCGTGTGTTTGTGTGTGTGTGTGTCTGTGTGTGTGTGTGTGAGCTAAATCTGTGTGTGTGTATATATGAAGGGTTATGGGGCCAACTGAAATGTCAGTGGGTATTTATGAAATGGTTCAAAGAATAGACTGACATCAGAGGGGGCACTTTAAAAATAGTCAGACAATAAAAAGTGATTTGACAAGGACAGACAAAGACATCGACTCTAACCCTAACATATGAGGGCAATAGACAGTTTGTGTCAATCACGCACTCACACACCCGCATATCTACCTGAACCCATCCCATGTAAATACTGTAGAAGAATTCCTCTTTGTGGCTGTTTGTACACCATATACAGTATGTTCTGAATTCACGGAGAAACATTCCCACACGTCTGTACAGAGACTGTGTGTCCTGTGGTGTCAGACAAACTGTCCTCGCGTAGAAAGGGGGAAACAACAATAAAGCAGAGACGCAGGAGCTCAATATAAACTCTAATATTAATAGTATTATTACGATCTTTCCACTCTTATTCCTCCACTATGCTGAGACCTTGGTTACTAAGGAAACATCATTGTGTTTGCTGGCCTGTTGGTGTGTAAAGAAGAGTAAAGTCTTCCATCTTTCATCCACTACAGTGGAAGTAACTCCACTTACTGTGTACTACAACTAGTACAACTACCACTATTAATGGAAATTCTGCTGCTACTATTAGGTCAACTCTTAGTAATACAACAACTGTATTAGATTTACTTACTTTGATTACTGTTAGCGATACTACTGCCACAGTTTCTACTACTGGTATCACTACAATCAGTAATGCTCCTCTCAACTGCCACAGTTAGTAACCTGCTTGTTTTACTACTACTTCTATAACTACTATGACTATTAGTATTATAACTGCCACTATTACTAATATTAATATTGCTGTAAATACTACTTTTACTACTAACACTATTAGCACTAGACCTTCATTGATATAACATTGTAAAAAGTGCTACATAGATAAAGTTTACTACTACTGCCATTAGTATTTCTACAGCACTACTTCGGCTGGTATTACCCTGCCACTATGCTTCTGCTAGTGCTATATATAAAGATGTGTATATCAAGAGCATGGACTCATCAACACAGCAGTCACATAGAGCGGCCAAGAAACGTCAGATCAAAACAAAGAGGCCGACAGTTTTATGAACCAATGGACAGACACAGAGGAGAGGAACAGAGGCAGTCAGCTGAAACAGCCAGAGATAGACAGACAAAACAACCAGCCTACATAAAGACAAGACATCAGACATTCAGGAAGGCACAGAGGCAGACAGACAGACATCAGAAACTCATTAGAGTAGGCAGAGAGGCAGACACGCAGGAAGACAGGTAGCCCATTAGCAGATGAGAGAGTTTAGGCAATTTAGCAGCTGATGCAGGACTTTGCTTTCCCCGGGGGGTGAAGAGAGGAAAAGAGATTGGTGAGTGTGTGTTTTCAAGAGTGTGTATGTGCATTTAGGATTTGTGTGGGCGTGCGTCCATCCATGCAGCGCATATGTGTAAGTTCTACATGGGAGGCACTATTAATGGATGAGGCTCTATTTTGGGTGAGGGCTGAATTGGAGAGAAAGTAACAGAAGGTTACCAAAGATAAAGGCATGGTTAAGATAAAGGCAAGTTTAAATGTGTTCATTATAATGGGACTATAATATATAGTTTGAATGGATGGAAGGGAACACGCTATAGGGGCCAGAGGGGTGTGTGAATGTGTGAATATGAGTTATAGATAACAACACAGTGTGATCCATCACCTAATTTACACCAACGTGCACTTGAGCCCCTGTTTCCTCACAGAGGGCCAATTAGGCGGTTTCGTCTCATGACATCACACCACACCCTCCCCGGGTGAAAATTGACCCTGCTATCACTCAACATCAGTAAGAGGAGAAAAAAATGGACCACCTAAAAGGAAAATAAATGCAAGGGATGATAATGGGGAGAAATTCTAAATATATGCACATATTTATACATATATAATGTCCACACACCATTTCAGCATGTTGTCGACTGTGTGTGTGTAACTGTGGTTCTTTTGAACACATAACTGTGGTTGTTTTGTTGCCTGCTCTGTGCTGAATTGGTTACTTCCATGTTTATTACTTGCATGCTTGAATATTTGTTTCAGGGTTAATAGTTCTAAAATACAGTTAATGAACATTATTTGATTAAATGCTGAAGATGTTCACTGTTGTGGGATTTAACCGAAAGCAATCACTTTTCAATATAAATAACCTCATAGAAATACACAGGCTCAGGTATTTACCATGCACAACACAGAGGGGTTGTGCATGGTAAATACTGTGGCAAAAATCTGCATGTTGTTGTTTGTTTTTCAACTAGTTTGTTTGCTAATTCTTGCAGAAGGAGCACAAAGCCAAGTACCCTGAGCAATTTAAAGGGATGTAACTAAAAATAAATAACTCTGAGAGCGAAGGCATGAATGAGAAATGATATGGAAGATAATTGCTGACAAGTATGAAAAAATCTGCAGGGGAAAAAAAGAAGTCTCTGGAATTTACCAGCATGGATGCAAAGTGAAAGAAAAAGGAACACATTCCAATGGAAAAAAAAAAAGGACCAACACAAGACAGGAATGCATTCTACACAGACTGCACAGACTGCAGCACTCAGATCTAAGCTCATGTCAGAATGCACCTTCTTTCCTTTTCAGCTTGTGGACTAGCCTCTAACCCCGTTGTCATGGTAACATCCTGAGTGGTAGTGGCTGCAGGAATACAAGAGAGGCCTGGGGTCCCCAGCTCCTGACACACGCACGCACGCACGCACGCACGCACGCACGCACGCACGCACGCACACACACACACACACAAACACACACACACAAAAAGAGGTGAGGGGGTCCAATTGTTGAGGAACCTTACTATCCCTTCATCTGCTTTCTCTTTCTCCTCCTCTCTCTGCCTCTTTCAACTCTATGGCTCCTCTCTTTTGGGGAGATAGAGACCAGGATTATTGAATAAAGGCCCTTGAATCCTCCTATCTCCTATTACACACACACACACACACACAGGCATGTACACATTATAAGGGTTTATATATACGTTTGCGGCCAGTATCTCCCCTCTCCAGACTGTTGTAATCCCTCTGTGCCCTCCAGCCTGATTTCCACTGTTATACTTCACACTGGTTCACACGGGTATAATAGTCTTTAAGACACATGTAAAATGATACGAGCAGAAGAGGGAGTACTGGTAACATTAGACTTTTCATATTTACCCTGAATTTTTTTCTTTGCAAGGTGTGGATGGCATTGAATCAAAGCTGATGAATTGCTTTTGCAAGGCAGCTCAAACATGGATTTGACACCTCACCTTTTTTTTTTTTTTGGCAAGCCAAATAATATTCCAGGAATGCACTATATACTGGGGAGTGTTTTATATGTGCGTTTGGACCAAGTTGGCATGCTCAGATCTTGTTTCTTTGAAACGATAATTTAGTGTGAAAGGTGTGCTAAAGACAGGTTTTAAAAATACACTCAAGCAAGATGTTAAAGACAGAAGGAGTTAGTGTTAAGGAAAGTCAAAATGAGGTATATTTCTTTAAGTTATTTCACCTGCATGTAAGTATGCATGTGCACACATGCATGTACACCTCTGTAAGTAAAATTCTTCTCAGGTCCAATAAAATTGTGAGTCAGGTTTTGAGCAGTTTTTGGATTCAGCCTGAACTCAACTTGTGGCTGGTCAGGTCTGGCAATACCCCAGAATGTAAACCATATGCTTTTTGCTAGAGTCACAGCCATTTTATGGTTAATGGACTGCACTTATTGTATGTATATGTCCTTGTATATAGGGAGTCAGATACCAACAACAAACTTTGAGTTACAGAATCAGCACACAAGGTCAAGATCTACAAGAGGCACGGGTGCTGTTTCAAATGTTTGGTTTTACTTTAAAAACACCATGAGAATAATGACCAAAGTCAATATCCTACTTCTTCCACCAACTCGCTGTAACAAAAAGACCACAACCATCCTTTTCAATAATTAATGACCACTGAAATGTGTCCATTGTAAATTGTTTTAGAATACCAATTCATAAAATCACATCACTACATTTCTACTTGCTCTAGATGACAGTTTAAAATTCAAACTGTAACCCTGCTTCTTTCATTTTAAAAAGAATAATATTCCTATCCTAAAGGTGAAGGAAGAAAGAGCTATTAAAAAGCTATTATTTTCCACTATGAATTCCACTTTGCCTCGTGTGACAGTATGCACACACACTGAAAAAAAAAGTCAAAAAGAAAAACATGGATGAAAATAACTGAGCTGATGTCTCATATGATCAGAGAGTATCAGACAACCAGCTACTCCCTTTAAACAGAGAGAGTGACGACTGGTACAGAGACAGAGAGAGAATATGAGACTGATAACAGTGACCTTCTACTGCCGTTACACAAGCACACACAAGTACACACACATACACACACAGGACGTTCACCCCTTGAGGCAGCTGGATGCTGATATATATCCTACTACAGAAATATACACACACAGACACACACATATATAGAGCGCTGGTGTGAGCTGTCAGTCAGTATGATATCAGAGAAGAGACCCCCTGGATTGAGTGACAGCTGGTGGACAGGATATGACACACACCTACACTCCCACTGAGATGACAGAAAGCTTAGTGCCACTGCGCTGCATGGCTCCTCTCTCTTTTTCTCAAAACTACACTCTCCCTCTGCTGTACATTTTTGTTTTCTCCATCAGCTCTGTCACTGTCTCTTTTTTTTTCCTTTTAGCTTTGAGCGTGATTTCTGACAGTTATGGTAATATTCATATTTTCATTGGTGAGGATTTGAGAAAGTGGTGATATCTCTGCTGTATACATGCTGTATTACATACTGTATAAATATGAGTCAGTTAAGCCAAATTGACAGGGTTTAAACAATTTTAACCAAATTAACCGTGGGAGCAAGGTCATGGTTTTGATTTTTATTTTTCTCCAGCCCTGAGTAGTTCATGTTGTCCTCCTCCCTCAGGCTGCAGGTACACCCAATCAGAGGAAGGGGCAATAGCCTCTGTGTTAGTCTGAGAGACAACCCTCCAGGGAGAAGAAAGTCCGCAGTTTCCCCCTCTTCTTCTCATAAAACTTAATTGCTGTGACAGTTGAAAGTGACCTTCATCAGTATATCACTTTTTCTTTTTCTTTTTTTTTTTACCAACTAGCTTCTCCTCTCATGTGAATTTTAGTGGCTGGACAGTGAGAACACTGTAATTACAGAAATTTTAGTGACTGAATCGAATGTGTGTGCAAAATGTCTGTTATACTCATCTTCTGAACTGTGGCACTCCTATTTGTGATGCTTGATCTTTTGACACATTGTTGTAAAGCTGTGGCACACCCCCACCCGACCCCCAAACCCCACCACCCCACTGTGTCCCTAGGTGTCATCAGTTAAGCTGGTGAGTAAAACCTTGTCATAACTGACATGAATGAAGGCCACCAGTAATGAAAATAAAAGACAAGTTGTTAAAAAGAGATTAATTTTCATTTTAATATATTAATCCAAGCATCTGCCTTCTTCTCTGTGGACCTAACCTCTCTGTCCCTGTCCTCATCTGACTCTGCCATTCATATTTTAATGTCTCTTCCTCTGTGAGTCGCTTCTGTTCCTGCTTTTTGTTTCTGGTTCAGAAACCTACTAAAGCACTTCCTCTCCTCTCATTTCTCTCTCTAATCAACCTGGTGAGCAACATCTATCAGCACTTTGATGAGAAGACCATTAGTGAGTGTGAAACATGAGTGTGCATGTGTGTGCGTATCAGTGTGTATCTCATCGTGCCAGAAGATATATGCTGACAATCAGCTGCCTAAAGGACTGAATGTCCTCTCTGTGTGTGACTGTGTAACGTGTGAGTGTGGTTTTGTGTATTATTATCATTATTATGTATGTAGCCACGAAATCAACACTGGGTTCATTTATCTTGGTCTTTTAAAATCTATTGTGCGTTTGTACATGACAGCACTGTAGACGACGATAGAAGGGAAAACAGAAAAAAGTAATCTAGACATCACAGAAAATGCAAAAAAGAAAAAAAAGAAACATAAAAAAACTTTATCCTGACAAAGACGAACAGATGGAGAGACACTAACACATTATAAATACACGACATGCAGATACACACGCAAACACACACTAAGGCACATACACACAAAGGAGCAGAGCAGATTTTAATGATGTTTGACTGTTAAGTACGACTCCTGACTGCACGTCGCTCCCTCGCCTCCTAACCCCATGGTTTCTCTGCTAAGCAGGCCTATAGACTACACACCACGTCTGTCTCTCTCTCTCACACACACACACAGACACACACAGACACACAAACATATACTCAGAAGAGTGAGGGGAGTAAACATCCATTTCCCCAAAGCATCCACACATACTCAAATCCCACAAATAAACCCGCACAGAAACACAAAAATAGCACGTGTACAAAGACAGCACAGGAACGCACACAGACATACAAACACACACTGTTAGATACAAGTGTATGCGCAGGTAAAAAAAAAAAAAAAAAGAGGTGACCGTTCCATTTTGCTGAAGGTACTGATAACGTGTCTGGTTATTAAAGAAACAGATCGGAGTGTTAATGTCACCCAGATACTGATTAGAGATTACACAGATTCAATTAGACATTTCTCTGGATGAAATGAGATAGCTCGCTTGAACCTAATTCAATTCAAATTAGTTTAATACCTCTGCTAATGACGCAGCAATACAGGCACACACGTTGCATTGCTGTAACCAGATACACATACAAATTTAATACAAACACAATCACAGTTTAATTGCAGGGTCCTGCCCAGTGACTAGAGAGCAGAGAGCAGCTGACTAAGGGCTCGAGCTGTTCAGCTTAAAGGTCTTGAAATCCTATTTTTTCAATCAGCTTTGTTCTTTAAGTGATGGAATCATACAGGAAAACTATTTTCTGACAAAGACAGAACAGTTTTGGTTTGTGTTACATCTGTATTTCTATATAATAAACAGTACTCTAAGATGTACTTTTTAAATTACAATATTCATGATTTTAGTCATGGACGTGTTATGTAATCAAGAAATACCTTAGATTTGAAGTGAAGTTTTCAGCATTTTAAATGCGCATCAACTTTAAAATACTATGTAACAAAAGTTTAACGACTGCATTTTCTCTGCATGACTGACATCAAAAATATGCGCGTATTAATAATGACAAATAGCAATTGAGGCTGATAAAAAGTGAGTGAAAACTAATTTTTGACATGGCGAGAGATGATGCTTCATCTCTTAATTTCTTAAGTTTAATTTTCAGCAGTGTACCAACATATACCGACATAACCAAATATTCACACCCCACTCCCTTACTGTCGACTCAGCAATGCCACACCTATAGATGATGTTGCCATGGTAACTCCATAGTCTGCAGCCCCCAGCTGGTGTTTTCCCTGAGGAAAAAAATGTATGGGTGTGTGTGTGTGTGTGTGAGAGACATAGAGAGGTTAATGTGCCCCATGTGTGCTTTGCTCTGTCATGTGCAGTGGGGTGTAGTGAGGAGGAAAACATGGCTGGTTGGGAGCAGTTATCATGGTATCCCATTGTGTGCATGATTGTGTGTGTGAATGTGTGATCTTTTCCTAAAGTACTCCTATATTAAAGCCATCAGTTTTCAAGTAGTTCACACCCCTAAATGAAGATCACAAGACTTTCATTTAAAGTACGCTGAAGACACACAACCCAGTGAATGAAGATAAAATGCCACAAAACCCTTTAGATCCACTTTACTGCCAAGAGCTTACAAGAAGAATCTGAGCTCAATCCAAATTAATTAAACAACCACACCAATAACTGACAACAAAGTCATGGAGCTACACCAGAGCGAACAAGTGCGGCCCACTCCATCACTCTGCTTTTTGCTATTTTTCTTACAATGACTCATGCTTTAAATTTACACACATTAAAGTGTGTGGTGACCTGGGCTCCTGCCAACAGGGCTGAGAGGATTTGGGACAAGTACAACATTTAGTAGTCATGTTCCCAGCTGTTCAGTTTTGTTGACTGTAGCATCACTCCACACAGGAACTAACACAGAGAAAGGTCGGCCAGCACAGAATCAGCCTGACTTATGTGTAATCTCAGACATAATTGGTGACATAATAGCTAGCAGCTAACCCACCACTGTGGGACTATTTTTTATTGTGTAGTTTTCTCTCTGTGTTGAATAACAGGAAAAGCATTTGTGATGTGAGGAACTTACGTTTCCAACTTTCATGCTCAAGATGAAACATGCACACAATGTGATAATGCTCACTGGCAGGCTTCTTCTTCTCTGACGTTTATCGTTGCATCGCTACACTTCTTTCCACCAGCTATTGATTAATGGAAGACGGTGAAAGCATCAGCAAGACTGTGCTTTGCATCCCACATGTGAACAACCACACCTTGTGCGTGTACACGAAAGACTAACAAAACAGGCGTCCACTCTTAAAAGATTGCTCTATAGCACTGCTCATGGTCACAAACTGCACAATATGCTTCTAAACTTCGGTATCTGTCTATTGTTTCCAGGACATTTTGGCAGACAATTGTCAATTGTCACACACCTGCCTGTTATTCCAGCCAAAACTAAACCATAGAGGGTAATTCAAACCCTGGTGGAGCCACACAGGTCTGCCCCCGCTAAGAGCCAACTTGCATGAGGCACTCAGATGACATTAATAAATGCTGATCACCATGTTCCTGGCTCTGCCTCTGCATCCTGCAGGGACCCTGTCATTGTTTTTTCTTTTTTGTTAAGGGCAGCTTACAATGTGAGTGGCCTGACAGGCCCCTGCATCATCTTCTTCTCTGGAACATGTGGAAACTGCTTCAAAACACTTCATTAACTGTTTATTAACCCTGACTGGCACAGGTGAACCGACCCTGCCCATTTTGGCGGCTGGTCAAAGCTCAGAGTAATCAACGAGAATGAAGGCTGTTCAATCACTGCACTTCTGCCTGCTTTTCTGTGCCTAACATACTTCACTTCTCCCTCACTGCAGTGCAATTTATAGGCTCAAATATACACACACACAGGTCTGACTCATCATATAGCTTTCCTTTACTTCACCGCTTTATTCTGCACCATTTCCATCAGGTACCACCACCACCACCACCGTGTATTAATTAAACACTGCAGCCTTTCTCGACATTCCTTAGCTTCTCTCTTGACATGTTGTGCTCTTTATTTGAATGCTTATCTTTCTCTGAACTTGTCTTTTTCTTTGTTCTTCTCGTACTCCTCGTTCCGTGACACATCTACCTGTTTCCCAGATGGAGCTGGGAAGGCTGAAGATGAGAAAAGAAGCAGAGGGAGGTAGGCTGTCTCGTTTCCTCTTTTCTAAGCAGCATTCACGGCTGGTCTGTCTCACCTCTAAGACTTTCTCTCTTAATATGCTTTATTACAATGGCAACTCACTCCATTACCTTTTCTGTTTGCTCCTCCTTTATTCCTTTATCCCTAATCATCTCAGTCTCTCTCCTATTCACTGCCAGTTCATCTCTCCCTCCATCCTCTCCTCACGCTCTAACCTGCCATCTCTCAACCACATATCATATCATTCCCCCGCTCTGTTCACTTTGCCTCACCGATCCACTGAGCTGCTCCATCAGTGTGTTTCTGTTTGTGTGTGTGAATGTGTGTTGATGCCATACAACAGCAGAGGCATCACCTTGTGCCATCAGCAAAACAGAGAGAGAGAGAGAAAGAGAGAGAGAGAGAGAGAGAGAATGACAGAGATGCAATGCATTAGGAAGCGGAGGAGAGACAGGGAAGTAGTAATGCTGTAAAAAAAAATTAAGCATTAAACCAATCCTATACATGTGGCTACATTTCTAAAGATATTTATTTCTTGAGTAGTTCTAAAGAATTCACTTTTTGCCTTAAGTGAGAGCACATACTGGCCTACTCTCTGCTCTATTCATATAACACCAGCTCAGTCTTTCATCACATAATTATTTGTTATTATTCTGAAATCAGGTCCCTATAAAATCACCCAGTATTCTGCTGTTAAAGCCTCAGTTTTAATTACTTTTCTTCAATTTTAGCACCATTTCACCCATGTTAAAGAGTATCCTCTTTTTGTCTTTAATTGAAACAGGAGCTCTTAGTGTCTATGACAACCAGGACCAGCTGGGACAGCTGAAAGATGCTTTGGGCAGTTTATTCACTTGGCTGGAAATACAAATCTAACCTTTCATTTTGGCTGCTCAGTGAGATGTGATTGGTGGGGCTGAGGGCTTAATGTATCATGAATGTCAGCAAACTGGAAAAGTATTATTTCTAAATATGGCTTCAGTGTGACAAAAAAAGCTAATTATGGCATGTTAAGTCACTGTCACAATGACAAACACCTTGTCCAAGCTAGGTGTCAATATTTCTTTGGAAAGACAGAAAGAGACAATCACTTTCTCTCTCTCTCTCTCTCTCTCTCAAACACACACACACACACACACACACACACACATACACACACCTACACACAGATACACACACAGTCACGCACAATTCCCCTAAGGGCTGTGCCACTTGCTGTCATCTTCTCTTCTCTGGGCTGAACCATTAATGGCTCATTTGTAGGCTTTTGGGGGTTAAAGGTCATCACTTTGATGGATGGAAGGTCTAAAGGACTCAATACTAAGCTTGTATATATACAAATACATATATAGTACATATATATATTGCAACCAATCAGACATATATGTTGCTGCACACACACCCACACACACATAGACATCTATTCCGTACTTGCCATTTAACCGTGCGCTAGTACCATTACAATCCATACTAGTACCATCTATCTTGACAGTGACAGGTGTGAAGGGAAAACCACAAACCCACAATGCATTTCTTCCATGCAGTTAAACAGGAAAGGGACAAAAAGGGAGGCAGCAGTTGAAGGACAGGCAGCAGAGAGGCAAAATAATGAGAGGAGGGGGTTGCTGAAGGGGGAGAAGAGGGCTTTGGTTGGTTAAAATTAAAATAGAAACCTGTCTCTCTTGTCGACTTGTGATCTGAAGAGGGATCCTAGAGCGGAAAGCAATTAATATGCTCACCAGTAACTTCATTTGGTCAAGTGATGGACAATGCAAAGGGTCATGATTTTGAAAATATTAAGAACATCTACTTATATTGTACTTATATCTTATGCCATTAATATCTTTATTATTTTAGTTCAACAAAGGCTGTGGCCTAAGCTGCAGTCTTGTTACCATGGATACAAGCCATATGGTGACACAGCATCTAATTAATTAATCAATGAGTGACAGCAGAGGATTAATCAGCTTTGCTGGTTGAAACACAGCCAAGAAGTGGGATGTAAATAGAAACATGTCCACTCACAGACAAACACATACACAACTTTTGATGTTTTTTAGTTTTTCCTTATTATACATTATTATATATTCATTTAAATGTGCACGTATACTGGTCACAATTTACGATTGTAAATGCTACACTACTTACCATAGCGTTAATTAATTAGGTTCAACTTTATGTTATAAACAAAAGTCAGATGGGATCACATCAGGATTTCTGAAAATGGGACTCTGTGTCTTCTGCAGGTGGGAAAAACGACTTATTTTCTGAGAGCCCGAGGAGGTGACTGTGTCCAAATTCTGTTCCAAGCATTGAGACAAATACACTGTGACCACTTTATTTTTATCAGACCACACGCACCATTTGAGCATCTTACATTTGTTGAAATGACAAGATGCACTTTCACAGGGATTTATGTGCTGTATTTGCCCATTCAATACCAGGCTATAGAGCCAGGAGATGGTTAGCTTAGCCTAGTACAAAGATTGGAAGCAATCTTATGCTGAAATTTCCAGAAACTGCATGTAAGAGAAAGATAATTTTCATATCATTTCAGCATATCTTGTTTCCAATTTTGACTGAACTCCAATAATGATGTTATAAATTTTTTCCTGAATGAACACATACAGATACAAATAGAGCTCTGTCTGGAAACCATGCTGCAAACACTCCCTTTAGATGGAAGGTCACAGTAGGGAAGTGTATCATAAACAAGTCTGTCTGTAGCTCGGTCACGGTGACATCCGACTGCTGCGTCAGTACACACACATGTATACACACAGATATAAATTTTGCCTAGTCACAGTATAAACAATGACCTATCGACAGGCCTTGGAACTTGACACACAAACACATGCACAGGAAGAGATGATGATGATGATGATGCAGCTGTAGAGGTTATGAAGAGGGGGTGAGGGGTGAACACACAGTAACAGGAGAGATAGGAAAGAGAAAGAATGGAAACAAGAAAGGAAAGATGAGAGAAAAAGAGTTATAGAGCGCGAAAGGAGAAAAGAGAGAGGAGAGAGGAAGGGAAGAAAGAAAAGAAAGTGGTGACCATACATGATGAGATGGAAATGAGGAATAGTTTGATCCCATAAGTAGACCACGGGTGCATTTCAATCAGTTTCATCTCCATATTACAAGCACACACACATACACACCCGTCCTCGACACCCCTGATCATGCAGACCAGCAGAAAGAAGCACGCCCTAGAGCTGTGATGCCATTGGCCAACAATGATGTCATCTCTTCCTGGAGGATGAGCAGCGAGCTGTACAATTGGCTGGCTGAGGCAGACAGTAGGAGAGCGGCGCTGAGGTATCAATTCCATTCATACACTGGCAGCAATGGAGTGTGTGTGTGTTATGCATGTCTGCGTGTGTGTGTTTGTGTGCGTGTGTGACCACTCCCCATTGGGGTATACAGGCAGGGCTATTAGGGCCATGTCCATCATTCACAGGTAGTACCTGCTGGGATGCTTCCTAATGGACGCTCTCTGTCTCACACACACACACACACACACACACACACACACACACACACACACACACACACTGGAATTTCGCTCAAATGCACACTATCAAATATGCAAGTAATCAAGCAACACACACACACACAGCTGACGGGGGTTAGGAGGGTTGAGATGGGTGTTGTCTCCCTGTTGTTACTGGGCTGTTGTCATGGTGATGCAGATGGAGCTTTTACTGCTAGCTGGGACTCTCACTTTGCGATAAACTACACACACGCACCGACAAACACTCTCACATCTCTTTTCACCAATATGTGCACGTGAACACCTTTTGAGAGCAGCCTTGCCCTCGCAACTGCTTTCACGTAACAGAAAAAGGAACAGAAAGGGACTTGCTTCCATTGTTTTTAAGTGTGTGTGTGTGTGTGTGTGAAGGTGTGAGAGTAAACACTCCGTTGAGAGACACTAGACACGTTTCTCTAAGAGATGCTCATGGGAAATTAGCCTGTGATAGCCTGTTACAAAGTGCTGCACGTTCACTCTCCTTCTTCTCTTGCTCTCTTTCCTCCTCACTTGTTTTACACTCCCCTCCCCCTCTTACTACCCACACCTCCCACGCCTCACCCAGGCACCCCCTTTTTTAGAGTATGATGTCACTCGCAGGCTTGTAATTGCCAGCATAGCTGCAGGGATTTCTTCCAAGACTTCACATGTGAACACAAGATGCAAACCAACCTTGAATCTCAAATCGTACTTTAGACAAGTTTCTATGAAAAATCCAACACACACACTGTAAGACAGATACAAACCAAGATATCACACACTGAAAGCAACCATGATAATGGGAGATGTTCTGATACAGAAAATAATGGCCTTGCTGGAGGATGTTCTTTGCCTCAGCCTTGTCCATTATTCTTTTATATCTGGACACTTCCATTGCTTAGTTATTACACATGAAAACAATCTACTGCTCTATCGACGCACTCTCCTCATCTGTGTCTCTCTGTTTAAACTAATCACATTTGCAAAAACCCAGTGATTATGTGTATGCCTGAGTTATATCACGCTGCGGCACACAATCTCCAAGTCCACACCGCATGAATTCCGTCTTAGTAGCAGAAGTGTTAATCTAATTTGAATTGAATCAAGTCCAACAAAGCTATCAAATTCCAGTCAATTAAATGTGTTCAATGTCTAATTAGTATCTGTATCTGGTTCCCGTTAACACGCCAACGTGCTTCATTAACGACTAAAAAGTGCTATCAGTTTTCTGTTTGTCCTTTTCTAAAAGGACAAACAGAAATTGTCTGACACCTTAGAGACTTAGATTTCATTGATTTGCGAAAACAATGATCATGAGATTAATGACAAAAAAAAATAAAAGAGAGAATTTGTTGCAGCCCAATCTGTAGACCCATGCTTGCCCACCTGTGTAGGCATGTACATGTACATAACTGAATGTCTGTGGGTGTGTGTGTATGAGAGAGCAAGTGTGTGTTCATTGCCATTCTCAGCTGCTCTCTGCAAATCACCCAGAGACGCTTTAACAGCCCCGGGGTCTTTTCATAAAGGAAAATGATGCATTAAAAACTCCACAGAGGTCCAGGGCCATTCCATAACTCAAACACACATTACCCGGTGGGATTTATTAGAAATTAGAACAAAAAGCAACACTGACATGGAGAGCTGGAAAACCTTAACCTAAAGAAAATACTCCCTTGCAATCTCCCTGACAAGACAAGGTTTAGATATTCAGCCAAAATAAATTAATGAATAGTTTGAAAATAAGGCTTTTGAGCAGGGCAGGGAAAAGAGAAATACAATCACATCATCGCAATATGCTCCAGCTAAAAGTAGATCAATAATAACAACAATAAAGTCTTTAATATTAACTAAAGTTAACATTCTCACTATCATCAGGGACATCTCAGTGTGTGAGAAAGTGCAACAGTCATTGTGTACCATTTCACACCAGAAGGCCCTATTTTTTTGTATCAAACAATGGGCTTTAAAAGCATGAGACCACAACTGCCCGTGCTGGAACAGCTATTTGTTTCATTTGGGAGAACTGAACCTTTAAAGCTGCAACCGCCTGCCTTCCAATAGCCTCCGCGTTCTCCGAGGTCAGGAGAGGTCAAAGATGAAGAGAGCAAACAATTGCCAACCTCCTGCTCCAAATCCCTTCACTATGCCACACTCCCTCTCAGCTGTGTCTTTCCCAGCATATGTGAGCACGGTGTGTGTATGTGTGGATCCACAGCAATGTGCCATTTCTCCAGCGTGAGCCTGGTGTAGAGACTTCAGAGGACTGATTCACACGCAGCACGCACACACACACACACACACACACACACACACACACACACACACACACACACACACACACACACACACAC
>JBBMJY010000008.1:8917514-8931831 GCA_037833715.1 Toxotes lorentzi
GCGAGTAGAAGGGTAGAACTTCTTTTGTTGAGAAAGAGACGCACCCACCACACACACACACACACACACACACACACACACACACACACACACACACACACACACACACACACACAAGCATGCTTGAATGACTACTCACACCTTTTATTCCACCTACATATCAACACATACACGAATTACTATATATTACTAGAGATAGCAGTGAATGTGTGTGTGTGTGTGTGTGTGTGTGTGTGTGTGTGGCTGAATATAATGATGTGTCTCTAAAAAGCCATGCAGGCTGCAGCTAGACAGCTCATTATAAGCTGAAACACACAGGCAGGTGTTTCAAGGATAACACAGTGTGATTTTCACCGGCCCATTTCACATACATACACACACACACAGACGTACACACACACAAACCAATGCACACATACCGGCAGGGAGATGTCAGGAGGGGTGGGGCTCTGTCTCCAGAGGCCTGAGTGAGTGACATCATTGTGGACGCTTCACCATGACAACACTGCGAGAGCCTTGACAGCATCCAAAATTCTGACACTGGATTTAGTTGGGTCTGCACCACTGCAGGGAAGCATAACGCAAGAGGGAGACATCGCCAGGGAAGGAGAGGAATATGCAACGCACAAGGGTCACAACAATAATGTATGCTCCTGTTTACTCTCCTTTACTTTACTTTGTCTTCGAGGTCATCTCTGGACAACACACACACACACACACAGACACACACAGAGCATCAGATGATGCCAGTAATCACTCTGCTAATCTGCCTCTTGAATGCATGCTAGTGGGTCAGAGGCAAAGAGAAAAAAGGCCGACAGATAAGGAGCTACAAGACACAGGATGGATTCATTAACTGCAGAGTCTCCTCGTAATGTAATCTCAAACCATCCAGCGCTGGATTAGACAGATTACACAGTTGGGACACAAATAATCTCATAAGAGGGACCCTGCGCTTTCCTTCCCTCCATCCATGTAATACTATGCCAAAACAATCCCGGCATACAGCATGTTACATCTGGCTGCTGCGCCACACACACATGCACGCTGTGGGGGAAAACACATGACAATATGATGAATGCAGAGTTTAAAACATAGATGGTGTGCTGTAGCTCAGAGTTTAGCATTAAAATTGCCAATGTTAGGGGTGTAATTCCCACTCAGACAGGTCATAATGAAAATGTATTGCAGTGTAAGGTGCATTAGCTAAAAGCCACTTTACAAAATTACACTTTTTGAAACATATACTTTTTATACTGCACCACCTAATCATTTTAAACAAGTGTTTGCACAAATGAAGGAATCCTACCAAGAAAGCTGCAGCTCAACTTTCAGCAACGCAAAGATTCACCTTCTTTTCCGAAAAAATCTGATACAGAAGAAAATACATTGTGCTTTATACACTACACCATAACACTGAGGGGTGGAGATTCTTGCTCATTGATAACTTTTTACTAGCTTTAAAATATGTCTTAAAAAGGGGTTGACAATGAACCAAATGTACTGACATACCAATGTTATGAATCTCTTACAGACCAATTCAATTTTCAATTGTCTGAATCCCACAACTGTCTGAGAATACAGTAACTAAAACAACCAGTTCTAATTCTCCTGTAGTGTAACCAAACTTTTATATGGATTTACTGAAATTCATCAAGATAAACAGACGTGAGTCGACATAAGAAATGAAAGAATGTGTGTATTAAAAACCTGATCTTCACTATTCCACATTCTATAAGATTTTTTATTGTGATAGACTGAGCTCTCCACAGACACAGGTTGAAAGAAAAATGGATGTAACTTGGTCCCATTTTGTGCCTTTGGGAAGACTAAAGAGAGTCTCACTCTGTCTTTAGTGTCTGGTACACTTCATTACCCTCAATTGTCTTTCTTCTTTTTCTTCCCTAGCCTCGTCCTTACTTTGTTGCCACTATTGCTTCCCTTTAAACCCTTATATCTATCTTTATTTGAATTCTCTGCATTTACGACAGGTGCTTCTGACAGATAATGCGAGTACAGGTACTTGTTCTTCCATTTTCTTTTTATCTTTTCACTCTTCTTTTCATGTCAGTCTTTTCTCTACTTATTCTTATATTTATTCATTGAATCTGTCCTTTCTCTTTCCAGTGTTTGTGTCCCTGAACTCCCTCTGTCTATGCTCTGTCAATCCAACCTTTCTCCAACCCTTCTTATCATCACGCTCCTCCCCTTATCTCTCCCTCCTCCTTATCCCGACCTCTCATCACTAGCCTAACTTCCTCCTTCCAGCCTTTCCTCCTTTCTCTGATCCCCGTCTTTACCACTCCACTCTCCTCTGTCCTTCCCTTCTCCTCCACCTATGCCATCCCTCCATCTTCCCCTCCCTGCAGTCCTCTATCTCTACATCTCCTCCCCTCCTCGGAGGCGGTCTTCAGTTATATATTAATTAGTAAGCCTCATCCCACAGGCTCATAGGGAGCACAATGGAGAATCCCTGCATGTGCCTGCAAGCATCCCACTAATAAAAGGAGTGTGTGTGTGTGTGTGTGAGAGAGAGAGAGAGGGAAAGAGAGAGACACAGAGGTAGAATATGGACAGTGAGAGAGAGAGAGTGTGTGAGAGAGGAAAATGTGTGTATGTGCATGTGTGTGAAAGATGAAAAGAGACGCACCGAGGGCAGATCAAGATTATATGTGCACACATACCTTTGTGACTGTCTGTGTGTGCACACGACTAAAAACAAAGGCCGGGGTCCACTGGGAGTTGGGAGGGTACAGCTAATGATCTGTGTGTGTGTCTGATTGTCATCAGTGTGTTTTCACAGGGTGGGCCCTACACACCAACTGGTTAATCCGTATTGAACCATCAGATATGTGTTTCGAAGCCTGTTTGAAACATCAGCCCGCAATAATGATGCAGAGAGAGAAAGAGGCCTGCTCGAAACGCTGTGACTATGTTCACATAGACATGTAGAACAACATTCATTTAGGTGTGAAATAGCACAATTAAAAATCAACTGTCTTGCTTTAATGGCATTAAAATGACTAAACCTTACACAAATGTGTTACTGTAGCAACTAGATACATCTTCAGCGTGAATAAAGAAGTGTGTAATGCTGTCTTAGAGAGATCAATGTGTCATTATTCTCTGCCTTGTGTACTGCTTAGTGGTATGAGCATGCTGACCTTGAACAAGAAGGACAAAATAACAAAAGCACCTGAGAATAAAACAGCCCTGCAGTAAATATTCAAGCTTAATGAGACTCTCAGATGTGTTGATTTAACTGAATGGTTTTTTTTGAAAGCTGCAGTTGATGAAGCCAGTGTCAGTGTCACTGACGTTCTACTTGCTGAAGCAGTTTTCCTGTATTTTGCATGTGGTATGTAGATTTTTGACACTTTTCTTTTCACCACATCACACATTTTTTTTCAGTGTTTGCAACTGAAGCACCAGTAGTTCAGGCATAGACGACTGTGCTGTAAAACATAATTACAAAGGCAACTAGACAATGACTCATTTAAGGGTGCTTGTCAGCATTTTTAGCCACACTAGCGGCGTTGCTTGAGGGATGGCAATGTTCACAGGTCTGGTCAGTCGGTCCACTGGACTGAAATATCTCAACAGGTACGGGAGAGATGACATGAAGCCAAGTGACTTTTTCGATGGCCTCACTTTTCCTCTGGTGCCACCATGAGGTCGACAGTGCTACCATTGTGAATGGGTGTCATCATACTGGTATATACTGAATGGCACTGTATGGTACTCCAGGTGTTTCTATTATTTTGTCTACATTCTGAAAGTCAGATCTTATAGTCTAGTCTTACATATGACTAAAAATATAGTGCTACTGTGAGTCCTTTTTTCATTTTGGTAACCTAAATAAAACTAATGTGTGTAATAATCCAATATGTAAATGGATTTTCAGTAAACAGAGTATGTTGTGTTGGTGTGTGTGTGTAGGCATGTGTCTGTAGTCTATGTCTTTGTGAGTCCGTCTGCACATTGAAGAAACAATAAGTGAACCCTTTCCAGGGCTGAGGACTGAGGACCAGCCCCAGCAGTTTACACCCCCTCTCATTTACAGAGGCGCCACATTAATTCAATCTACAGTAATTGTCACATGCACCCACGCATACATGCACCCACAGGGCACTGCCTTCATTTAATCGGCTGACATGCAGACACCCAGATTTTGGAAATTCAAACCATTCACATAATCAAACATGCACTAATGCAGATACACAGCTGAGTCCCTCCACTCACACACACACACACACACACGCATATATTTTTTTAGGGCACAAGTGTGAGTCACGTGCCAAGCATATGTTAATAAACCTCATATGAACCAGCCCGTTTCACCTCCCCCCTCCTGCCCCTCCCATCAATCTAGCACCAAACCTCTAAATAGGACAGGAGACAAAGCAGGGCTGGGCTGCAGGCAAAAAACAAACACATGCAATCATAGAGCAAGTAACCACACACGTACACATCCTACAAATTGTTCAAAAACAAGCTCACACTTTTGATTAGTTAGCTGATAGCACAGTATGGTCTGGCCTGTTTTTTTTTCACCTACCATTTTAAAGCTGCTTTTTCCGTCTTTCAATAAAAGTCACAAAAACAAAAACAGTCGATATTGCTTGACCAGCCGTGCCTCCCTATGAAAAATGAATGATGATGGATATTTTATGATAAAGCTGAAAAGATGAAGAGTTTGTCCTGAATGCTTCGGGGGGAGGTTTCTTACTGATTGCTTATTTTCTTTGAGCATATTCAGAGGAAAACTGTTTGCCTCTGTTTTCATTTTACGTGTGATGCTGCGCATGTGTGTGTGCGTGTGTGCAAATATGTCTGTAAGTATGTGTGTGAGTGTGAACATGTGATAAACTGAAGAAAGGAGAGTCACTGGCCCTGGTCTTTCCCATTATAACAGTGAACACTGAGGCCAACTCCTGATTTAAACATCAGCTGTCATAAATGTTTCAGAGAAATGGAAGGAGATGGAAGGACTGCTGGCAGCTTTCATGGGGGTGGGTGGGGTAGTGGGTGGTGGTGGGAGGGGCTGTTGTGGTGTGCGAGAGCGGAAAAAAGGAGAAAAGAGACATATTGAGGTGACAAAACATGCAATGGGGTTAAAAGCCGGAAACAGTGACCCAACATCTCTTCTTCCCTTTTAAAATGGGAGTGATGTGCTCGCGCTACAAGCTAGAAATATGTTGAAAATTCACGTTAAGAGCATGTCCATAATCAAACAGTGACAATAAAGCCCTAAAGTAATCCCACTCATAGCAATAATAACCATGTAAAATGCCTTGTTTTATGTGACCATGTCATAAACTTCTACATTTTATAAAAGCTCTGTATAAGGAAGTCTTTGTTCATCTTTAAAGTTCAGTTCACAAAATTCTGCTGGAATTCAGTACTCCCAAACTGACTGACATAACACACAGCAGTGTTTTATAATGCAGTTATGCTTATAAATATGGCAGTAAAACAAGCCTATATTCCTAATTCTGAGAAACTGAAGCAAAGCAAACCATCTGGATCCAAACTCTTTGATTACCTATGACTGAAGCTCAAATTTATAAGGTCAAAGTCAAAGTATGTCTGAGGCAAGCAGAGTGAGAAGTTACGTAAGTGTACTATTTGCATGCTGTTGTTAAAATCCTAACAAGGGAGGCAGTGCAGTGGGATTTAACTGCTGTCAATTTGTGGGTGTCAGGGGAAGTTGGATGTATTTGTTTTACAAAAAGGATACAGCTCAGGGTCATAGGAGAAAGCTTTTACCGCCACACCTGTGATGTATAATCAATAGAAAAACAGATCCCATGAGCTCAACAGTTCACTTCAGTCTCTGTAACCCCCTAACCCTTCCCTCTGCCTTACTCCTTCCTTCCTCCCTCACTGAGCTTCACTTCCTTGTTCTCACTCCCCACGTTTGCTCTCAGTTGAAAGTCCGATATTTGAACTTAAGGGTGTCATCCTGTAGTATACAGGATGCATGGCTCCCTGTCATCCAGCTCCAAAGTCATGAACCAGCTTCGCATGCTCTCTGATCTCTGAAGCAGAGAGCGTGTGAGTATATGGCCCCACCTGCTGGCTGCAGTACAGACTGCCTTCTAGCTGCACAGTGCTGACATTAACGCCTCACTCCAAATTCAATTAGCTAAATGGCAGACTGAATTAGGCTAAATGCAGAGTGAGCCTGCTGAAATGAGTACAACTGTTGAAGACTAAGAGCTAATAATAAGCCGCAATTATATGTGAGTGCTCACATTAAAAAATCTAATTCAATAACAGGGAAAGGAGGAGGAAATTCAAACTGTACTGCTCATTTAGGCTGAAAACTACAACTCATATCTACCAGCAAGTCAGGTATGAAATGTGCGTGTGCATGTGTGTCGCTGAGAGAAAAAGACGGTGATTAAATGAGAAAGCAAACACTGTAAATTACTCTGGGTGGGAAAAAGCTGAAAAGTTTTTGTTGCTCTCTTTGTCTGATTCTAATCAATGCCTATACCTACCAACAGGGTTCTCACATTCATCATCAATATCACCGGGGGACAGAAGGCAGCAGAGGTTTAATCAAACACCAGCACTGTTGATGCACTGACATTTTTGCTTAAGCAGAAGAAAAGGTGTTTTAAAACCAACATTTTTTCTCTGCCTGAGGAAAAGCAAAATATATTTTTAAAAGTAAAATATATGGTGTTACTTGTTTTGAGGATAATGCTGTTGGATATGATCTTTAACATCCAACATTTCACAGTGTTGAATGCATAATGCACCCTGACGGAAGATGACAAAGACACATACAGATGCTAACATATCTGGACTGAGAAGACATACCTGCACATATTCACCCTGGCTTTCTGCTGGCTCCATGTGGCTGAAAAGACAGGGAATAAAAAAAAGACAGTAAGTGAAAAAAGAAGCAAAAAAGCCAAATAGAGGAAATGTTAAGCAACGTAATAACAGACTGTAAACCTCTGTCAAAAGTGTGTCTACATCTGTGTTGATACACAGACTTGGGTTTTTGAGTTTGTTCTGGTATTGTAACAGGTGCAGTGCATGTTATCACAGACAAAAAAAAAAAAAAAGCTGTATTCCCATGACCCACTTCTGCAGCGGCCTCTCCAGTGAGTAAAATATTGTTGCAGTCCAGCTTCATAGAAAATGGATAGATAACAAATCCCACTGAGCATCTAAGGTTGCTGACTATGGAGCTGGCCTCTCAAATCTCTCGGGTACTACAACTCATGGTTTTACACTCATGATGGATTCGTATCATGTGTCAAAAACCCTGCTGTGTTGCAGTCTTGGAAGCCATACTGTGGCTACTGCTGTGCAGCTTTGTGATACAGAGCAAGTGTAAGCAAAAGGGGGCAATTACACTCCCAGACAAGTTTTAAGATCAATCAGCACAGTTCCCAGTTGCATGATGGGTCTCATAAGGCCCAGGGCAAAGCTGTGTTAAACATGACCACAGAGAGGCCAGATCAAAGGGCCCCATCGTGGCATTGGGTGCTGGAATGTTAATAGGTCCCACAGCAGAGGAGCTGTACATTCCCTTCCCAAACTGCTCCTGTGCTGGATCTCAGTTTAAGAAAAAAAGTAAAATATTTTCATCATTCATGCTGATAACATCAGCATTTATTCAGAAAGAATGTGACCGAGCTGTAAATACAAAAAAACATACCAATCATACATGAAGCTTTGAAATCAAATACCACAAATGATCTAGATAGGAAGAAGGCCATCATGCACTACAGTAGAGCTACAGTCAATGTCAAACATACCAGCTGTGGTTCACACTTCACACTTACTGACATGCCTTGTGTTTATGCTCGGATACTACAGAAAACAGTTAAAACCTCAGATTTAGGTTGTAAGTATGATCACTGTTTGATGCCAAATTTCAAAGTATTCCAGGTGCAAATACAAATTACTCCACATAATTGTAAAAAACATATCAATTAACTATCACATGAGACAAAGAGAAGCAGCAAATCCAAAGTAGTGAGAAGCCTGATCTTAGTGAGCAATTCATCAATTATCAAAAGATTTTCCACTTAATTTTCTGTCAATCAACTAATTCCAACCGATTCATTTCTAAAAAAAAAAAAAAAAAAAAAGTAACAGCAGATTGTGATGTGGACTAATAATCCACAACCAAACAATATTCAGTTTACCATCATATATGACAAAACCAAATCTCATCAAATCTTCACATCTGAGATGAATCGAACCATTAATGTTTAACCAATGATCAAAACAGCTGTTGATCAAGCTTCTATTGACAGATTAATCCATTAATCGACTATTGTTTCAACTGTAGCTATAACATAACATGAGTTAACACTGGAGGTAGGGGGGCATCCCCGTTGCTCTCCTTTGCAAATTAGTGCCAAATATTCTGAATGCTCAGCCGCATGATGGACAATGGCACCAAAGAACAATGCCCATAATTATGCCAGTATCTGAGAAACACCATGACTAAAATCTTACTGGCCATCAAAAGCACCAGAGTCAGACAATCACTGAATCACCTGAAAAGAGTTTCCAGAAAAGCAGGTGGACTCTGTCAAAGAAGTGAGGAGCTGCACTTTGGACAGGATAAGAGCCGGAGAGACCTAATGGACAGTGAGGCTGAGACATGGAAGGAACCCGTGATTTAGGACTGAACAGAGCAGAGAGAGCTCTTTGAACTGCCCATACTGAACTTGCAGTACCCTATAGAACTGTATTTCCCACGGCCCCCCGGCTGACCTAATGAGCTGATGCTGCATGCTCACACATGCGAGCCCATGGATGCCAGCACAACTACAGCCTCTACTACTACACACGCAGCACAAGTCCCACTGTAATACGATACATGCACTCTATCTGCTATCATGCGTGGAATATCGGAGGCAGGGAGACCTTGGCATGTCATGGGAAAGCAACGGGAAAATGCAATCTGCTCGGCTGAGAGGAGGCGCGGGGGGGGGGGGCTTTCAGGAGCCACAGTACATTTTCCCCTCAAACTCTTCGAGAAACTTCTGACTTTGTTAATACTTTGTTTGATACCACATTTTAAAACGCACACAACAGCCAATACAAAAGCTTATTTCTGCAAGACTCCCGTGTGTCAGAACAAATCAATGCAGAATGAGAAAACATCAAACCGGCAGCAGGGCGGCAGCTTTCCAGCAGCATCTGATCAATAAAAGGAATCAATGTTACCTGCCGCCTTTAAAAAGTGAAGTAATGAATCGTGTTATCTTCTCACCTCACACCCATCGCCCGAGAGAAGTCCAGCACACAAAAAAGTCAGCGATAACTGGGAAGTGCCAACTGGCCAAACTTCCCCTGTAGATCCACAAGCCGCAGACCTACGCCCCCTTGCTTACACCCAGAGCATGGCCGGATTAACCTGTTATGGGGGCCAGGGGTGCAAAAATGTGCTCTGGTCTCCTAAAATCCCCGGCTCCAATACCCTCAGAGCAACATGTTCAGTAAAAGTGCCAAAATAAGTAAAAACATTACAATTTAAGAACCTTGGAGTTAAATTCATGGAAAGGAAAGACATAGATTCATTATCAGCAAACTCTACACAAAGTATGCAGAGCTTTCAGGGCCCCCTGGAGCTCTTGGGACTTTGAAAATCCAACCTTAGCATAGCGGATGGAAGCTGAAGCTAAAAATTAAACAACTGCAAATTACATCTTTTTTGAAAGGAAAAAAAACTCACCTGTGTACGCTGTCAGACTTTTGGTTTCCTTCGTCTGCTCCTTCGGTCTGCTCTCTGCTCTCTGCGACCTCCACTGTTTTAGATACAAGCCCAGACTCTAACCTGTCATGCTCAAGAGTCTTGGTCTGATCGTTCCCCTGGCTTGGTGGAGGTGATGAGGTCTCTTCAGGGTTCAGGTCTGCTCCCGCCTGCCTGGTTTCTTGCTTGTCACTAGTCTCTGCTTGGAGTGTAGCACTTGGGCCACCAGATGGCGACACATCTTCACAGACGCCTGTGGGTCCAGAGATGATGTTTTGGGTGCTTGTGACATTGATTTCACCTGTGGTTTCCACCTGCGTCTTGGGATCAGTGGCAGAGTCTTGGTTGTCAGCTTTAACCGCAGCTTCATCCCCAGTCGCTATGCATGAGGCGGCTGTGATTTTCGGGGGGTCATGGTCTTTGTCCCCTGGAAGTTGCTGGCTTTGACTTCTGCTGGTGCTGCTCTTGTCTTTACTCTTCTTACTGCCACTGGGGCCTCCTATAGAAGAAGGGGACATTAGAAATGATCATAAAAATAGAACCTGGATTATTTGCAGTGTTGCAGCATTCATCAATTCTGCTGCTTTACCTTTAGTGCTCTTTTCCCTGTTCCTCCTTAGCAGACGTGGCAGCGTGCCTACATGTGTGTAGCTCTCACTGGAGCGGACGTAGCTGGCTGTGCGAGGGCGTATGGCACCCAAGTCGTCCACTGTTGTTTCAGCAGCTGAAGCCAGGACCTTTGTGGGGACAGCGGCGCAGTCACTGCCATCTCCAAGTGCACACTCAGACTTCAACGGAGAAGACTTTGAGTCAGATTTATCACTGGAGCGGCGAAAAGAGAGGTTGGTGAGGCTGCCCAGCCACTTGAAACCTTGGGAGGAGAACAGGTTGACAAGAAGAGAAAAAAAGGACAAAATGAAGCATAAAGAGGGAACAATTCTTTAAAGCTTATTTGTCAGTGTTTCTGAATTCATCCTCATGAGTGTTTTCTTTCCCTAAACTGTGGGTTCAACTATTTCAAAGTTGAAGGAAAGTTGGTAATTTTGTTATGATTGCTGAAGTATTTGGGGGGCAGAAATGAAAAACCCACAAAGAATTTTCAATCAGCTCAGTGCCTCTCAGATCTACAGAGTATTTTAGGGTCTCATAAACCTTTAGTCATAGCAAGCAGCTCTGACCAGCAACCGGGCCCAGCATCAAACAGAAGAAGAAGTTAGCAGCTGAGTGGAACCTCTCACAAGATAAAATAGGGATGTGTTTCTCAGTAGCTGATTAGTGGATGTCTAAATACGTAGCTGATTGTTAGCATGTTCACTATAACAAACTACTAAGGTGATTAAATGTCAAATGTTGTGTTTACAGCCCCCCCCCCACCCACCCCTGTTGGGTAAAAAATAAATTAATGAAACTAACAAACAAGTCCTTCTCTCTCTGCCTTCATGTTACAGTAAAATAATCTTTTGCAGAGCTAGTTTTTGATTGTGTCCCTGTACAGATGAGACAATGGAAGCAGTCAACCAATGAATATTTATTTGCATGTGCAGCTATTAAGAGAAATGTATAGGTCCATGTGTATTTGCATGTAAGATGTGAGTGGGCGTATGTAATCTTCCTTGATTATCTCTGTGTTTAAACACCAGTAGCCATGAAAGGGGACTTTTTTTCCCTCTGAACAGAGAAGTAAAGATATAAAGATATAAAACATATACTGGATGTAATTTATATTGTATAGTACTGAAACATAATAAACACTAATAACACTTAACTGACTTCAGTTAAGTCTCTGAAATAGCCTCTGTTCATTGCTGTGCAAGTCTTCTTTCTCAAGAGAAATAATTTCAGGTGCATGTTGATTCTTGCGTGTCTTCATTATCACCGAAACATTGCAAAACTGACATAGCAGTGCCTGACCGTCAGCAGTGGTTAACTTTAGTGCTCACACACCGTCTTATTTTAAGTGTAAACATATGGACAAAGTGCAGCTGCTCCACACACAGACTCACACAATACTCACTCAGTTTTCGCATGCTCATGTTGTGGCTGGAGTGTGGCTTAAAAGATCAGCTGCAGGTGGCTGATAGATGGATCATTTGATGAAAGATGAAGATGCAGTGAAACAGAGGAGGAGAGCCAGATAGGGTGGATAGGTTCTTGCTGAGGAAGAGAAACATCAGAATGAACCACATTTCCTCTCTGTGGGTGAGATACTGCACACTGTTAGCATGTGTGAGAGAGGCAAAACTGAGAGATGAGCGGCAGTGGCACCGGCAGTGGCAGGGCAGACCGTGACACTTCCTGTGTAAATCTGAGAGGACCAATGGTAAGAGGAAATGAAAAGACGGCATGAGAAGGTTAACAGGGGTCAGATAAAAACATGAAAGTATAAAACATGTGATGTTGTCTTCTGGCCAGGATGAAAATGTGTTGATAGAATAGAGGGAGTGGTGATAGAAACTAGGAGGGGTGTAAAGTGTTTAAAAGAGAAGTGGTGATTGGTGACTTTTGTCCCACTAAAATAAAAAGCTGGTCATAAACTCACTCAGAGGTAATAATAACAGCTATCACCTTTGATTATCCACTTCAAGCTAAGAGTCCTTTCCCATTACAGTTTTTATACATAGTTAATGTTTGATGAGGGCAGTGATTCTTATGATGTTGCTGAACACTTCTGCACGATAAAGATAATTCCAAGGTAACTTTTTGTGTGTATAAGAAGGTTTATGTTGGAAATTGGAACAAGTTGAAAGTCTGTACTCATCTGAATGCAGGACATCCTGCAGCACAACCGAAATTTGCATTTCATTCCTATGAGTGAGGGTGAAAGTCAGACCGTATACTAATGCCTGTTTTAATTTTTCTTGTTCTTTTCCTTCAGGCAGCAATGATGTGTATGTCATTTCTTTTTCCACAGGGTGTAGATGAACCAATTTCAGCTATTTGGGGGGATCATCTTGGATTTCTGATGTAAGGCTGGTGGGTGAGAGTTAATGTGTCATTTGGCATTATCGAGCGAAAACTTGCCACTCAGTTGTGTTTAATTAAATTAGACACAAAATGCCTGCAGAAAGCGCAACACATCCCAGAATCATCCATCTCTCGTAAGACCCATCGGCAAGCCTCGTAAGAATGGGTCAGCCATTACAAACTCATGCAGTGCAGACAAGTATTAATCAAAGAAGACAGTTTATTTTAAATTCTAGTAGAAGCCACAAAGTTTCAAAAGATACCGAATATTTCAGGCTGAATTTTGGGCATTCTTACATGAAATAGTGCAAAACACAGATGGCAATATGGTGGAATTTTACAGCTGTGTAAAACAAAGTTTATTTTATTATATATTATATGTATTATTCTATTATTTTATGTCAGTATAATGCGGTATATATTGGCTCTGAAGATACAGATACTGTACAGGATGTTTGATGAGACTGTATCAGCAAAATGTTAGCATCTGCAGATCGTTTATGTTTCCCTGACTGGTAACCTCATCATGTGAATATTGATCAGTTTAAAAGTAAAGAGGGTGATGCTTTAAAACCAGAGACCAGAGATAGCATTCTGTCCCCTATCAGTGGTCACAGTTGGTTTCTTATAATCACAACCACAATCTGTAATTCAAGTCATGTTTTTTTTTTTTTTTTGCCCACATTTAACCAAATCTTTGCCACAGAAGTGGGAGATCAGAACACACTCGAGCGTTGGTTTTTTAGTGGTCGAATTGCAGGGACTGACAAATGACTTATTTGGTTAATTAGGTACAAGGACTTTGTTGTTGATTGTTGTTGTTTTTATAGTGAGATGTTTGCAAGAGACACACAGTCCAAGCTCAGAATCACACACATTTTTGCACAAGAAACATGTTTTCAAGGGAGATTATATTTGGTTGATTTAGAGTTTTTGTTGTTTTTTAAACAAAAAGGAGATTGACTTTCATTTGGAATAATTTAGGAAAGTTTAAATTTCAAACATCAGATCAGACAACATTAAGATATAGTAACACACAAATAAGTAATGATTAATGTAGTTTAGTCTTTGCAAGTCTATGTGGTGTTCAACATGAGCCACATGTCTGTCTGGGTTTTCACTTCCTGTTGACTTTTGGGCGTGCAGCTTCTGCAAAGACACTTTTTGCCTTCCTGTCAATACATACCGCACCAGGGTAATTTCGAAACTGTGAAGTGTGAAGGCAAAGAGCAGAGTGAAATAAAAAGAGCAAAATGAAATTCCAGAGCATCTGAAACATGATATTCATCATCAGCTGAAAACGGAAGCTGTAATACCATTTAAACACACTTAATCTGGGGACAAAAGGCTCTAAATGGGTACTACTGCTCAATGCAAACTGGCTCAGTGAATGTCTCAGCATGGAGATAAAAGAAGTCAAGTCAGAAATTCTGTAAACATACACACTGAAGCATGTGCAAGCACACACACCTTGAGGTAATGGGCTGGACTTTCATTTTAGACTTTGTGTCCCTACCAGGTTTTCCACAGAAGTAATTTGCTGGAGTGAGTGAGTGAGTGAGTGTGTGTGTGTGTGTGTGTGTGTGTGTGTGTGTGTGTGTGTGTGTGTGTGTGTGTGTG
>JBBMJY010000008.1:8963314-8982460 GCA_037833715.1 Toxotes lorentzi
AAGAGAAGAGAAGAGAAGAGAAGAGAAGAGAAGAGAAGAGAAGAGAAGAGAAGAGAAGAGAAGAGAAGAGAAGAGACTCATCATTCTGAGAGCACCACATTCAGACAGGTGGGCTGTGGTGCAGGTAACATCATAATGATCCCAGCCTCTGTCTTCAAATGTATTTATAATATTACATTTTTAATAAATATGAAATGAAACACTGATAGGGAAACTGAGAGGACATCGAAGGCACGGAACGTCACACAGAAAACACTGTTCTGTTTTGCTGTGACCTGGTTGAGTGGAGCAGCATCTGCAACCCACATGAAATCTAAAAATACTCCCGCACCATTGACTGCTACTATGCCATGGCCCCAGTAGGTAGATGAATAACTGTATGTATGGTATGCTTGTGCGGATGTGCTAAAGTGGGAATGGGCTATGGGCTATATTCTGAGGTTTGCCGCTGCCCCGTTTACAAGCTTATGCCACAAAAATGCTATTTTAAAAAAGCTTTCAAATATGCTGCTAAGTATGTAGTTGTGAGATACACACTAAGCAGAAAGGAGCCAATTGCAGTGAATGTAGAACATAAACAGTATGTCTACTGTAAATATCTCTATAGCATACAACACTCCTAAAACTGTGCTTTCTACTAATGAATAAAATAAAATTCCCTTTGTACTTTTAACATGGTCACTGAAGTTGTTCCAGAGGAACTCATTATGTTATAAGATATTCAGCTCGAGACTGTATTTTAAAGTAAGAGAATCACTGGCCTCGCCTCTCTCAAAGAAACAGACCAGCCATGCACTGCTTGCACCATGTTGCCACCAACCTGCATTCCCAACTTGTAGATTTGTGGTTTTGAAGTTTGGTATTGGCTAGTTGTCACCATTTACTGAAAAACTAACAGCAACAACAACAGCTAAATATAAGTGGTCTCTATGAGCAAGAAAAGGTGTCATTCTGGTGTAGCTCGTTGTAGCTGTAGTAGTTATTGGGCTTTCTTGTGCATATCAAATATGACAATAGGCTGTTGATATCTTAATTGAAATAGGGCCATGGAAATCCTTTTGCCATGCTACTGACAGATGTCTGACAGATGTTACGTTATTAACGCTATTAAAACAGTTAATACAATAAAGACTGTGGCAAAGTACAGTACCAGCAACACTCAAAACTAAAATATCCACAGGGCCAAAAATGACTGATTTTCAAATCTTTGTCTCCAATATGCAAAAATATAAGGTTACTCACATGTTCAATTGCATTCGAACATATGCTGACTTATATATATATATATATGACTCTTATATATGAATCTTGAGATTCATATTTAATTTAAAGTTATGGGGTTTACTCACAATAGTGACTTTTACCAAACAACAAACAAAAAGCCCCTCTAATTAACCAATAATGCTGACATAGGCTGTCTTACATATGCAGAGATGTAGCCAAAGGTACCAACATCCAGTTTCCTAATCTATGAAGTTGGGATACTTAACCACCTTTTGGATGGTAGTAATATGATTAATTAATAGAAAGCTCTACAAGCAGGAGGTTACATCAACTTAATTGTCCTTATTTGCATATTGTCTTATCGTGCTGTCACGCTGATAAGGTTTTTGCACAAAACAAAACATCTGACTATTATCCTTTAGCCTATATTGTTAAAGATCCTCTGACCTGATTGTGTATTCTCTATATTCGTTAGTGTCCACACTTATGCACGCACACACACACACACACACACACACACACACACACACACACACACACACACACACACACACACACACAAAGGGGAGAGAGGCCATATTATGCAAAGATATATCCTGCAGCAATCTGTTTTGCTCTATCTGTCTCTCCACGCAACTCCCTTCCTACACCTGCCTCTCCCCCTGCAACGTTGTACCGTTCACCGTACAGGTGCGATCGAGCAGCAGCTCGAGTCGCTCCGCCAATTAGGAGCACTGAGCGTGACCACGTGAACAAATCCCGTCGTCTAAATTCCCGTTCAACGGCGAGCAGCTCAGAGTGAGCGGCAGCACTGAAAGCCACACTCAGTGGGAAGTAATAACGGCAGGCTGAACGGGAGCGGTGCGGCGCAGGTAAATTGCTTTTTTTCCCTCCTCAACTGGCTGTACACTTTCTCTGCCTTCACCCTCTCTCCCCAGCTGTGTTAGGACAGTGTGCGCTTCAGATGCGGGGCTCTGGGACAGGATGTCTTGGATTAGATTTGTCGTCGCTTGCGGGTGATTCTCTGCTCTCCTCCCGATCCGCGGACAGGACAAACAGCATCATCGGCTGGTTGCTCTGCACCGTCTGTGCATTGACACTCATCCTCTCCGCTCCTCCCTCCCTCCCTTTCTCCCCCTTGTCTCTCGCAGGCACATGAGGCTATTGATAGTTGACAGAAGCCCCGTAATCCCTGGCTGATTTGACTGACCGGCCACAGCCATTTGCGCAACAAGAATGTTGATTGAACTTTATTTTGCTTGGAGATTTGTTTTAATTGGTAACGCCCGGGGGGGGGGGTTAGGGGGGTGAGGGGGAGTGTGAAAGGCTTCTTTTGGTGCTGCATGCAGCCAGGCGGGCAGAGCTTTTATTGCTGAATTATTTATAAGACTGTCGGGGAGAGAGTAATGCTTCTCTTGGATGGAGAGAGAGTCATGGTCAAGACGTACTCCTAGACTCTTTTTAAGCATGATTTTTACTTAAATGTAGTCTGCTGATCCTTTAAAAAAAAATAAATAAAATACATAAAAAAAAATCCAGTATAAGCCACGCATATGCTTTGTGTTCCCTTTTATCGCTTTTGCAGCTAAAACTAAAACAGCTAAAACTGTTACGATAACAGAGATCGGGAACCGTGGTTGAAAGTACAGAGTATATACTTGAGTACATTTACTCAAGCGGTGTATGCGAATGATTGTGTGGTATTTGTACTTTATTGAGTATTTCCATGTAATGCCACTTTATAATTTTACTCCACTTCATTCCAGAGGGAAATATCGTACTTTTCTACTCCACTACATATATTTGACACCTTTAGTTATAGGCTACGAGTTACTTTGCCTGTTACTCTGCCTTTTTACAGCCCCACTCCACCGGAATGAATGTGCCCCGTTCGCGCCTGCGCAGTCTCATCATTCACAGCTCGCTCTCTCTCTCTCTCTTGTCTCGTGCAGAGGAGAAACCAACAGGCGGCTCTGGGCTCCCTCGCTCGCTCGCGCTCGCTGCCCCGGTTGTCAAGGTACTGGTAGTCTGTGACTTCTCCTCGTTGCGGCTGGACGGTGACAGCTCGGATCGGCTCCCTCTCGGATTTTTGCCCGTTTGGATTGCTATATTTTTGGTGTCTCCGACGGACTCTCAACCTCTAATTTCCAACACGCGTAAGTTGGTTGATATTTTCTCTCTTTCTAGCTTTCTAGCCCCCCCCCCCCGTCTTGTATTTTATGGAAGCTTTACATGCATGACTCTCACGCTGTCATCCCGAAAGAGACACACACACAAAAAGAAAATCTAGAGGCAGGAGTTTGGAGCTTGTTTCTTTTCTCTCACTCGTTTTCTTTTTCTAAGTTCAACTTCTAGATCTCCTTTCTCTCATATTTTATTTTGTATTGTTTCGCGTCCTTGCTTTCGCTCTTTTTCCGTGGCGAGAACAAAAAGGGGAACTTTACACGTGATGAACTGTCAACTTTCCTCAGGTTGTGAGTCTGCACTGCCCTCAGTATGTGTTTTGCGGAAGATGTTTTGGTGTTACGCTGTATTATGCTGCGATAAATAAGATCAGCAGACCAGACGTGGTGGCTCGATTCATCTTTTTAGCTCATCTCTCATAGCAGGTGTCTGATTGCCCACTTCCGCACTGAGCTGCGAGATACCAGTCGTGTGTTAACCCACTGAGGGTATTCCTTTGTTTGTTTTTGTTTATAAATGTTTTCTCCAACTCTTGATCTGTTACTCCAAACCGTACTAACTCGAGTTGTTTGTTTCTTATAAGCAGTCTATTTTTGTTGTTTCAGCATTATTTCTGTCGCGTTTTATCTTCCACGAGGCGCTGCTTTAGGCAACCTAAAGTCAAGCTAATGAAGCTGTGTGTTTTATCCTCGCGGTCATTTTCTCACACAGTGTGCTTTGAATCATTTTGTGCGCGTGCTTGTGTCTTTATTTCTGCGTTTGCATGCGTGCGTGTGAATCAAGTGAATGACAGAGAGAGGAAGAAATGCTGAGCTGCCCGCTGTTCTTGCTGAACCAGCTTGTTGGCATACCTAAACCTGTGCTGGTAATTGCAAAGTAACACCTCACTTCTCGGTCGTGCAACAACTGAAAAGTGTATCAGCTTGTCAGCATACAAAGGTCTTTAAAACTACCAGTACTGTATCATGGAGAATCTTTCAGACTGGTCCTGTTGGTGCTGAAGCAGCAGTATTTCAGATATGGCAGCATTTTTCTCTTGTTTTTTTGTTTTGTTTTTTTGTTTGTTTGTTTTTTGTTATAAGTGGACAGTTTGTTTCTGTTTTGAGTGACTGACTGATTGAACTGCATTCGCCCTCTGCTGTGGTCCAGTGGTTCTCGCTGGTGTGTACTAATTTACCAGGCCTTTATGCCTGGTGGTCTCCAGGCTTGACTAATGGCCTGTTGCCTTTGGGTTATTTTTGTTTGCTGCACCCTGCTCCACCCTGTTTCATATGTTTGTGGTGTCTCTGCTAACACATTTCAGCCACACCTGCCCTGGTTAGACTGAAATGTAGGGTGTCTTTATGTTAATGTCCAGCCCTTGCTTCACTGACCTGATTTGTAGACTGGACTGGTAACACAGACTTCTTTAGTTGTTGCTTGTTGCAGCCATATAAAGCTCTGCTTGTGCTGCTTACTAGACTTTGTGAATGCATATGGGAGAGCTGGGGTAATTACATCCTAGCTTTTGGTTTGTGTGTGTGTTTGAAAGATTGTCAGTGATTTTGTATTATTGCCTCTTTATTTGTGAGTGCATTTATATCTATTTCTGCGATATAGTGTGATGGACAAATATCCTGCAGCAGCCTTACAAAGTGAGCAGAGTACCAGAGATTGAGCAGGGCTGAGAAAGTGTGTGTGTGTGTGTGTGTACCTGTACTGTATGCTTTAGTGTGTTTGCTCCAGGCCCCCCATGAGCATTTTCACAGACGCTTTCTCGTAAGCACTGACTTGGTAATGAACTCGATATCAATATCGACAAAATAAGAGCATGAGAAGGAGGGAGAGAGTGAGCTTGTATTATATGATAACAAAACACAATCTTTCTTCGTCTCTTTCAGTTTTTCTTTTTTTCTGTCTCTGGGCATTGTTTTCCTTTTTTTTATTTTTCTCTCCATTTCTTTAGGCAAGTCTTTTCTATTTACATTTCTACATTTGTTTTTTTTTCCTCATTTTTTTGTTTTGTTCTTTCTTTTGGTACACTTTATTTTTATTGTTCTAAACACCATAGAAAGCAAGCATGCTTTTCTATATTTGATATTCATAATATCAAACAGGTGACTGAAGCACCTCCAGTAGATTATGATTACTTCATTGGATTTGGAAATGGATTTAATTTCCACTAATGGAACTTACTTGGGCCCAGGTACCAGATTAAGGACACATAGAGAACTGGCACATAGGTACACTGAGCATGCATGGCAAAGACAAACACACACCCAAACACAGACGCAGTGTAAAGACAAATGAATCACAGCCACAAACTAGAAAAATCACAGTTCTGTCACCTAAATTGTTCAAATCTGGTCCACGCTCAGTCAGGTAAACAAACACCATTTAGTTTGTTTCCAAGTCAGATGTAGTCAGTTTTATTTATATATATCCAAATCATACATTAGCCTCAGAGGGCTTTACAATCTGTACATCATGCAACACCCTCCATCCTTGTATCTGTTTTATGTACCCCTGGGAACAGCATCATGGTCCCTTAGCTGCTTGAGTTCTGGTTTGCCTTATGTTATGTTCTTGGTTTAAACAGTTTACAATCTCAGTAGCGCACCCTCAGTAGGAGACGACGCACAGTGGCGTCATGGGATGTCTCTTTCTCCTGCCTCTGCCTCTGCAGCATGTGTGTGTGTGTATTCTGGTGCCCAGTGCCTATCAGCGAAACAGGAGTCTACCCACCAGTTCTCAGATTCTAGCATACAGCAGCACATTTAGAGTCTCATCTGGCAAGGAAATGTAGGACTAATCCAATTGGCTGGAGCTTTAGTAAAAGCAGTCCTAATTGGCTGATATAGCAGCTGGCTGCCAAGGTTCCAGTAAGCACAACAGGGAATTGGGAGAGTCCCAGTGGTGCTGTGGTGCAGGAGAGACTGAACAAAGGGCAGACAGCAAGAGAGTGCGCTACTGTTTTGAATATTCCTCCACTTGGCAATAGTGGAGGAACCCATCTGCGCACCTCTGACTCAGATCCATCTAGCTATATCTCATTTTCAACTGTGTTGTTTTGCACACACACACGCACATGCAAATACACACATGCAAACACACTCGCCCCCTGCATTCCATCTGCAGGAACAAGAATGGCTTTTGTCACACAAACATGTTTGAGGAAACGTCTTGCCGACTGGCTAAGGAACAAAGCCATCAACACAGGAATATTGACAGTGTGTGTGTGTGTGTGTGTGTGTGCATTACAAGAGGAAGAGTGTTTCTTTGCAGAGAAAAAAAAATACTGCTGCCAACAGCTGCTGCAGCCGTTCCTGTTTCCTTTCACCTCAGTGTGGAATCCAGAGAGGACAGAGACAAGAGATGAGACAGAGAGGGAGAAAGACAGAGGCAGAGAGTGTGAGAGATGGCCATGTAAGGTTTCAGCCACCATAGCTTGAACCACTCCACACAAACACTGGACCTGAAATGAACTCTTCGGGGGTTGGTCTCTCAAGTCACTGTTAACTTGAACTTTGGCTTTGTGTGGCTGCTTTACTATGAAACAAAGGTTCCTTTCATCATAAGATACTTTAGGAAACTTACAGAAATAATGGCTTGTTTGGTTTGTATGCTTATTTCAAAAATAAAATACACAACACAACATTCCAACATAATATATATATTTTCCAGTGAACAGTAAGCCCTATTTGTAAAAATGTATGTTAAGGATCTGTAATGCTAGTTTCAGTAGCTTGTTATGCAGTTAACTGTGAAATTTCCGTTGTTTGGCCACTTGGTATAGATCTTTTTCAAGATATACACTGACCGTTGTCATAACTTTATTTCCTCTATGTGCTTGTTTATGTGCATTTTTGACACAAACAAAAAGTGTTAAAGATTATACATTCCTATGGATAATTAACCAGTCATGAAATCAATTATTCTGATTCTTAAAGTAATCAGTGCCTTGGTAGCATCCAAGTGAAGTTTGCTAACTTTTATTTATTGCAGCAGTTGCACAGAAACACAAATCAAAAACCTCGGCACTCATTTGGCTTAATGCAAAAGGTCAATTGTGAAATAAACATAGAAGCAGAGTGAAATCAAATCTGTTCAGTCTATGATACATCCAATATTTCTTTAATTAGTCAGGCCAAGAGAAGAGCAAATGAAGAGCAAATGACATGCGGCAGTGTGTTTATCATTTTGCCCCAGACAAAGAATTGAAAATCAAATATTGACATTTTTTATTACAAGGGAAAAGCTCCAGATGGCATTGTAAACCACTTAATGTGGGTTTACGCAGAATCCCTCTTCTGCAAAGTGAGATGACCCCCAAAGAACATATTTTATTACACTGACACTGATGGGGAAAAAAAAACATTAATCTTAGTTTATGGTTAACAGTGCAAATTAAAAAACTATGAATGTGATGTATGTCACACAAAGTCCTTCATGATCATATACACATTAGGTTTGTCATGTGTATATGATCATGAACGTGTTCATTTGATTGACTGAAGTGTTGAATTTTGACAGAATCTGAGCCACACATCTCTCGACTATTTGAGTATCACTGAACAAAGCGTCATTAGATGACAGGTATTTGTAGAGAAGCTTTCAGAAGTCCTCTGTCTACATATTCCATTTCCCTTGCTGATGTGATGATGGATTTACCAACAAAGATGTTATAGTGATGAACTTGTGGGCGAGGAAAGTGAAGAATGTGGCTTATTAGTGCATTGGTGGGTTTGTTAGAGTGCAGTTAGCAGCACCACAACAGTTATTTCTACACTAATTATGTATCATTTTAACAGGCTGATAATACCACATCTTAAAGATTATTGATGAGGTAACGCAAGTACAAGGGTAAGACGGTGAACACAGAACAGGACGGGGAGGATGTAGATGGAGTGGGTGTTTACACACACACAAAGAAGGAAGACATGGTGTAGGTGGGATTAAGACGTGGAGGTTATCACTGTTACCTGCAGTTGTCAGGAGCAAACCAAACATTCAAATCCTTCTTGGTTCACATTCAGTTTATGATCTTTGCAGTTACCATGTACTGCACTGCATCTTATATTGAAGAAATGTATCTTTTACAGATGCAAAGAAAGGAAGAAATGAGTGGAGGATGTATGAAAGGATGGAATTAGATAAAGGTAACCTTTAACCTGAATTTAGCCTACATGAGCTGACAGATGGTTGAATAAATGTCTGGAAGGATATGATGGAGGAAAATAGAGAAACGTTGTTGGTGTTTCATTGTTTTTTGCTTTGATTGATTCACAGAACACTATGAGGGTCCTGTTGATAATTGGTGTACATATACTGTGTGTACTCATGTATATTCTGATGTGCGGGGTGATAAGGTACAGTCACAACAGTGGTTTTAATACAAGATCTACCTCTTGCTGTGTGACAGGAAAGCCATGTTACTAACAATGTCCAATTCCTTTTACAAAAATGCATTTTTGTGTCCTTTTCACTACAAGACCTGCGTTATGGTGATCACAGTCAAAGCTCTAAAGACAACACGAAGCTAAGATTAAGTTTTCATCCGCCCACATGGTCAGTGCAACATTCTAATTACATAATGTGAATATGTATTTAATTTAGCAATATTTTGTCATAATTATGACATACACATACGTACATGTGCATGCACAGAAGGAGTGAAGGGATTGGGTGAAAAGAATGTCTTCAGTTTGACAGATATGGGAGCGCCATCTGCTCTATCACTCAGCTATGGCTCACTGAGTGTCTCTCCGCTCTGTCGTTCACACACACATGCACGGACACACACTGACGGCAGCACATAGTATAACACCTATCATGCACACATGCTGATAACCCATTTCATATACACCAGTCCCAGCTAAACTCTGAGCTCTCTCCCCCTTTTCTCTCTCTCACTCATTCATACGTGCATACATCCATGTCTGTGCACACACATACGCAGTCTCTGACACACACACACAGACACACACACACACACACAGCCCTCTTCTCATGTCCCAGCTCTGCTTACTGTGTCAAAAAGAGCTTAGATCAGGGAAACCATAGCTTGCCCTCATTCAGGCTTCCTGGACGATTGGGCTATTAATTCAAGCAGACCATGTTTGGACTGTGATTGGAAAGTTGCCAGTTTGAATACCAGTTTGGCTCAGCAAATTTGGTTGAAACTACTACTTTCAAGGTGCCATAGAGCAAATCACTCACCTCTTTTTGCTCCAGCAAGCAGGTGAAGACTGTGGTTGTACTGATAAGCTGCAGCTAACAGTTATTTTCATTATCAGCCAATATGCCAATTATTATTATTTTTGATTATTTCATAAATAAATATAAATTTGGTCTTTGAAATGCCAAAAAAATAATGAAAAATTTCTATTTGCAACAGCACCCAGGGTGACAAGTCTCATTTTGTCTGATCTGATCAGTTTTTTACACTTAAATGATAGTAAATTATATAATTAGCAGTTTATATAAAGCAAAGCGCTGTTTGTTCATCACAATGTGATACGCTGTGTTTATGAGCTTCATCTGTCACTGTTTAGTCTCTCCATTCCTCTTCTTTATTAATAAATCAGGCAGAGCAGATGAAAGGCTGCTGGCTACCCTCTTTCGTAACAGACATGAAAAATACAGCCAGCTTTTTTTGTAGCATGTCTGGTCACTCATTCAGCCTTATCTGAATAAAAATGCCCATTACGGTACATGGGAATAATAATATAAAAACTTGATATCTGAATTCTAGTCTCTCTGGAGAAATGAGGAAAAATTATACTTCACTTCATAAGCAATTAAACAAAAATAGCTCTCATGATATGTTGCCTGTGTTGTCTGTGCATATGTGTGCTTGCAAGCAATATTTTCTCTACTACTATGACCCACTGACCGGTGTTCGCACATTAATTGCTGCTTTCATGTTAAGCTGTGGCATATCACCCCGTAATTGGTAATGGAGATTATCAGAGAGATGCCGTGTGGGTCTCTGTACGTGTGTGTGCGTGGGGTGTGTGAGATTTCGTTATCTGACGTTTATCTAATAAAGTAGGATTTATGGGATTCTGGTCTCACACACACCAACCCGCACTGACACGCACATGAGGATCACTGTTAAAACAGAATGCATATCTCTGCAGAGCTGCATAGACAGAATATATAAATATTATTGCATTGCCTTTGACTTAGAATATGAATTGTGACACACATGGACACAGTTACCTCTATATTTCTTCTTTTTCAAGCCTTAAACCATATGCACATTCATAGTGACAGTGAGCTGATGTAAATGTTTGTAAGATTGGTATGTTATATGTGCGACTTCATGGACACAGAAAATCAAACATATTCCTGTAATGTATATACACACACACTTGCATCTTATGCCTGAGAGCTACTGAGGCATATCCACCCATGTTTGTTGTGCTCGCTTGGAGAACAGGGATAAAAAGCAGAGGATGCAACAGAGCAGCATACTCTGCCACAATCACCCGTACATGCCTGTGAGCAGACACACAGCACTTGCAGGGAAGCTTCACCATATTTCTCCTGAGATCTTTTGGAGCCACATCATCGTCTCACTCCAGCACACACATCAGTGTCAGCCTGACTTGCGCAATGCACAGCCACCACTCAGCCAGCTGCCTATGTCTGTGTGTGTGTGAGTGTGTATGTGTGTGAAGCTGTGAAAGGAAAAAGAAGGACCGGAGAGCAAGAGATGTGTGTATGTGCAAAATCGTGTGTATCTGTATATTTTTGCTTGGATCAATAAGTCATCTCACTGCCTGTTTGATCTATCTCTGCAAACTGTCAGGTGCCAAAAAATTATTCTTTTTCATCACCGCTAGCTTTTAGAATACAGCTTGTTCTCATTTTGTGTTATGTTACGTTAAACACTATCAGGCAGTGGATAGAAAAAGAGTGAATATCCTCTGTTTACTAAAACCAGATATCCCTCTCCAGTTCATATCATTATTTTGAGTTATTGTTGTTGTTCATATTATGAACTACAATTATTCATTTCATTTGTCTATTAGTCTGCTCGGTGCTAGACGGACATAAGTATGATAGGCAAATGGCATGTGCTACATTTATAACAGTGCTGCTCTTAGCACAGTAGTCAGGACAAAACTGAAATAGTGAAAAATTACATGAAGGGGTTTTACACTTGGAAATTCAAAATTCAAGAGTAAGGTTTAAAAATAAAATCCACCTTCAGAACTTTACGTAGCTATTTGTCATCAACCATGTAAGTCTGATCTTTTTTCAAATGACATGTTGTCATTCACTCATTTTAACATGTCCATCTATACTTAAGTTAGTGGTTGCCTGCATTTCCGTATAACTTTCAAAATTCCCCAGCTGATGTGTCGCACTGAGCTATGGATATTGTGTGTAGGTGGGGGAGTAAGAGCTGCATGAATACAGTTGCAATTAAATACATGAACAAATAAATAATAAAATAATAATGATTATATTGAGGGAAAAGAAGCGGAAATATGCCATGATTTAAAAAGACTAACACATTTTCTGCAATCTACAACAACTTTGTTGTGTGAAGTACAAATACTGTGGGATGTAGCTTATATTGGAATACAGAAATGTTATGCTGGTCCAGCTAACTGGCTTTTCATCCCCACCTCATTAGAGCTGCCAGACAGCTCTCTCCAAACAGTGTCTCTTGCCAGCCCAAAACACAGACGAACAGTCAAAACCACACATCACGCTGGCTCGAGCACGCTGTGATGCACCTCTGATTGGAAGCTGACTTGACTGATACATGTAGCTCATATGCAGCTTGGATTAGTGAGCATTCAGAAACAGGCCCAAATTCAGAGTTAAACTGAAACTGAATGATATGGTATGTTACCATGCAGGTGAGTACCATAGCAAACAAACATCAGACTCAACAGTACCACCGCTAACCACATGCAGCTGTTATGCTAGTTTTCAGGCGGAGTGAGTGTGGGCATGACATTGTGGTTAACAAGTATGCATCTTCACCGCTGACTCATTGAGTTGGAGACACGACACCTCAAGAAGGCTAAAGAGTGTTTCCCAGCATCTCCTGCAACATCCCTTTCTGTTTCCTGTACCATACACCCAGCTACACCGCGCTGATGTTGTGTCATGATCTTGGTGGTATGAGCCTCTCTTGAAGGAAGCTGGAACGCCTAAGACCTCTGACAGTGAGGACTTACTCCTCCTGTTACCAGCTCAGGCTGTTGAACAAGCAGCCAAGCTCTGCTAACAAGGCCAAACTGTGCCTCAGCTCATAAGTGATTAAAAAAAAGAGGTCTGATATGTCACCAGGAGGGGGGTGGGGGTGCTTTCTAGTTATCAGTAAAATCAAATCAAAAAAAAAAAAAAAAAAAAGCAGACACTGTAGAGCTGCTAAACAGGCATGATATGATTTGGTGCTGCACTTTGAATGAGCTGTAAGTGGGAAAGATAATAATACAAAGACTGTGATAGTGACTCATGCCCTTTAATTCAAGAAAAATTAGTTCTGTATTGCGTTATAATCTGTTGACGCTGGTGTTTGTGGAAACAGGTGCCGTCCCTCCCTAAAGTCGTATAGTATGCAAAGTTTACAACAAAACATTGTTATATTGCTATGCAGTCAGTCAACTGAACCCAATCACCGAGGCTGTCGGATTCTGTCAAGAAACTTGCTCCACAGCTGAGAAAATGATCTCCTCCGTGTAATTTCTTCCGAATCCTGTGAGAAGAGAGGCTTTTTTTGTCAAGAGTGATGTAATGACATAGTGAGGTATAATATATATATTTTTGTAACTCATAACATGGACTGTTTGTTCAAAATGTGCATTTAATGGGTGCTGAGGCTTATCTGCAAAGGCACTGGCTGCTGGTGAGTCCATAGAAAATGATGTTTTGTTAAGCTCAGTTGTTATTTGCTCTTTTTGATGAACTTCTGATCCGCTGAACTCCAGAGAACTTTGCTGTATATTATATTTGTATTTGTATATTATATTATGTGTTTGCTCTTTGCTGATCATTTTAAAAAGGAAATGCCACCAGTGAAAATGTGCTGTTGTGTATTTTTGCAGTCACAGTGTGAAAAGATATATTTTTATTAGGTTTTTACATAACTCTGCAATTATTGGAATTAAACGACAAGGCGGGTAGTTGTTCTTTTTGGTGTTTTGGTATCCAAGATTGTCATTTCAGGTTTATCTGAGTCCACTCTGTAAAAAGCGGTTTGTTGTCTTTAATGTCACTGAGCTCAATGATTTAATTGCACTTAATCCTGCCTCCACACACACATACACACATACACACACACACACAAAACTCAACAAAATCACCTTTTTGTCGTCTTAATATTCAAATTATGTTTTGTGTTACGGAAAAGGAAAAGGATGAGGATGAAATTCAGACCTGGCTGACAGTAAATAGGAAGGGAAAAAACATGTTTAACGACGCAGGTAGATGCTTTAGTTATGTGGGAATCCATGCCAGCTTTTATTCCCGCTAGAACACACCGTCGTCCGCCATAGGTCGCTGACTGATGACGAGAAGATGCAGACCGCAAAGAGAGAAGCAGCAAACGACTTTCAGGGCACGTCAGGGGGAAAAGCAAAATATCAAGTGTGGAAATGGGCTGTCTGAGCAGCTTCCCTTCCCCGGCAGAGCCGTGCGCCCCTCAGACTGGGGGAAACATCTCCTTCGAGACCTGTCTGTTTCAGGATGCCCAAAAGCACGGCGTATTACCGCTGAGTGTTATGGACCGACCCAAACAACTAGCAAACTTGAGAGGCGAGTTATTTTCTGAATTCAATTAAACGTGCATGATAAAACAGATCAGCTGAGGCACGTTGAATTAGGAGGCACATTCGGGGTTCAGCTTGTCTAAGCAAGGATATTTGATTTCTTTTTCCCTACAGCTCTTTTCCACGATCAGGATCTTGATAGGTCCACGTCGAATTAGGGTAAAGCATTTATTTAAAGTCTAGCACACTGTGGTCATTGGAGAGAGAGAGTCAGCAGCACTCACAGGGGAGCAGAGCATGTTCAGCTGTTCCTCTTTCCATAGCAGGGCTCACCTGTATTGTAGGCTAGTACTATTTGGCATGTGGTCGCACTTGGTGCTGGCCAGAAATCACGAAACTGTCATTTTAAAACTAGAATGCTCTTCTTTGACTTTTTTCATGTGCATCCAGCCTGCTCACAGCCCTGATCTTTGTCAGAGGGCCAAAGAACATGTTTAAAGCTTTCTTTTTTTTCTTTTAATTATTGATGTGTTTTTCCTATCAAATTCTGCATGGTTAGGTGCGGCCTTTAATAAGTAGTATAGTATTAGTGGTGCCCTACCAGATCTGCTGTAACCTTTGATTGAAGCTCATGGTGGTGATTTTATGTGTGCTACTGTACTAGCACCATTATGCCAAGATAGCCTTGTTCATCTCATGTGTGCTATTGTAGTGAAACACCTTGCATGTCAGTCATTTCATCGGTTGATTCATGGGCTGGTTGGCATGAATGTAAGTGTGTAGACAGCTGGTCGTGACACACTTGGGAACAGTGCGATATCCACAGCTATCCACCCATAGATTGCAGTTGTGCAGCCGCCAACACTTTGAAACGCAGTTACTGTTTTGTTGTGTGTATTTGTATTTAGTTCCTGTTTAACTATGAAATGTGGGCAGGTGCAACATACATAGATAAAAACAAACATAACGGTCACTACAAAACATACTACAGAGGAAGTTCCTGTTCCCTTTCCTCTGACGGTTAGCTGCACTGCCTCCTGCAAAATGCAAACCTCATTTTCTGTTATCATACTGGGCAGAATAATATTTTCCTACTCCTGTGTAGTTCTAGTCAGACGTTATCTGTATATTATGTCTTGGCTGTACTCTTATCTGTGTCTTCTGCTAAGTCCTTTCAGGTAAATGCTCACACAGTGGTGTGTAAGCACTGTACGAGTGCAAGAGTGCAGGGGGTTGTTCAGTCAGGTGTGTTAACTTCTCTAAGTAAGATATTTCTTAAAGAGCAAAGTCTCAGTAAAGAAGGAAAATTTTAGGTTTGCCAGCTTCTTAGTCATAAAAAGGCTTTATTGTTTTAATGCTTATGGACTTTAAACCTTTCAGTTTGTGGATTCTAAACAATGCACTTTATTGTTCTCTGTCAGAAACATACAGCAGCAGTTCGCTCATTTGTTGTTGCTTTAAATTTGGTAGTTATGCAGATGTTGAAATGAAAAGGATAAGTTTCACATGGGTGAACAGATGATCTGTGCTTGTGGAGTACCGCTTGCAGTAAATATAATTGCACGAAGCCAGAAAAAGCCAAAAAATATTTTCTAAATAGTTCACTATTGAGCTCACCATGAATTGATTGCACACCACAGCCCGCACACAATCCAACATTTTTCAGCTTTTTGCTTACGCACACAAAAACACATAGAAGGCTCACTGAAGCCTGGCTACATAATGCTGTCTCTCAGTGACCCTGAGTGGCTGTTTGCTGTCAAAGATCGACTGTAGCAACACTGTAGTGCAGTGTTTTTTCAGCTGAAGGTCCCTCACATGAAAAGGATAATATTATGTTTTATATTCATTAGGATACACTAACTCTACTCTTTGCGCCCTTGGTTAAAAAGACTGCAGTGTATCACTGCAGTATTTAAGGGAGTTATTTAGCCCATACTGGAAACGTAGTTTTCTTCTTCACTTCCATACGAATGTAAACGTACCAACGCCCTGCACCACCCTTGTCACCATCACTTGTATGTTCCAGCATATAAACACACAAGGCACAAACTCAACTACAGCAAGTGGTTTCGATGCAAAAACATGGAACCCTGGAGGACTGCTGCAGTGCATTACATATGCCGTAGTCAGCTCAGGCTATTTCTGTTGCTCCTAGTCATCCAGCCAAGAAACAGCCCTGCCCATTTTGGACCAGCCATACAGGTTAATCCATTCAGACCTTGAGTTCTTAATCATTTTAAATCTCTGGATTTAAAATGACTTTCAGTAAATTTAGCACTTGCAAACATTAAGACATCATGGTATGTTGTCGCATATTCATAGTGGAGACATGGTCTATAATCAACATGGAGTTCACAAGAAAAAAAATCAGCAGAAACATGGTAACTTCTGGCTTAATTATTCTGCAGTAGAGTGACCTTCTCCAACAGGTTTTTTGCATATCCTCTTTTTTACATTGTTGCTTACCTTTGCAAAATAAAAATGTCATGCTCTAATCATTTGAGTACAAAGAGAAAATACACAGGTGGGAAATTCCCCATTGTATGAACACCTCTGAATTAATTTGTCTTCTAGATGTATGGCTGTGGCTAACACACACACAGCCAGTACAGTGTGTACAGTAGCCTTGTAAATAGTTTGAAAAATAGTTAGTATGCTTACAGCATTCTTCATCAATAAAGATTTTAATTACTGCTCAGAACTGCTGACCAATGCACATTGTATGGTTTATGGTTTAGACTTATAGCTGTGGTGTTGGCTGGGGTAACAGTGAAATCCCAGAAACACAGCAGACCATGAAATATTTGCTTTATGGGATTACATTTCATAGATTAAAAACTCAGAGAAAGAGACTATGAAAGAGCTCCACCATTTCTTTTCTCAAAACAGCTTAAATATTGAAACACATTTAAAATGGTTGGTTTTGTCCAGTTATGTAAACAAGTAATCCTTAATCTTCAGATCCTTAAAAAAAAACAAAAAAAAAAAAACAGTTTTGAATTTAAAGACAATAAAATGCTCACCTTTAGTTGAATCTGTTTTCAGGTACTCTGCATAGCTATCATGCTATCATATGATAAACATGTACAACCTGTGATCTAAATGGCATAGATTTGACAGAATAGGGAAGGGACAAAGTGTGGAGAGAAAAGGTGTTGAATAATTAAGGAAAATGTCAATAGCATTAACTGATCCTTAAAGAATAAGAATAAGAATAAAATAGAGGAATAGTGAAAAGGAAAGAGGAAAAATGTATGAAACGGAAAGTTGTCCGGAGCAGTGTGTGAGCAAAACTACTTACAAAATCAATCAATCCTAGATTGGTTTGCAAATTAAACAAATTAAAATGAAATTAAATCATGTTCTTGGATGTCAAATAAAATTCTGGATAATGTTATGAGAGCACAATATGACATTAACCCCTGATTATCACATAGTAAGACATTGAGGGCAGATTTTGTGCCACTGATAATAATACAGGCTTTATTATAATAACTTGAGTTAATACCGTCTTCTTATTCCTAGGTTATCAGTCAGTTTCATATCATTATCAGTTAAAGATGTGATGTCAAATTGCTGAGTGATTTAATGGTGTATTGTTAATGGAATGGCTGACAATGTATTACTCACCAAGCTTTATCCACCCATGTAGTGGAATGTGTGTTAGAAGTGTGTGTTTACAGTGAGAGACGAAGGGGAGACAATGAAGGAGAAGCTGAGACAGACACAGGGTTAACTGCAAGTGAGGAACTGAGAGAGCAGACTGAGAGAGGGAAGTGTGTAAGATATAGTCGAGGCTATGTTTATTAGCAGAGGAAGGAAAGAAGGAGGGTGTAAACAAAGGAGCCACAGATGGAGGAAAAGGGGAGATGAAAGGATTTGGGGGGTGGATAGAACAGATCGTTAGGAGGAGAGATGGATGGATGAAAAAAAAAATGCATAGCATGGATGTGCATAAAGATGCCTCTCAGCCTTAACAGCCTGAGGTGAGAGAGACTGACTTCTGCTTGACACTGATTCCACAGACTGAATCAATGTGATACCTCTCTCTCTCTCCTCACCCCTCTCTTTCCCTGGGAATTCTCTGACCCAGTTAGCTCCTCCACCAGGCAGCAGCAGAGTTATTTTTACATATTAACAGGAGACAATACTTTGTCCTCTGCTCGTCCTCCCCTCATCCGTATGCTTCCTTCCCCTCTTCTACTCCTCCTCCATCTTTGCTGCTCCCATCCTTTCACCTCACACTATCCTGTGCTTCTTCTCCCCATGTCTATATTTGTCTTTTGGCTTTGATCCTTTGTCCTCCTTTAGGGATGTAAAGATTCATCAACTCCCTGCTTTGTTTGGTACAGCGCACTGGCTACAGGTTTGATGGTAATAAACTGAGCAAAATCTGAGTGAAGACAATTATGAATGAAGTCAAAAACAAATTATTATATACTGTGAATTATTATTTTAGAATCTGATTTTATTTGGTGTTGTTGGTGCAGTGCAGCTAGTGTTAACAAACCTTAGAGTGAGGAGAGAAAGAGCAGTTCTGGAGTTTGCAATTTTTTTTTTATTTTATAGTTTTATAATTTTATAAAAATTAAAAAAGGGAAAGCTTTAAGGTGTAGGACTGTTAGCAGAGAATACTTCTTTTTCTGTACCATTGTGGGAATTTTTTAGGGCAGTGCCAATTGTGAAACTGACAGAGAAGAACAGTTTTAGAAATGCAGAGGATATATCTCTGAATCAGAAAAGACATTGTGATGCAGTATATTGCTGTGTCGATTATTATTAGTATTTCTGATTCAGTTAGGAGACTGTTCACATAAACAGAGAGAGTTTGTAGATGAATTAATTGGCTACACAGCTTCATTGTATCTGCATCGTTTCCCTTTATTTATCTGAGCAAACATTTTCCTCAATATATGAAGCCTCACCCTTCACCATCTACTTTAACCTCTTCTCTTCTCTTCTCTTCTCTTCTCTTCTCTTCTCTTCTCTTCTCTTCTCTTCTCTTCTCTTCTCTTCTCTT
>JBBMJY010000008.1:8982560-8995198 GCA_037833715.1 Toxotes lorentzi
TCTCTTCTCTTCTCTTCTCTTCTCTTCTCTTCTCTTCTCTTCTCTTCTCTTCTCTTCTCTTCTCTTCTCTTCTCTCCAGAGAGTAAAGGGACAGAGAGTGGTTTCAAGTGTAGACAGGTCATCTATTCACCTCCTAATGATGATAGATGGCAGGACTGCAGAGAGTGAGAACAGAGAGAAAAGTGGAGCGATGCAGGGAGATAAAGAAATAGCAGAGTAAGAGAAGTGTGTTTATATTTGTCTGCTGGCGGGCAGATGGTGAGAGTTTTAGTGATATGTTGATCCTCAAGTGTTTATATCATTCTTGTCATCGACTTGATAGCAAACACACACACAGGCACAGGTACACCTGTGTGATGTGCTTGCAAGGCGGCATCTGCTGTAGTGCATTGAGAAGCACACTTCTGAGGCATGCATACACCTTGAGCATGGGCACACACACACACACACACTTCCATCTCTGTTAGTCCTAACTTTTCTGTTTACATCTGTTTACAGATGTAGAAGAAGAGAGGGCAATCTCCTAGGATGCCCTCTTTCGCTCTTTTCTCTCTCTGTCGCACACACACTTCTCTCTCTCTCTCTCTCTCTCTCTCTCTCTTGCTTCATTGTCCCCTAGCTTCACAAACAGTGCTATGTTTCTGTATTTTTGTGACACAATTTTCTAAAATCTTTGTGCTGTCTCTGTGTACATAAATCTATTGACAGTGTTTGTGTGGTCAACAGTAAGTCACTGTATCGTAGTATCTTATGATAAAGGGAATCATCAGTGTGTAGCAAACACACACCCAAAGAGATGCAGGCAAGCAGAGAATGAATATTAGATGTTATCAGGAGTAAGGCTACAACTAATGATCATTTCATTGTTTAATCCATGATGTCATAAAAAGTAGCAGAAAAATGCTCATTACAATTTCCTGGTGCCCAGGGTGATGTTTTTAAATTGCTTGTTTAAAACCTAAAGATATTTGATTTTTAATATAGACACATAACGTAGAGAGAGGCAACAAATCCTCACATTTAAGAAGCTAATGCCTAAGTGCTGTCATCAAACATCAATATCAAAAGCTGGCATCAAATGTCTGGTTAAATTAATAATCATGTTTACACATAGTTCCTGATTTGAATCAAAATTTTGGACTAATTTAGGTAAAGCTCTAGTGCGGCTGCTGATTTAGACAGCATTTTACATTTGAGAAGTTATTAATTCTCAAAGATGATTATTAAAAAAATAGTCATTTCGATATCACTACGAAAACTAAGGTAAATAATAATTAGGCCTAATTATATCAGAGAATGTACAATTAAGAGCACTCATTTTGAGAACGCCGATGTTAAACTGACTGAGAAATGATTCATTTAGCTCCTGATCACAGATGCTGTTCACGTCAAACCAACACTGTTACATTCAGGATGGATTGAAGGGAGCACAGTCCATACTCTGCCCCCACAACAGAGGTGAGGTTGTTGTTCTTTAGACATGGTTTCGGTGCTGAATGGGATAACAAGTGTGGGGTCACAAGCAATCTCATCCACCACTCGCTAGTTATTTTTTGACAGACCCCCTTCTCTCAGCGCAACCCACCTCTCTGTCGTCTCACACTTTCCCCATCTTAGACGCCCAGTAGGGGTGTGAATGTAAGGTTGCCAGATAGGAAGTGTTAAGACCCCATCTGGTGGGGTTACCACACACACACACACACACACTGTCACAGTGGTAGTCTCACCCTTCCCAAAGTACAGGCAAGGAGGCAGGCTGTAGCTATGGCAACCTAGAGAGAAGGGAAATGATTGGGCAAGGCTTGGATTTGTTAAGAGATACTGTAAGAAGCCTAGGGCGAGACTTAGTCACTCATTCTCATTTAGTGTTTTTGTGTGTGTTGATAAAACTGTGGGTGAGAGAAACACAAGGAGTCAGCCCTTCCTTGTTCCCCTTCCTATCTGCCTTTTTCATGTTCTGTTTTAGTGCTCAGTCAGTTGTCACACTGATATGATGGATCTGGGTGAGCATGGCGTTCGCTCACCGCAGTACGGTCTATAAACCTGGAAAAAGATCACTGGATGCATACACTTGCATACCTAATTGAATGAAGTGAAACACTTCACACGGGAGATGCGCAGCTGCCGCAGAGTAGCTGTGACATCAAATAGACCATATAATAGCCCAATGTTCCACTGAAAGGCAAGCATATGTTCATATTTTGCATTTGGAGAACTCTCAGTTTTGACTGGGGGGTATCTTTAAGAATTTTTGATAGATCCGTGTGTCTTTTTAACAATTTATCTGTCAGCTAGAAATGTGAGTTTTCTGATTTGTGCCTCATTTCCACACTTTAGTGCAGATTTCCTGAAATCTGTATCATCATCTGCATCACGGGCAAACTTTCAGACTGATCTACCAAGAAAACCTGATGGAAATTGTACAAATCTCGATTTTAAACATCTTTTAGCAAGCTCAAATTAGCCTTCTCTGGCCTTCTCTGAGGCACAATCAACGCTTGATGTTGCTGCTTTAGTTGGACTTGACAGTATAACTAAAGATTGTTGCATTTTTATAATACCGTCAAATGATAAAGATCTGAATAAATATCTATAGATATATATGTGTGTCTGTGCATATTTGTGTGCGCGTGTGTGTGTGTTCTGCTGTAGAATGGGTGTTAAATATGTGTTAAATATTCAAGGCACTGTTCAGCACTGAATGTAGGCTAATTTGTGAGTGGTGATTTAAGAGACCTACGCCTAGGCACACAAGTGTGCTCACAAACCAGCACCACTTGCTGTAGCTGTATGGATAACATAGACAGAGTCTTTGGTGCTGTTTGAAACAGAGGTGTCTTTGTAGATGTCAGTTCGCAACCAGCTACTGGGGCTTCCTCTCTGTGTGCTCTCTTTGCAGACTTTGAATGAACCCATGTGTGAATTGATGTGTAGTACAGAACGGTGTGTGCATGTTCTGTGTTCACCGGTTATTAGAGCCCCGGCTCAGTGTCACACCCAACAGCTTAGCTTGAATAAACTGAAGGACTGTAACTGAATTAAGATGGCTGTCCATGTGCCTTAAGAAAAATTTTAGCAAAGTAAAAACTTGCTGCACCCCGATTTTGCTTACTACAGATGTCATTATCTATGTTTTTACTTAGTTCGTGCAGAACAAAGGGGAGAGGAACCCTTTGATCAATAGTGGAAAGATACAATGCTGAAAAAGCATTATAATGTCTTCCTTTCTAAATAGAAATCATTCCTTTTCTAATTGGACTTGGGGCCTTCAGAGAATTTGTGGGTTTTATTACAAACCCAGCATAAAAGCTGGTGTGTCTTTTTGTTTGTGTGTGTGTGTGTGTGTGTGTGTGTTAACAGTGGTTCTTCATGTCTTTCATAGAAAATTTCTGTGATGTTTCTTGCATCAAACCTGCAGTTTAGCCTAATCATTCAAGCCTATTCATTTTTAATGTGTAGTAGAAAAGATAAGTGGTTTATTCTCAGTCTCAAAATTTATGATTCAATTGAACTGGTCACAAGATCATTTCTTTTACAAGGAAGAGCTTTTTGATTTCTCTGAACACTTGCTCCTGGGAATAAAGAAATGCAATCAGCAGTAAATTACTCTGCAGTGGCTGCATCTGTATAAGCCTAAATTGCTTTTCTTGTTGAGTATAAGGAGGGGAAAGCAAAGCTTCCTGACCCACAAGAATGAGGAACAACAGACTGAACCTGGGAGCTCTCTGGCACCTCTTGCTTTGTCTCCACTTCCTGTCTCACTTCCCTCCTATGTTCCCTCTCACAACCTCAATCTCTGTACCTCCAAACCTCACCCTCTATCATCCTATTTCACTGCTGCATTCTGTACCCTGTACCCTGTTGTGACTCTAGAACGGGTGCAAGCATAGATTGTATCGACGTCTTTACTATACAAACCAGGCCTTTCTGTGTTCATTCCCTCTATCTCCTTTTCATTTACGTATTTGCTTTATCGTCACCTCATAACCACCACCCACACTCCTTCCAGCTGCAACCCTTGTCTTCCTTCACCCTCTGGTTGTTTCCTGATTGGAATTCCAAAGCCAAGGCTAAGTCAGTGGAGATGTATGGGCCAGCATGTCTCATATACTGAGGAAATATAGAAGCAGAGAACCAATTCCATGCCATGCATGCATGTGTGTGTTGTAGGTTATTTCCTCTTTTCCCAAGTGGTTCTCTATGTACTGCAATCTTTTTGTGAAGCATTACCTGTGCAGTTTTTTTTAATTACCTGGTGAGGCAAGATAATGCACAGACTACCACACACACATACACAGAAATGTGTCCAAATTGTCTATTATGTTTCTGAACACACTGATGCATGTATGCAAGAGCATCTCTAATGAAAATGATTTATAACAGAGATTATCTGGATTAGGATTACATGTAATATTTTTAAATTGCGAGTGAGGTTAGGGATACTCTGCCACATCATAATTACTATTAGAGCGCATGAATATTGGAAAGGGATTGCCATTTTAATTTTATATCACAAATTGACTAGTGAAACAAATTTAGAATTAAATGAAATGGTCTATTATATTTTTATGAAAGCACACTGGTGTTTCACAGTGGGATCCACTAATGTGCTTCCCATGACATGTCAATCTCACTTAGGCTCAAAGCTGAAGAAAATATCAATGGCTACATTTTCACAATTTTCAATATTAATATTAATATTTTGACCAGATTAAGATTTTGAATTAGAAATTCCTGATTAGCTTTACCACATTAAGTCCATAATTATGATAACAACAACAACAACAACAATAATGATAATAATAATAAATGAATGATTTAAACATCTTAATTTGCTTCTGTATTTTGGCTGTATTTTACCTTAATGTATTTTGTGCTAACACTGTATAACTGATAGTAGCAGTGAGATTACAGTATTTTCGGGGAGGGTTTAAAGTTTAATTTTTTTTAAAGAAATAAAGCTGTTGTAAATGTTCAGATGTTAAAAGTAATGTTCCTGTTTAAAGCAAGCATCTGTATAAATAGAGCCTCTGTTTTCAGTGTTCACACCTTATTAAGCGTATTATTATTATTGGCTGTAGTCCTCTGCTGCTTGTCTGGCTAATGGGTACATCACCACACATTACACTGTGAGGTCTCAAAGTGGTGAAACAGGCCCTTTGATCAGGAACTCACTGAGTGATTCACCAGAGACGAAGGCACCACAAAGAACTTGGGAGAATCCCGAACGTGAAACTCTGAAAATGTGAAGGTTGGAAGGTTGTAAAATATATCCCACAAATTTAAGGGCACTGATGTCCTCAAAGGCACTGGGTGAGAATGTTGCTATTAATGAGTTAGGAAATGAATAGCTTAATGGTGAGGGTGACTCAGAACTGGAGAGCACTCAGCTTTATTCCAGGAGAGAGATAGAGAGCTCTCTGCTCTGTTTTCATCATGAAGCAAGAGAGGTCTCATGCTGCATATGGACCAGAAAGCACAACCCTGACCTTGGTTGATGTGCAGATGGAGAAACAAGAAAGCAGACACACTGACTGGACTGACCAGTCAATTTATGTGTTTTATGGTTTCTGCGTAGATTTACATTTTGGTGTGTAATATGTTTATATGCTCAAAAAAAAAAAATCACAATATCTGACAGTGTCAATCTAAGACTAACAAGCTCAGTTTCTTCCAGGTTGTTGAGTCAGGCTCTTATACCACCCACTGTAACATAAAATGATGTCTTTGTTTACGCTTTGTTGCACCATTGCTTCTCAGTTTGACACCTAGCTTCTTTTTCTCACTATCAGTAATGGTTTACAAATGAGATGTGAAGGATTGGCAAATTTAATAATGCTGTCGGCTGAAGGTTTGGGTTTTTTTTTCCCCCTTTCATTAGCACTCTATTGAGAACATGTGCCAGTCACTGCAGACCATTATCTGACGGTGCGGTGTATCTCCATTAACCCATTTAATCCTTTTTTTTTCTTTTTTTTTTTTCTTTTTAAAGTTTTATAAAATGATTTACAAGCCTGATCTACATGCCAGGCTTTACCTCTGCCCAGTACATCTGTCAGAATTTCTGTGAAGTCGTTGGATAAAGAGATTATCTTTAGATATTATATTAACTTCTCTAAATTTATTGTGGCTTTATGAAGCAATTTTGTTTGTGATCTGATACATATGTCAATTCCATATTGATTATGCAGCACAGTGCACACACTGTTCTGCATAATCAATGTCAGTCAATATGTCAGTCATTTGTCAGTATCAAACTGTCATTACTACAACAGATTGCTGACAAATGTAGTTTAACGATCAATCTTTTTCTTGAAAAATTGACTTTGCTTCTGCTGAGTGTCGGTTTTTGTTTTTTTTAATTTGCTTGTAATGATGGCCTTGATTTTGCTGTATGCATTTTTTGGGGTAGTCAGTCTGCACTCAGGGTATTTATGGAAAGGCTTCATGTGCTAATTAACTTTGAGCTTGGCTTTTCAAGGACCCATATTTGCATGCTGTCCAAGATGCAAAATGCTGAATAGTGTATTCTTGTTTATTGCATGACATAGGAGCTTTCAAAGACCACCTGCACCCACCTTTGTTTAAACACCTTCTACATGTGCCCCAAACCTCATTATGTTTTATGGTAACCACTGTCTTGTCTTGACTGTTTGCCAACTGTCTGACTGTGAGGGAAAAACAAAGTAAGGGTTATTTTTCATTACATTAAAGATGCAGTGCACATATGTTTGGCAAGATATCACAAATGCAGATATGATGGTGTTTTTTTTTTTATAAACAAAGCATATAAAATAAAACATGGCTTATTGAAACTAATGTATCATTGACGGTATAGACATTACTCAAATACCCTCCTCCAACATCAGTACATGCTCCAGCAGCTCCAGCAACTCTGATGGGTGTGTTTGCACATTTACATGGATTAGAGTTGTGAATAAAATTGCCCAAGTCCAAGTGTTACCAAGAACCAGTTTGTCTTGCAGGACCACAATATGACTTGCATGACACCAACCAACACCCGCTTCAGCTATGCTCTGTTATCTAAGGTGTGACCTCTAAACAACACATAGTAAATACTGTACATTTGTTCTGCTTTGATTTTCTGTCAGTGCACCACTGTGAGTTTGCAATATCTGGTTTGTCAGGATCCTCGCTGTCAGACCTCTGTACACAGCAAGAGATGTGTAATTACATATAACACAGAGGGTCATATTTTATGCATTATGGTCTGGTAGTGTTTACTGCTGTTGCACTGAGTTTTCCTGACATCTTTTAACTCCGCTCATAAACACTGAGCGAAGATCCATAGATGTTATGTATAGATTGATTGATATTTCCCTGTAGTCCTGCAATTACAATTGTTCTTATTGATTTACAATGGTACAAATTAACAAAATTATTTAATTTAATTATTAATGATTTAATAAATGGACGACACTGTTGCTTGGCTAAAACTCACAGCCCAATGTTAAGGAAGTAAAACGTGAAAATTTAATTAAGCCGTGCTTTACAGAGAAGCCACTAGCTGTTAAGTTTTAATGCCCCCACTTTCAGTCTTGCCCCATTTTACCACAATCTGTTTCTACTTTCTTAGACCACAGCTGCACTATGCTATCTCAGCATAGTTTATGTTCTTCAGTTCTAAAACAGGGGTGTGTGATATGGCAATCTTTAAAATGACTGATCATGAATGATTTGTAATCAGGAGATGAAAAGAACTGCGCTGCTACCGCACATAAATCAGGGTTTCCTCTGCCACCTAAAAAATATGAGTGCAAAAAAAAAGCACTAAACACAAGACAAAGAGCGACCTGTTATCATGCTGATAATACAAACTCAACATTTACTCCAGCTTTGCTTCACAATAAAACCCTGTGACAGCAAAGAGAATCGGGTATGGGTTTAATTGCAAAATAGCAGCAGGAGGTCTCAAATGAGTATCAGTGAAGGAGGTTTTAATTGAGATTAGAAACCACTTTCCTGTTGATAATCAGTTTGTACAAAGTAGTTTGAGGGTGAAAAGCTGAAGGTGGTTATTGCAGAATAACTTCCATCACAATTATTTAAAGTTACCAACTTTTTTTCTTTTTTTTTTCCTGTGCCATGCTGGGCCGATAAAAGAAGACTGGGTCAACGCTGTATTAGACATGGTTTGGAAAGCTCATGTTGGGAGACTTCAGCAGACAGGATAATAGGCGACTTCTGAAATTCTCAAAGTCAGATGTGTTTTAGAGGAATAAACAACAGAAAATTGGCTGAACATCTGTGATACAGTGCAGTATATTTCTGCATATTCTCTGTAAACTGGATTTGCTTTCGCACACATATATTTATGTGGCGGCACACATGCAAATGTGAAGTGAGGGGGTGCTTCCTCTGCAGGGAGAGGGTCTTGATTTTCTGGTCAGTGATTGTCTGCATGCTTCTGTGTTTTCCCCAGATGCAGTAATCTTCAGTTTATTTCAGTTTCGTTCAGTTCCTTCTTATGATCTCTTCTTTTATTCTTTTTCATAGCTCAAGTTTTCTTGTCCCTGCCCTCACCAGTTATCCACTGTACTTTTTGGTGATGTTTGCAGGAAGGAGAGGACAAAGTAAAGTGAATCAGTCATATGTGGATGCAAAAGAATTACTCTTATCACATCCTCTTAATGGAGGTTTTAGTTTTTTAGTCCTTCATCTTTTATTGTCTCTGAATCTTTCTCTCATTTGCCTGTTTTTTTTATACGTAGCAGTGGATTGTGTGTTTGCATATCCTTGTGAGTTTGTGTGTGAATGCATGTGCGCAAGGGATAATACTTAAATTAGCAAATAAGTAAACAAACACATCTTGAATTGCACCTTATTTTTTGTCTCCTCCTTTGATGTCAGCTGGTCGGCGTCTGACTTCAGTCGAGCTAAACATGATCCTTAAGTGCTGTCAAACTGATTTTAACCGACCTTTGAACTTGTGTCTTCTCAGGAACAGAAGCCTGCTCTGACACTGTGACTCCAGACAGACTGGCTGGCTGAAAAAGGCACTGAAAAAGAAAGCGGCAAGATAAACAGATAGGAGGGCAGAGGGAGGTAAGTGAAATGAATAACGGGAATCCATTCTTATCTCTCTGCCTGTATGTCTCTGTACAGTTTGTCTGCCACTCTGTCTTTCTCTGTATGTGAAGGGCTGCTACTGGGCTCGGTGGCTCTATTGTTTACAATGCTGCCCAATCAGGCAGAAAACAAGAGAAGCTCTGTAGCAGAGAGGTTGGTTCACACCCCTGCTGAGCCCACGACTGAGTGTGTTTGTCTGTGTGCATGAATGTGAGTTTGCCATCAAATCAAGGGTCGTTTTTTTTAGTCCAACAACTTGGAGAGTGACAGATGGGAGAGGACTCAAATGTCAAGAGCCATTTTCAGACATGTTTGCGAGTACATATCTACAGAGCAACAAGAATGTCAGCACAGACCTACATCCCCCCCCCCGAAGTGGAAACAACATGCCATCAAATAGGCATGGCTTTGCGTTATCAAGCCATCGCATGATAACGCAAAAAAACATGATCAAAGCCATGAATGATGCTAAGTAATGGCATTAATAAGTACTCATATTGGTACTCGGTATCGGCAAGGACTCAAATGTAAGTACTTGTATTTGTAATTGGATTGAAAAAATGTGGTATCGGTGCATCCCTGCCATCAAATTTCACATGTTGACACAAGCCTTGTAGGGGAGAAATCTTGTACAAAGTTTAAATCTTCTCCCTCTCTCTCTGTTTACTTAGATTTGTTAAGCTACTACTATTGCCCACAGCCTGTCTGCTCACCTTTTCTGTACCCATCTACGTATCTGAATAAGCAAAGGCCCCACGTTCACCTTGTAGTCTAGTCTTCAGTGTCACAGTTGCACACTGAGGATGCTTTTAGGCTGGACACATTTTTTGATCACAGTTGCTCAGAGGCTGTGGTCTTAGTGGTAGCTGTTCACTCATTGCTTTGGTAAACTGCCTACTTATGTATGTAAAGTAGCTTTTATGCAATTCACCCAGTGGCCTTCCCCCACTATCATCTCAGTGGGAGTGTTTTGGGGTCTGCATGTGTGTGTTTATGTGTAAATAATTGATCGCTGTTGAGGTTTTAGTGGATTGCTGGCAGGAAAAAGCTGCTCCACTGCTCCGATCCACACTGTAAATAACATAACTATACCATGTCTGCTGTTGGTCAGTGGGTTCATTATGTTGTGTTGGGGGCCTTGCTGGTTTCAAGTCAGTTTAGTTTGTGTACCTCAGAAAATGCACACAAACATTCATCTGCAACAACTTTGATAAGATAACCTTTCCTGGTTTTGCTTTTCTCTGTCTTATATCGTCATAAATTGAATATCTTTTTCTGTGTTTACGTTCTGGTAAATTGTGAATTGTGATGGGCGTTTTTTTCACACCTTTGTAACATGTTATAAACTAAGTGATTAATTGACTCACTAAGAAAAATCAGCACAGTAAACGATAGCAACAGTCGTCAGTTGTTCCATTGTATTTGTTTTTGACAGGTTTACAGTAACAGATCACACAGGGTTTTCTGGTTAGTTTACATAAGATAAGCCCTGTTTCTCCAACCAGAAATATTTTCAGTTTCACATAGAACGACATGCTTTCACATTCACAGAAACTGACTGGTGTGTACATTGAAACACACACACAGAACTGTGAAGATGATCTATTGTGTTCTTGTGTCCATCCTACCACTCAGCCCTTTTTTTCCCCATCTCCCCCTCTTTTTCACACTTTTCTCTTGTGCTGCCTACTCCACTCTCTCCACTCTCTTATTTCTTTATCTAACTTGTCCTTCTATGACTAAATGTCTTTATGGCTTTATTTCATCCTGTTTTATTCTTGATGTTTCTTCCTGTGTCATTCCTTCTCTCTTTCTTGCCCCTTAGCCGCAGTGTCCTTGAGAAAACAGTGACTTTGCCGGTGAGCGCAGCAGAGCGCATCTCTCTCTCTCTCTCTCTCTCTCTCTCTCTTACTCACACACTCTCTTTCTGACACTCACTCAACCCTCCAAATACTCACACACACACATATACTATACGACCATAGCAACACTGTCAAGCTGAACTAGCCCTTACAAGTCCTTTAGTCTCCATAAATAATTCATCACCAGTAGCACTGGCTCTACTTTATGCAAATATTGACAAATGTATTGCAGATAAAAATTGAGACAGTCATTTCCTGTGTTGAGCACAATTTTTGCCCACTGTTTTCAGAAACATATAGTAAGTCATGAACAAACTGCTGACACAAGCAAACTATCTCAGAGGCATGGCAGAGTAGATCTTTCGGTTGTCGGTTATCGGTTGTTCAAAAGAAAGGCAAAGGGAGTTATGTTATTAATTACTTTATACATGTTTTCTTTAATGCTGATTGCTGCTTGGCATTCAGACCCCACATTTGCTTGCTGTAACATAAAAGATGACATCGTCTATAACCAGTAATTTCGAGTGTCAGTTCAATTCACTTCAGTTCTCACAGTTAGATAGATAGATTTAAGAAAACAGGATTTAATGCACAAGTTCAATTACTCTTCCTCATTGTCTGTTACCAAATTCAGACAAATTGCCCTCAGGTGATAGTGTGGTTAGCCTGCCAGTGTGGAAACAAGATCCCCTCGTGCCCTCCTCCTCATTAAAGGTGCCCTCAACTAATCTTGGATCATGACAGCCCATTGTCACAGTTTTCCATAGCTTTTGAAATATAGATGGAGTCTGATTGTCTGGTTGTAAGATGAGATCTTATAGTCTCTTGATGCTGTTTGTTCTCATTGGTCTCTGTTTTCCATTAGAGTTCAGGGAGAGCGTATTGGGTCACTGCTTTTTCCTGCCACCTTACGTGTTTTCTGTTAGGGATCAAGTATCTTGTGCTTAGCTCGCTGCAGTGCTATATATGGCAGCTGTGTTGTTGTAATTGCATCCTGAATGTTTAACTGAGATGACGATCAGATTGAAATTATACAGTACACGGAGACTTCTATGTTGTGCTCCTCAAAACATTTTTTCTTTCAATGCTGTCTTATCTTCTGTAATCGATATCCAAATATCTATACTAAAGGGGCAATGTTGAATTCATACCCGAAACAAATGGGGGGCAGTATATTACCAGAAAGTTGGGGTGTCCACCCCGTATTGTAAGAAACAAGAAAATTCTTTGGTTTCTCTTCCCCCCTACTCTTCCCTTGTGCCATAGTCAAATAGCCATTGGGCATAATGAGATGAATCTTGGTGGACCACTGCATATGGATCTGAGGACAGACTGGACTCCACAGTTACTCACGATTGCCTCTTGAGGTACAAAGTGGTATTATGAGACAGGACAGACTGGGGCTAGCTGGTTAGCATGCTTACAGTGGTGGAAAAAACTTTTCGGACACCCTTGACATTTTACACAATCTCAAATATTATGAAATATTTGCAGAAAATCTTTTCTGTTTGTTTATTGTTATCAAGAAAAAAAATAGCAAAACTAAATTCTTGATGGTGTCAACATGTCGGTTCTCAACATTGTCGGTATCAAAATTAACAAATAGTAGAGAATGTGTTCAAAACTGAACAAAAAATAAATAAACCATCACATAACAAAATGAATATTTAGTACTCCTGCCATTAG
>JBBMJY010000008.1:9019973-9076872 GCA_037833715.1 Toxotes lorentzi
TGTGTATGTGTGCGGGGGTGTTTTTTTTTTGTGTGGTTGTCTTTGGGTGTGTGGGTGGGTGTAGGTGTGCGTGTGCGTGCGTGTATGTGCATGTGTGAGTGGGTTCTGTGTGTGTGTGCGTGTGCGTGCGTGTATGTGCATGTGTGAGTGGGTTCTGTGTGTGTGTGTGTGTGTGTGCGTGTGCGTGTGCGTGCGTGTGTGCAGGAAGATAATATCATGTCTCAGTCCAGTCATCAGAGATTCTGATTTTCTGAATCTAAGTTCTGACCACAGAAGTCAGTCAGCACTAATTAAATCCAGTTTTACTAATGAATGTGTGATGCTGAGAAACAGTTAGACACATAAACACAGTCACACAAGACCATTGCAATGTGTCTAAAATTCATGTGGATTAGAGCCTCTGTCAGCTTTCATCTTTCACATCAAATGTTTTTTTTTTTTTTTTGTTCCTTTCTCTTCCTCAGATGCATCTCACATCTTCTCAGTTTATTTATACAATATTTATTCATGATAGGATGGTCGTTATCTGGTTTCCGTTTGTGCTACCGTACCTCATTAGCCTGTTTTAAAATATTAAAGTCACTGAATAACCTCTGTTTTGCCAATTTACCTCGGTTCTACTGTATCATACCTCTTTTCTATAGTGGTTTCTTTCCAAGGGTCCAGACTTATTTGTCCTTCCATCTTTAGGAGAGGCTTTCAAATTTCTAGTGCCTGTCCTTGCAAGTAATGGGATCACCGAAGCAGTTTTGTCTCACTTTTTTCTCATGCATGACTTCATTTCATTTTCACTTTACAATATTCCTCCTGTCATAACTGACTGTGATGCTGTTGCATTGTCTGGAAGCAGTAGCAGGCTGAGATATATGCTTACTAGTTCTTTTCCATCTGTACCCAGTCGTGTTGTGACCTTGGCCTCTGACCATCCAGTTATGTCTGTTTGACACATGACAGAAGCTGACAGAAGAGAAGTACGAGGTCACAAGCTCCTTGCCCGAGGCGGCCATCTTGGTACGAACTACAACAGACCCCATACTCACACTGAAGATTACCCTCACCTCACCAGCCATGAGGGAAGATGAGGAAGAGGATGACGAGGAGGAGGAGGAGGAGGAGGAGGAGGAGGAGGTGGAAGAGGAGATGGAGAATGGGGAGGAAGGAGAGGAGGAGGAAGTTCAGGATGAAGAGGAGGAGCAGGAGAAGAAGAATGGGCGAGGTAGGAACTCGGAGAACTCAGAAGAGACACACTTCTCCAACACACACACACACACACACACACACACACACACACACACACACACACACACACACACAGAGTCTCAAGTTAATTTGAAATTGTATATGTATGTGATGCTGTGAAGAACTCAGGTGTTTTCATTTCAGTAAACAAGAGGTTTGACCTCATTAACTGATGCTGACGCAAAACGCGACAGGTACAGGACACATACCAGAACTGAAACACACAGGGGCTTTCTGGTGTTCAGTCTAGTAACAATCATCCGTCCCCTCCCCTCCCCCCAGCAGGAACTGGTTATAATTGGTTGTGGGAGGTGGGACGGGGAAGCAAGGCCAGCAGGCCAGCCAAATCAATAACCAAGCAGTAGCAAGCTGCCCTTCCATTCTGTGGCTCCCGTCCAACTAGACACTCAGGTCTCAGAGAGAGATGAGAGATAGCACGAAGGTTAGCCGTACATCATTCCACATGCCACAGCAGGATGGAGAAGACGTCTCATATTTTCTCTTCTCGCCTTCACACACGTTCACTCAGCGACAAGGAGAGGAAGACATGCACACACAGTCATATTTTGTTCCTGACAGATGAAGATACCAGTCACCTTAGTGTGTCTAATTGCTGAGATTTCATCAGGCACCATTGGAGGTTGAGGGATGTGAGCCAGTTTGCCTAATAAGGTTACATCTTAAAAGGCGGGGTCTAATGCTTATAGGCATTAACACATGCACTGACAGGCACAAATACCAGTGGTGCTGTCCAGTGTCAGCATCTCTGCTTTAAAAACGTTGACTGCTCCTGCCTGGTGAGAGCATTATTAGCAACATATTTGAATGCTGTTAGATGGATCGATGCCTTCTGATTTGATTTCAGGTAATCAATATATTGATTAAACATAGTGCTCGGTAATCTTATCTGCCATTTTAATCCATATGAATTGAGGTCACTGTGTTTGATTTTACACCGATTTCACAAGATTACAAAGTTAAAGTCAAATATTTTTATTTAATACAAATTGTACACGTGTCTGTGCACACACGTGGTGCATGCGTGTGCGCTCTGTAAGCCCAGATACTGCACACTGCTTTTTGCACTCACAGAGGGAGGGAGGGTGCTGTGCCCGTAAATTAGAGGAGACACGATAGAAAAGGGAATTTTTTTAACAGAGACTGAGGGAGAAGACAGCGTCAGTAACACAGAAGGAGATAATGATAAAAGACGAGCACTGAGTGTTGGAGCGGCCGGCACAGCATTTTAAAGAACAGTGGGAGGACAAGCGAGAGGAGGAGGCTATAATGATTCTCTAGCAGCGGAGTGGTCCCACATGCAGCTGGGACCACACTGACAGACCTTGAGATACACCATTATACATCACACAGAAACGCACATACCACACCACCATGTGCGTTAGTCAGTAATGGCCAGATGAGTTCAGGAATAATGTGAGATGGATGTTCTCGTGCTGCTACACATTAGACACATTTGACATTTTAACTTAATACCACTTGAGGGAAGGATTTTCTCTTTACGGGAGAGTGATGAGGAGAATATTTACCTAGTTTGTGTTTTGGCAGGGACCCAAAGGTCTCTTTAGTGTGTTTTATTTCACTTCCAGTAGGTCCCACACGTAATAAACCTTCTTTTGAAATCCCATATAACCGCACTCATTCATACACAGCTTCGTCTGATTCAGCTCGCCTTGCATATCATAGGCTTGTGCTGATTTTCACAGTAGCAGAATGGGTGAGAGTGTAGTAAATCAACCAGCCTGGTGTGTTGGGCGACATGAATCAAATGCTTACATACGAAAGTATAAGAATGCTCCTCTTTCACCAACCACGAAGCTCTAACTAAACCCTGCCTTGATCCCTCTTGTGTTGTGTTTGTCTCAGACTGGGTCAAACTCTCTTAGATTTTTTTGTTTTCTTTTATTTTGTTTTTCTTTTCAGTTCTACTTTAGGAGCGCTTGATTCTGTGTATGCCCAGACAGGGTGTTGAATTGCTTTCTCTGCACCGTTTCTTTATGAGCCTGTGAAATCAAGTGCACCTTAAGAAAAACAAACTCCTATTTTGACTCCTGCCTGGTGCGGACTGGATCAAAATAAATAAAAATCCTCTTCAAATACATAAAGGCGAGATTGATTTACCTTGCTGGGCACAGTGAAATGACTGGAAATGTCTTAGCGCCCACACACAGTAAATCAAACACTCCTTAGGTATTTGTTTGGTGTATGTCTGTCAGGGGTGGGGGGCTCTCCATCCCATAAAGTTGTCCCTTCCTTTGTGACCCCGGTTGCGCTCCCTTTCACTGACTTGTCAGTGACAGATGGATGTAAAAAGTGTGTAACTTTCAACACATTCATGTGTAGGATAAGCAGTGCATCCTGTACTGCCATGTGCTGAGGATGTCAACATGTGACCACAGTGTTGAAAATGACACACCGTTTAAAGAGTGAGGAAGCTTTTGTGAGCATTCATCACAGACCTGTAGAGAGTGAGCACTTTCTACAAGGAGGGGAACAACTTTATGGCATGAAAAGCACCTTGTATGTACCAAAATATCCATGCATGCGTGTGTGTATGTGTGCACTCGCACACCATTTCACGTGTGTGTTTGCATACATTCACACGCGCAAAATTCAAACACACACACTCAGTCATGACGTGTGTGTGTTTTACGTTCTCTATATCGGGTTGTTATTGTTTTGTGGCAGTGTTGGGTGCTGCTGCGCAGAGAGTGGAGGCTGAGGAGGAGGAGGGGGAGGTGCTGGATAGACACAGATGTCTGTTGGCCCTGGCAGCGCTGCGACACGCCAAGTGGTTCCAGGTCGGCACCCACTCACTTCCTGTCTTCCTGCCCGATGCTTGTTGTAGCCTGACGATTCAGCCAAAGGGAATTCGCTCACTGTCAGCTAATACCGTGGTGCTCATTAATGCCCACTCAGTTTAGACTAATCAAGTAAATGTGGAAAAGAAACGCACTTATTTATCAACCTAAGCTTAAATATATATGTTGGTATATGTCTTAATGTTCTATCATCTCTAGTTCAGTTTGCATGAACGAGAATTACCAAATATTAAAACTTACTTTCATATTTCTCTCACTCTTTGCAACTCTATGTATGAAACAGAAAAATTAAGGATGTGAAATGTATCGTAAGGCTACAAAAGCAATGGTTGATACTTGTTTTTCTTTTTGGCTATTATGTGATCCTGCCTGCTCTGTACAGTATGTCAGTGCTTCCCTTTGATTCCCTTCCAATACCCTTCCCCATCTGTCTCCCAACTCACTTACCTTACTGACAAAGAAAAGTTTAGCGCATAGGTATTTTCTAAGGAAGAGACAAAACTCAAAGAGAAATGATATCAGTTTTTTATTTTTAGAACATGTTTAGTCAACTAAACTCAAAATGTTTAGTGCAGAGTATTCTCTGTCTGTGGGGAGCTCAGGCAGCGTTTCAGACAGATACAATCACTTCATTATGACCGTGGCTATTTTGGTGTAAAGCAGGCTGTTATCTGTGTGTGTTTACACAAATACCACTCCTCCTGTGCTCAGATTTGTTCCCTTCTTCCCTTTTTCTGTTTAATCTTCCTTCCTCTCCCTCATTTCCCCTATCCATCCCTCTATCTCTCTCAGGCTCGAGTGAACGGGCTCAAGTCCTGCGTTATTGTTCTCAGGATACTTAGAGACATGTGCAATAGATACCCTGTCTGGGAACCTCTCAAAGGATGGGTGAGTCCCTGGCTGTAATTACCTGTGTTTGATTGTTAATCCTGTGAAATGAGAACTGTTCAGCCCTCTTGAATTTTTATGCATTTTATTGTGATATTAGGATTTTTTTCCAAAACGCCATCCACCACCTGGCTGTAACTGTGTGAATTCAGTGTCTTGTTGATTGACCTGCCTTTAAGCTTGTTAGTAAGAAAATCAGATATGTTTAGTGAGAAGACCACAAAATATGCTACGTATGAGTAACAGATGGTGATTTTTATTTTATTTTTTTATATGTGCCACTTTCTATCCACACTTCTTACACAAGTTTAATTTCACCTACCATTCAGGTGTTTTTATTGGCAAAGCACCTAATTTTCTTTAATGTATGGTTGTGTGTTCTTGCAGCCCTTAGAGCTTATCTGCGAGAAGGCAATCGCCACCTGCAACAGACCTCTTGGGGCAGGAGAAGCCCTGCGTCGAGTCATGGAGTGTCTGGCCTCAGGCATACTGCTACCAGGTATGGAGCCACGGTGGATCCATGAGCACATCATACAGCTGGAAAGTTCTGAGAATGTTTTTTTTGTGCAAATTCTTGGCATTACTGATGAGCAGAACTGGATGTGGGCAGATGAGCAGATACATCGAGGCTCTGCCTGCCACGTTTTTGAGCTGTTTCTGTTAGAGGTCAAGACATTATCAAAGGCCCAGCAGAGCACAGCTGTCTGAGGCAGGTCATCATTAAGAGAGCATCTTAATTAGGAGCAGCTGAAGCGTTGCTTCACAAAATGTTCTGCATTTTTGGATGAATATTAAATTATTATTCAAGAGCATGTTTAATTTTTTTTTATTTTTACAAATTTACTTTGGATACAGAACACAGTGATGTTATTCCAGATTGTGGCTTATTAAGGTCCTAGTTTTGAGAGGACTAGGAGGAAAAAAAAAAAAAAAAAAAGAACAGAGCAGTGTCCAGTGTGCCTGTTAAGGCATGTACCACATGGGCGTAATGCCCAGAGCAAGGGCTCCCTGGTTTGACTCCCGGCTCGATCCTTCACTGCACATAACTCCCTTACTCTCCCCCCACGTGTCCTGTCTCGCTTCACTGTATTTTATCCACTAAAGGTTCAAAAAGGCCAAAAAAAACAAAAAACTAAAACAACTAACAAATAAAAATACTTTAACACCAAAGAATATTAATTCACCTACACTACACACATGTAAGACAAATGTGCTGCAATTAAAAGTTTAAAGATTTTTATCTCTGAAACTGCTCACAGCCGGTTAGATATTCCTGTTGCTGCTGCTGCTGCTGCTGATTTTAAGATTCAGGTTTTCCACTGTCACTTATGACAATGAAGCCTAATTAAATGTTGTTGAGCAGCAGTGTCACCACTTAAAGTGACAACAAGTGACTTTGTGTGTGTGTCTGTGTGTCATCTTCTGTCGCCTCCTCCAGGTGGTCCAGGTTTACACGACCCATGTGAGAAAGAGCCAACAAACACACTAGCCAACATGACTGACCAGCAAGCTGAGGCCATTACCTACAGCGCACAGGTACACACACACACACACACTCACTGCAGCTTAAAGACTCTGTTGTTATCACCTAGCTGTACTTGCCCTGAGCTGTCAGTGTGTGGGAATCAGTAAGCAACACACCTGCTACCAGACAGAAAGACCCCATCACCACCCACACCACACAATCTGCATGAACTCAAACACACACACGCACACTCTTGTGTGAGTGTGCCTGCGCGTTTCCAGAAAAAGCTGTGTGGTGCTGCATTTTAATGATTGGTGTGGGAAACTATTGCCACTGCGAGCCATAAATCCATCTCTGACACCCTCAGGACAGTATTTGTGTGCATGCACTGTTGTGCGTGCGTGCTGTCATGTCCTTCTTCACACACACACTCGACTGAGCAGGGGTAGCCTCTGAGTCGCATGGCTTAGTGAATCCCGCCGTCCATTTCCTTTGAAGGCAGCCTGAACAAGGCTGGAATGTCAATGGGGATAATTGTAGCAGATACAAGAGCAGATAGGCAAGAGGGAGCTGTTCTGTCAATGAGCTACACCGAGCCTCATGAATATCTGAGACACTCTCGCCTCCCTAATGGATTTCTATTAACAGAGCCACTGTGAGCCATTCTGGTTATCTTTCTGATTGTTTGTGTAGAGTGAGTATGGGTACAGTGGGCTGAGAACGCGTTAATGCTGGGACATACTGGTCAGTGAATCAGCTGGTCAGCTCATGTTACTGATATTTACAGTAAATGGGAAAACGATTAAAAGCAGGGTCTCTTTGGATATGTTTGAGCACAATGTTGTGTGTTGCAAGGTAACTCTTTTACCAGTGCATGTACAAGTTTACCCATGTGCCTTTTTGTTAGCATAAAGCCTTTGTGAAGTTTAATATCATTAAATCATTTAAATGTGTGTGTGTTCAACAGCATGCTCTCAGACTCATGGCATTCGGACAGATCTACAAGGTGTTGGAGATGGAGCCTCTCCCCTCAAATAAACCATCACAGAAATACCCTTGGTCTGATAAAGAAGGTGTGTACCTGTTCACCTGCCTGTCTTCTCAGCCCTTATCCCTCGTCTTTGCCTGCGTGTTTCTCCATCTTTCATTCCTTTCATCTGCCACGTGTCTGTCTTTCAGTCTGTCTGCATGCACCTGATTATCTGTCTCTTCAGGCTTTCCGGCTTTATGTGTCCATCTTTTACCCTGTCCCCTGTTAAGCTGTCTGAAAACTTTGCTACTGGTTTGTCTGCAACTTTTCCCACATGGACTCTAGAACATACCTGGGTTCAGTTACAGTGTCAGCGTCAGATGAGGGCTTGTCGAATCATTTCGCACACGGTGTGACCTTTCTTTACGTATTAGGTTGTTGATTTACACACTAGCACTGGCAGCACAGTCAGTAAGGCTGACATGTTAAGCAAAAATCATAAAAAATAACTTTAAAGAAGAGATAAGTTGTTGGACATTTGGCTGCCTTTTCCTCTGTGATTTTCCTCTTACTTTTTTGTGACCTGATTTCCAGAGTCACGCCAAAGACACGGTGACCTTGGTGGAGTAGCTTTAACTCGTGCCTGCTTTATGCAGGACTGTTTCTGCTTTTGTTCACACTACAGAAAGACTCAGAGAAATCTCATCAGATGCTGAGTTCCAAAGTGTACTTTCATGAGGGAAAAAAAAAAAGCTCAGCCCCTTTGGTACCTCATGACGCTGACAAGGAAAATTGCCAGAGCATTTACAGATTAAGGTGCATGTAGGAAAGGAGCTTATATGTCTTCCTCATTGTTTGACTGTTTGCTGGTCTGCCTGTCTGCTCTGTTTATCTTATCTGTGAATTTATCCATCTTTATGCTCGAACTCATACATCGTTTGTTTTCTTCGACTTTGCCTCCCCGTCTTTCTGTCACACACAAGCGCCTCTGTGTATGTTCATGTAAACATCTCTTGTAGTCAGAGATTAGAAGTTTCTCTGTTTATTTTCTCTGTGCCTGTCCCTCGTAGGCTTAGGTCTGAAGAGGCCATATGAAGATGGAGCGATGGATGACAAGGATCTCATCAAGAAGATGAAGAGGAATCTGAGGAAAGGTACAAAAAACAATGACAGATTGTGATTATCTGATTCTTTCTCTTTCTCCTTCTCTTTCTCTTTCTCTTTCTCTTTCTCGTTTGCTTTCTCGTTCGTTGGTCATTGAACTCAATCTGCTTTAAAGCTGGAAAGAAAGTAAATGATTGACTTAAGAGAGTAGGGATGAGAATACATACAGTCTTATAAAAGTTTTATTTAGTGTTGGATTGTCTTTATTTAAATTCAGACCACTGAGGACAAAGCAGCGCAACACTCCGAGATGGAAGTAGTTATATTCTGTTGTCTACGGACGAGCCTTACCTCTCCTCACATTGTCTCTATATTTTGTGGCTTTTTCCCTGTCTGCCTCCCTCTTTCAATCCCTTGAGGGCAGATCAATTGTATTGATTGCTAGCGTTTTAGTAGGCCACCCAACTATCCCCAGCTCTTTCTTTGTACAAGGAGAAGATGAACCACAATTAATGGAGGCAGAAAAGCATTTTTAGATATTGACAAACAGGAGGAACATGATTGAAAAAGAAAGAAAATAGAGAGGCACCTTTATTCATCATGAAAACAAGTAGCCGGAGTGTTGAAACTCTTTAGAAAACTTGATTTATTACATACAGTGTCAATGGGGATACAGATTCGAAGAGTCTTTATTGTCAATTTTCTATATGTGCTGGACATCCAGGCAAATCGAAATGCTGTTTCTCCTTCACCAGGTGAGAGGTGCCATGAAGTAAAAACAAAACACAAACAAGAGAAGGATAAAATATGTACAGAAAAAAATAATCTTCCGGTATAAATAAAATAGAATAAAGAGAAGAAAAACCTATGTACAATACAGGGTGTGCAGTATGGCAGCAGCATAGTTGGCAGTAGTGCAATTTAGTGAATAAAGTGCAAAATAAATAAAGCAGTCCACAGGAGGTGGTTACTTAGCAGCAGATGAAAAGTTGGATTTTGGTCCAGGGGCTGGGGGAAGAGGAGAGAGGTAGTGGATGGAGTTCAGCTTCCTGACAGCCTGGTGGATGAAGCTGTTTGACAGTCTTGTGGAGCGGGCCCGGAGACTCCGGTACCTTCTCCCTGATGGCAGGAGGCTGAAGAGAGTGTGTGAGGGGTGGGAGGTGTCTCCAGCAATGCTGATGGCTCTGCGGGTGAGGCAGGTGTGGAAAATGTCCATGATGGATGGCAGAGGGGCATTGATGATCTTACTGGCTGTATTCACTACGCGTTGCAGGGTTTTTCGGCAGGAGGCAGTGCAGCCTGCATACCACACAGTGACGCAGCCAGTGAGAATGCTCTCAATGGTCCCTCAGTAGGAGGAGTACATGATGGGGGATACACACCACACAAACCTTTATTAAATCATCCCTAATCTGCTCCACCTTATTAAATCTTCCCTAATCTGCTCCACCTTATTAAATCTTCCCTAATATGCTCCACTTGTTACTCTAACCATACTCCCTCCACTTTTTGCATCAGTCTTGGACAGTAAAGCCATAGACTCCAACCAGCCAATGAACGCTCTGATGCGGCTGAACCAGATCCGGCCAGGGCTGCAGTATCGGCTGCTGTCCCAGTCGGGCCCGGTTCACGCTCCGGTCTTCACCATGTCTGTTGATCTGGATGGAACCATTTATGAAGCATCTGGGTCCTCCAAGAAGACCGCCAAGCTCCACGTCGCTGTCAAGGTAAGAATGAAGGAAAAGGAGCGAAGCAGACAATGTGCATGTACAACTGACAGGAGATTAATGTGTAACTAGTGTGTCTGATATCTGAATTTCATCCTCTCTGATTTATTTTTGCGTATATTTGGACATATGCATAACAGAAATCACAAAAGACCCACTAATAAAAAGAGTGATGATTCTTTTTTGGCTGCCTGAGGAACTTTCATTGCTCCAGCGGCAACCAGACCAGTGTTTATCTATACATATGTTTTTGTCTGCATATGCCTATAGGTCTTTGTTTGTGTGTGTGTTTATTCGTGTGTGTCTGCGTGAGGGGAAGGCTGGAGGTGGGCAAATCCATGTAATCCCAAAGTGGTTGTGAACAAAGAGGCTCTCCAGAGCACAGAGCTGGGATAATCCGCTATCCGCTCCATTCCCATAAAAGGCTTCTTCTCCCCATCTCTCCCCCATTTCCATTCTCCTTTCCTCTCTCTCTCTTTCTTGTTCTCATGTACTCACCTTTTGATCTGTCTTTCTCTGCCTCGCTGCCTAACATCGACTGTGCTCTCTCTCACACGCTCTCTCACTACAGTGGCTAGTTCAGCAGCTGTAACACAATCACCTATTTGGGTCAAAAACTTGTCCTTTTCTCTTCTGCCTGCATATTGTTCTGAATCGCTCTTCTGTTCTGTTTCTCTCTGTGATGCCCGCACATGCAGTATGCTGCAGTATTGATGCTTCCAGAAGAGATTCTTGTTAAAATAGATCATCAGCACAGTGGAGTGTTGTTTGTTAGACTGGCACGCCGTGGTTGGTTTTCTCATTGCCCCGGTACATTTCTGGCAGTAAAATCTTTTCAGAACAGAACCATCACACACAAGGAGACATTCATGTATTGGTGTGAAATTAGTTTACATCTTGCAAAATCTATCTCATGCTATTTAGTGTGTAAATTCAATGATTTATAAAGTAAATTAACAAAAAATGAAGTAGACATTTTCATTTTCATTCAACTAGCCAGTGTAAGTGGCTACAGAACAACATTACAAGGGGACCTCTGGCTGCTCTGCCATCTTTGTTGTAGTGTCAGTATTTCTCATCAAATACATGTGGAAAGTTGGGGTTGGTTTCCTGTTCAGAACTGTTGTAACATTGGTATTTGGCTGTTTATGTCAAAATCTTTATGATCCTTTCTTGGAAGTCTTCATTTTTGGCTTTATCTCTTTGTCTACTGTTTCTTTCCTGCCGTGTTGCGTCCTACCAACTCTCTCATGCGCCATCACCGTCTTCTCTCTCTAGGTTCTCCAGGCGATGGGCTACCCGACGGGTTTCGACTCAGACCTGGATCCCATGAGTTCAGACGAGAAGTCGGATGGTGAGGGGAAGAGCGAGACGTCCTCTCATACCAGCAATAACCCAACACACTCTTCGGACAGTTCCAACACACTGGAGGTGAGGATTAAGAAAAGTGCTGAAGTGATGGAAATATAACAGCCATACTGGTTTAAGGACATAAATCATCTCTGTGTTCAGAACCATTCTCTATGTGCTTTCTAGCAAAGCTATGAAGATGTTTTTTTATGTTTATTAAATTACTTCAATGACCTCCTCAACGCCCCCAGGTGCGAACTCAGGGTCCCATACTGACAGCAAGTGGGAAGAATCCCGTCATGGAGCTAAATGAGAAGAGACGAGGCCTAAAATATGAGCTCATCTCTGAAAGTGGAGGCAGCCATGACAAACGTTTTATTATGGAGGTGAGAGTTTCAAATACATACAGACTGACGCTGGTCAAAGATGAAGCATGTACATGTACAGACAAGAAGGTCGAGTCATGACATATAACCATATAACCATAACATAAAAAATGTTCATATTCCACCAGTACACATACATGTGTGCTGTAGCTAGGGGGAGACACATACAGAGGCAAAGCCACACACACAATCAGAAGCAGGCTGATCACCGGTAGAGTCAATCAGTCAGCCCCGGTCCTGGAGCAAGCCTGTTCTCTGTGGGGTGTTTTGTTTTCCGACATGCCTGGCTGCTCCATCGCTCTGCTGATTGATTAGCAGGCCTGCTTGACAGCAGGGCATCGCTAAACAAGCTGTCCTGTTCAGCCACACTCACTGGCTGAGTTACTGATGACTGATAAACACATGGATTTTGAGCAGCATTATACTGGGATTGTTTGTTTTGACAGAGCTGTAACATTGGAAAAAAAAGTGACACCGCTAATAGAAAAGACTACAACCGTAATTAGAACAGAAAAACTATCGGGGAAAAATGAAAGCGTCGCTCCAAATCAGTGTTCTTTTTGTCTAACTCTAATCATAAAACCGTATTTGATTAACATACTTTTCTCTGTGTCTTTGTGTGTGTGTGTGTGTGTGTGTGTGTGTGTGTGTGTGTGTGTGGATCTCAGGTGGAGGTTGATGGGCAGAAATTTCGTGGGGCAGGCCCCAACAAAAAGGTAGCAAAGGCCAGTGCTGCTCTGGCAGCTCTGGAAAAACTCTTCTCTGGTCCCAACGCAGCTGCAAACAAGAAGAAGAAGATATTGCCTCAGGTAAGGAAATACACACACATACACCTACACACACACACACACACACACATACAGCACTGCTTCAGTCTGGGGCATGTGCATTTACATGCAGAGAAGGAAACAACAAGCCATCAAATCACTCTTTTTATGTTTTCTGTCATAGCCAAACTCTCAGTGCAGCTTTAAAAATGATGACATTTAAACCTCTTTACTGATCAGTATCGCCTCTGTAGAGCCGTACAGACAATTTGTCCAATTTGTTCACCCAACAGTAATGAATAACGCTGAGTTTAACAAGTGTCTAATCAGATCAATGCCCGACAGTTATCAGATCACCACTCTTCCACTTATTTTGTCCCTGCGACTGTGTGCTAACAGATTTGTGAACAATGAGCCCCATAATGCATTAGGACGTTGTCTTTATTTATGCTATTATCTGTGTATCTATGTATCTAAATACTGCATGTATGTTTGTGTTATGATTGTTTAAAACCCACTCAATTATTATATGTACTGCATGTGTTCAGACTAAAGGAGCCCTGGCGGCGGCGGCGGCAGCCTCGGCAGTAGCAGCTCAGGTAGCCAGAGGGAGAGGAAGAGCAGCCCTTGCAAGAGGAGCCTTCGTCAGTGCAGCTGCACCTGGATATGTCACGCCAGGTAGTGAGAGGATACCAGTGTGTGTTGTGGTTGTTGTTTTTTTCCAAGAAACATTGGGATCTAAACTCTATTCCCACCTAATTTCTGCCAATTTGTTTTATTTGTTTTTTTTTTTGTATTTGACATGGTGGCTTGTGCAGAGTTAGCATTTTATTTTACTGTTGGCTTTACCGCACTGGAATTTTCTTCTGCTTTAGGCTGCTTGCCCAGTTTTCTGTTGAAAATAAGCATGAATTTGTCCCTGCACTTGTATTGGAAATATCACCGGCTTTCAGAAATACTATGTAATAGCCCACAGTCTAGAGGACAGTAATGACTGTTTGAGAGCTCAGTGATAAACGGTGCTATCAGAGAATCACGCAGCCAAACTGACCTTGTTTGGCCCTTATTTTGAGATTTATTTTCCATTTGCGCTAAACTGCCGCTAATGTATGACCCTACAGTATGACTCACATTCATGATGCTCCTGTTAGGAAGGAGTGTAGCTCCACTCAGGTCTCTTACCCTGAACCCACAGTTGTCTGCTTGAATTCAGGATGGTCACAACACACATCAAAACTTACTTTTGAAAAGTTCAGCCTGGAATTAAACAAGTGCACAACTGAACTGGACCCTGTAACCTCTTCCCCAACAGGCTTCGGGACACCGTATGGCTACAGCCCTGCTGCAGCAGCTGCTCCTGCATACGGTATGTGCTTTCTGTTTGTTCTCCTGTCCACTCCTCATCCTTTCACCCTCCTTCTACCGTCTATAACCCTCTTCCCTTCCTCTACTGCTTCACCTGTCTTAACCACACAGTTCCCCTCAACCTTCTATAACCGCTAACCATTAGTGGGTAAATAAATCATGCTTCACTGGGTTTATGTTACATCTCCAACCTCCTTCTCCACTGCCTTTTGGTTCCAGTTTCGTCCCTTTTCTCAAAGTTACTTTCAAGCCTTATCCCATTCTAATCCAAGGTTTAGTGCTGAATCTCAGTAATAATTAAACAAAGCTTAAACTGTTGGCTCTTTGTTGCTTCAAGCAAATCTGTCTGTGCTTTGGCAAGTTTTCCACTCACCAGTTGTTTCTTAATCTGCCTGTTGCCACTCACACCCTCATCGGTTGTGGTTGGATCACTTCTCTGTCAGCAAAGAGCTGGCGATCCAAATTTCCAGAAACTGATCGTGATTATTATGACACACACACACATACAAACACCTGTGACACACAGTCCCTTTCTTTCATATATGGCATCTTGAATTGACATAGAAAATAGTATAAAACTACAGAGTAGAACAGTCACCTATGACTCAATATACAGTCTTTCCTGGACTTTTATTAACCCGGACTCACAGCTTGTGCTGCTGTCGTTCTCATTTCTGCTCAGATTAGCAGAAGACATAGTGTGAGTTCCTCGCTTTGCCCGCTGTTATTTAAGACAGGGTGGCAGGGTAACTTCAGCACCACAGCACTGCTCCTGTCATGTTACTGCTGCTGAGGGGTTTCCATGTCTTCACTGCTGAAAGTGGTCACTGGGTTCCCTCTCTCCCTCCCTCTCTCTGTCTCTCTCTCACACACACACACACACAAGAATTTAAGACACTTACAGGCTAAAATCTGTACTAGTCTCTGACCTTTAACAGCTTAGGTAGAGCACTGGTGCAAAATTCACTGCATACACCTCTGTGTTGAACACAGTCGCATTGACCTCAACAGACTCAGCCTTGTGTAGCGTGCGTGTACATGTAGCACTGGGAGGCCCCGCTGTCCATCCTACAGCTTAGAATGGGTCTTATGTGCTGGGAGAAACTGGTCTGAGGCCCCAGGCATGTGTTTAGTAACCCCCCCGAGAACCCAACATCCCTGAACATGAAGTGCACCTTAGTTTCTGTGTTGATGAGAGCTGGAACTCTGTGTTTGTTTGGGGTGTTTAGTTTCAGTCCCTGGCATCCACACACTTTTCCCATGTTTAAAAAAAAAAAATTAAGCATTCAGTCGTTCATGACTGGTCAATGAAAAGACTTTAATAAACAGGCGAGTTTCCTGTACCTGGGTGTGGGTGAAATATAAATCAATGTACATCGCACATCTCTGCTCCATTACTCATCAGCATGTCACATATCCTTGTGGGTAATCATTGTGAGTTCAGCCGACCCTGAGCTTTGACCTAAGCTATAACTTCCCCCAATTAGGCAGGAAGTCGAGTTCTATTCATGTCGTCTGGAAGAGGAAATGTAGACATGAAATCTAGAACACACTCAGAATTTGATTCTGAAAAGAAATGTGAAACGTGAGGATTTTTTTTTCTGTTGAGCTCAGTAGTTCTCAAAATGTAACTCAGATTTTGAGGCTAAACACAGAAAATACAAAACATCATAAATACCTGCTGTTAAGTGCTGTTCAGGTGGAAATCCAGTTTTTTGAACACTTAACGTTTAATGAAGAGCTGTGTGTGAGGAATAGGACAATTTGGATTGTCGGGTAAGGAGAGGGTCTTTTTTTTTACACTGACAGTGTATCAAAAAGCCTGTGAAGATCTTAGGGTTAGCCACATTGGGACTTACGTTTCAGTCAGAACGGAGAGAAGGTTCATATGAAAACTTTTGGATACAATATTTTCTTTCTTGTTTCATGCTTTTTTTTCCCTGTGCTCTGGAGCCCTTTGGGATTTCATGTTGGCAAACACTAACAAATTAGAGAATGATGCTGGGCTTCCTAGAGCAAAAGAACATTCTCTGAAAGGCAGAATAGTACGTCATAGAACACATAACATTATATCGTATTGCAAAGCACAGAACATTAAATTATAGAACATAAAACAGTTTATCACAGGACATAGAACACTGCTCCAAATGCTCTTCCAAAACGTCTGGTTTGCTGCACAGCACAGGACTGTAGAAAACACAACTTCTCTCGCTCAATCCTCTCCGGAAAGATTATGCCACTTTATTACAACATGGGTGCTAATGTGTGGATTTGGCCATCCTTCCCAGCACTAATAACAGCACTGTACTGAGCAGGTTAAGTGCTGAGATCTGGGAATGTGGCAATATCACAAAAATACAAGAGCCCAGATTAGCCAAACTGATCTGAAAGAAAAAATGGCAAAGTCAAACTTCACAATTTTGAGCTACCGTATTTGTGCTGTGTGTCCACATAGTTTTCCTGTACAATGTGGGACGATTACTGAAGTTTTATTTTTAGTTTAGTTTTCAGTTTTAGCTCCAATGAAGTGGCACACATAATCTGGCTAAATCATTTTATTTTATGATTTTAAAATCATTTGTTTGTTGTTTGTGCTTGTTTACAACTTGTCTGATTGTCTGTCTGCTTGTGGCTCTCATCCCCGAACAAAAGATACAAAAATTACTAAAATAAGACCCACGTTGCAATAAACTGAAATTAATCTTTAACTTTAGCTGTTTTTTTTCTCTTTAACACTGAATCTCTCTCCTTCTTGGTTCCTCTAACCGCTGATGAAGGCTGTGACCATGACTACAAACATTCCTGCCTGTTCTCGCATACTTACACACCCTCCTCCTTTGAGACCCCTGCTTGTTTAGTGCAAGGGGTGTTTGTTGGACATACTTGTAGCATAGTGTGTAGTGTAGTGAGCATACAAAGGCTTGGTTATTTGTTGCCCTGGACTCATGCAGAGCTGTGCTCTTCTCATGTCTCCCCTCTAGGTTTGCCCAAGAGAATGCTTCTGTTGCCTGTCATGAAAGTGCCCGCCTACCCCGTCCCCCACTACCACTTCTTTTAGCACAGGAGACATACATACCAAACGCACCTTTTTCTAGAAGGGAAACTCAGTCTGTTTTGTTTTTTGGTTGTTTTTTTTTTCTGCAATGTCAGTGACGGGGAGAGGAGTAAGGACTTGAGCTGAAGATTTGTAAAAGCTCTTTTTTTTTGCTTTACATTTTGTTTTGTTTTCATACTGTTTCCAAAAACTTTTATAAATATGAAACAAAAAAATTACTGCAGGTTTAAGTTCTTAAGAGATAAACAAAAACTTGAAGGATTTGTACTGTGAATTGTTACCTCATTCTTTGAGTCTAAATTATATATATATCTCAACCTTTTGTTATTGTGCTTATACTTTGCTCGGAAGAGGATAGCCTTTGCAATATGATACACACAACACACATTCTCTGTAAAAAAGAAAATAATAATGTGAGCTGTGTGAAGGATGTATAGGAATAAATAAATACTGTTGAAAAAAATGAATAAAGTTTATCTCCTATAAAAGCTGAACACTGCCTGGTGTATATCTGATTTAAAGGCCTTCAGCTGGTAGAGACCTGATGCAGTAGCACCTTTTCGTTTGCTTTGTTTTGTTTGTGGATTTGGCCTTTTTAGAGCAGCTACATCATCCAACATGTGAAAAGATTTACCCGATCTTTAAGATGGCACACGATACCGAGGCCTAAACTAACATCTGAACACAGAGCTTTAATATTCCACCCTCATACAGTCACACAGATTAACTTTCATGCCTTCCACGTTCCTCAGCGCCTCTCGTTACATCCTTTTGACCCTCAGCTTATAGATATTCAGAGAGAAAGGCAAGAAGACAAAGAATGAATTTAAAAAGCTCTTGTTAGATCCCGCATCTTGCATTCAGCTGCACGATCTCATTACCTTGATATTTGCCAGGTTTCCCACAGCTATCACCTACAGTACATGTGGACAGCTTTTACATGTCATCACATAAGCCAACGGCCTTTTTTCAGCAGCAATTTTGGAGTGCAGTGTAATATTTAAGCTGGATATAATTGGCATAAATGAGCTCAAAATAATATATTACTTCTACACAGACTACATCTAAATGCCCATATTTTTCTTACTTGGCTTGTGCACATAATCACCACACTGCATTTAGTCAAAAGCAACAGTGAGGAACCCACATGACCTGCCAATGTGTTTTATGTTATTGTTTCATTATTTCCGTGTTATTGCTGTATTTGTTTTTTTGCTTTAGCCGTCCAGTAAGAACCAGCACCATCTGAGCCACTGAAACGATCCCTCTGTCGCTCGCTCAAATTTTCAAATAAAGGTTAAAAAAATCCATCACAAGAATGACCTAAAAGCCTGGCTAAATAAAATACAATAAAGGAGATACTTCAGTTATTCTCTCGACTTACCAGTGGTCAGTGGTCAGTGCCAGTCAAGACTGAGTTAATCTGGCCCTTCGCCACGTCTTGGTCATCCAGCCAGCAAGAGATATCCCCTGACGACGTCTCCATGGTTACGGCTATGAGGCACAGCCATTGGATGAGAGGACCCAATATCTTGTCCAATGGTTGGTTGACCTCCATTGAGTTGTTATAAAACCTTTCAAATGATATTTGTCTTATAACACCAGAGCTGCCACCAGCTGTTGCAATATGTCGATTTTCTTCTTTTACACTACGGTTTGAGGTTGTTTTAATTTTTAGTGCACACAGAGCCAAAGACCCGCACAGAGTATTTATGTCCAGGACTGCTTTACCTGTGTCTGATCTCATTTCCTGTCCTTGTATATTTGTGGTTAGCATGCTCCCACCACTGCAGAAATATTTGAATAAATATTTGTCATCAGGTCTTTCTTACAGCTCCTACTTTATGTCTTACCATAAAGGCTGAAAGCAGGGGGGGGGAGAGTTAACTAGCTATATCCCCATGGACAGAGCCATGGTAGGTGGATTTTGCTTATTTTGAGCAGAGCTAGGCTAGCTCTCTCCCCCTGCCTTCAGTCTTTATGCTAAGCTAAGCTAACCAGCTGCTGTCTGTAGCTTCATATTTACCGTACACATATGATGGCAGTATCGATTTTCTTACCTAGCTCCCAGCAAGAAAGCAAAGTCCATTACCCAAAATGTCCAACCATTCCTTTAATTTAATCTAAGGGCCATTCCCATGTAGGCAATTTTCTGCACTTGAGTGTTTTAAATGCCCCCAGGTAAAACGCTTTTTAACTGGAACATTTCCAAGGACCACTCAAGAGGATTTTTGCATCCTTCACGTGGACTTGAAGTAACCTTGGCCTAAAAAGCACTTGCCACTGTAACCCATCAAATACATGTTGTTGTCAAAGAAGTGCAGAAAACGTTTTGTATAGCAGCCTCTTATTTTTTGTGTATAGATTTCTAGATTTATTCATATAGTAATTACTCCTGCTCTCCTCCTCTGTTCTTCATCTCACTACAGGTGGACTTTTCATTGACAATCCCTTCTACCAGCCGCGGACCATCGCTCCTTTTATCATTCATCTGGGTCCCCAGGATCTCTTCTCTGACTTCTAGAGGCAGCAGGTTATTGGATACTCTCTTCACACTTACCTGGCTGCTCACATGCCCGCCTGTGTGTGTTTTCCTGTCCGTCTCGAGTGGGCTGCCTTTCTATCCCAGCTGATGGACTCACAGATCCAAAACAGTTTCCGTTTGATCAGCCCGCTGGAAAAACTCTCTGCCTGACTTCAGCGGCAGAAGAGTCTGACCTACTGACCGAGAGGCTCAAAGCTCCTCTCTCTGTTCTTCTCTTCTCTCCAGCCAGATTATTACATCAGAGGAGAGCAACTTTACAATAAGCAATACTCGGATTATAGGAGAAACGTTCAGCTGCGACTGAGTGAGGCTGGGACTGAACTTTGGTTTTTCTTATAGCAATATAACTGAACTCCTCTCTTCGAGCGTACTTACTTGAGAAGATGTGAATGTCCAACGGAGTTTTACCCAACACAGCATTGCAATAGTTCATTTTGATTGTATATTCATTGTATGTGTGTGTACGTGTGGCTATAACGTGACTATATACACATATGTATGGTGTATGTTTCTATAATGATGTGTTGACAATAATATTACTATATGATGATGTATTTATGTAAATACTCTATAAAATATAACTATTGTTGGTATAAATTATTTTAGAATTATAAAGTGAAATGTAACTAATATCACAGTATAGCTTTCTTCCAATTTTATATACACTGAGCAATTGAAGCTAGTTCTAGGAGATGCAATATTATCTTTGGTATTCCTATTAACCTGTGCTGTTAGAATAATTATGCTTCCTTCTTTCCTTCCTTCCTTTCCTTCCTTCAAACTTGTCCTCTCTCTTTGATGTCTTTCTGAGCCTTTCTGAGTACGCTCTCTGCTGCCCGAGGTTTGTTTACGTGGCCTGGACAAAGAGGTGCTCACTACCGAACACACTCACAAACTAATCACACCTGTGCACACTCACACCCACAGACACACACACACACACACACACACACACACACACACACACACTTCACCTGTCAGAAAGCACATTTTCTATAGTCTCACTGCTGGCAGGGAATACTGTTGTTACAAATGCTGTACGTGTATAATATGTGTATACTCTGATGTACGCGCTCCTCCCTCTACCATTAACACGCCATAACGGACTCACCCATCAACACACAGAACAGTCGTCAGCTCTGTCCCGCTCGCCTTAGGGACCGAAAGCACAGCTCACTGATTCCATTTACTGCTCCTTCTTTCTGCAGACACACACATTCACACACACCCTTCCCTCTACCCTCCTGCAGCTATTCTGTACTGTCTGGAAGTGACGCTGCTGGTGGCAGAAACACCTCTGACAAAGGGCCTTGTTACACAATGGGAAAGACACAGCACAAACCAAACCACTGGCTAGCTAATTAAACTACTAACTAATTTTACTTCTGCACCTTGAATTGGATTTATATGCTCCGGCCTGTACATCACCGTTATTGTTTGCCCAAAAGGAGTTCATCTGTTTATGTAGGAGGATTTTAGGGTTCATTTATGGGGTTAGGCACATTTCAGTGGTTGTTGACTTTAACTGACTGCACGTTTTGACGCTTGGATTTCTGTTTTATCACTTGGTTTGAGCAAAGGAGAGGAAGCCTGGGTGGACCTAAGGTAGACAGAGGACGTTTTAGCAACCATGGCTGCATAAGTGATGCTCTGAGGCTGAGATACTATCTATAGAATGCACCCAAAACCTCTTTCTAAGCCCTGAAAGACCCTGAAAACTTGCATTTGAATTATGTTATTCAATACTTAACAACAACAACTTAACAACATAAGCAACAATCAGAGTTAAAGTTTGGCAAAAACAACCTTAGTTATTATTTAGTTATAAAAGTTTAACACTTAGCTAATCTGTTTCACCAGGACTTTGTGTTCTCGGTTGATAAATTCTAATTGGTGCACTAATTTTGGTAGAAGATTGTTATGCTCTTGTGGGGGCCCAATCACTTATAGTGGGAAGCTGATTGAGAAATGTTGTTTTCAGGGCCTTTAATATGCTCTTCATGGAACAGTGACTTTCAGCATTTTCACTAAGAACAACATTTGTGGAAGCGAAATTAGCTTCTGAGATCAAAACATCTTGTTTCTGCTCTGGCCTCAGTGATCAGCCAAGGTCCTGGTTATAAGGTTTCTGCAGGGAGATTAATGGATGTGAGAATTGAGTTTTGTTGGTTATAATTTTTAGTCTCAAAATACTTGTATATTGCTTATTAGTTTGTGACTGTACAGTGTTACTGTTGCGAGTTTAACTCTGTTATAGCACATATTGAATTTACATTAGTACATTAGTAGTAATTCGACTGAGAGATGAGATATTCCATTAACCTCTAAAGTGCTTTCTCCGTGTAGCACACTGGGTATGATTCTGGGGTATTGCGGGAACTGAGCAGGTGTCACAACACTGCACGAACTCACAGTGCGCTCTCATCATAGACATAGTGCTCAATGAGATTGCTGTGAATTTCTGTGACTTGTATGTGCCTCTGAAAGCATTTCATCAGATATTTTTTATTTTTAGCCTTTAATAGAGATGAGATGTCAGTCAGCAGAGGCAAAAAAAAAAAAAATCGAACAGAATGTGCATGAGAAGACTTTGATTCTTCTCACGCTCGCCTTGATCTGGGTGGCAGTTTGATCTCCTGTGTTTGTGCCAGCTTTTGTTCACCAGAAATAGTGACTGAGAAAGAGACAATAGACTCCCCAAGGCCCTCAGGCCCATTTTTCAAGACAAGATAAATTAGAGTTGGATTTTGTGACACCACTGAGGCTGACAGTGAGGAGAATTTGGCAATCTTAGTCAAGATGGAATAAAATTGTGGCACCAAGCCGAGACTGAAAGACTGAAGGATGTCCTGTTCTTCCTTTACACTTGTGTTTTGACTCAGCTCAGTGAGGTCAAGCACACAAGCTCTTGGTCACTTAAGTTTGATTGGCTAGTTCTTCAACTTCAACAGCTGGATTTGGTCATAATCTGCTTCCATGTTCATGAGGTATCCGCCATCCTCCCCTGAAGCACAGAGTATTATACAGTCAGAAAACCACCTTAGGACATGCTGCTGGTCAAAACTTGTAATGGTACCCAAGTGACCTGGAAACCCAAACTGTATAGATAATTAAATCTGCTAATCTCTGTTTACTTACAGTATGTGAGATATATCTGGTTGGAATTTGCAAGAGTAAATCAGCGCTAAGATCATCTTACTTCTCTGACATGCAGCAGCATTAAAATACTAAGCTGTCTTGTAGAAACTAGATCCTGCTCCTTAAAAAAATCACTGACTCTGACATATTCTCCATGTTTGATGACTGTGGATGTTTTGCAGCACATGTCTGTTTTTGTTGAAGGTTTTGCTGCATTGCTATTCTGAACTCTTTTTTTTTTTTTTTTTGCTGTGGTTTTCCATCAAATCCCAGAGCACGTGTAGTTGTTTCGTCTCTAACAGTCTTGAACAAGCACCTGAGAGAGCGCCACTTTGCAGAGACCTTTCGTCTTCGTGTGGAATTCACGTGCAGGTGAATAAGTTGGAGCTTTACTGTGGGGAAACAGACCTTCTCTATCAGCTGAGAATTTCTCCCAATTTCCCCTTTACCCTTCCTCCGTCTTTCACTCCCTCTCTCGTTCTCTCCTGCCCCTGCGTCTCTCTCCAGATGGCCCACATTAATAAGGCAGACAGTCATACCTCAGTGAGCAACCTTTTCATTTCCCCTCAGACTGAACAGACACACACAAGGAGTCACCCTGGCTACTGACCCTGTCCTTTTGGTCTGTTGGCTGGACGACCGCGTTCAGAGGAAAGGTGGCAGAGCGAGAGCTACGGGAAATACACTCGATCTAAAACTGGCACTAGTGCTCTGGTGGGACTGTACAGGCTGGTCCACAGTCATAGATGTGTGTTGATATACTGGGGAGTTGACGACAGGTTAGGCAGAGATGTGTGTTTCTTGAGTTTACAGTGAAGTGTGAGGAAAATTAAGGAGTCAGTCTGATGTTTAATTTGAAAAATATATCCTAAGTATCCAAATAGTCTGTGGTCTAATATGGATTAATACAGGGAAAAAAACAGAATTACTTATTCTTTAGAAGTATATATTTGGTGATGATTTACATATACATATACATGTGTGTATATTTAGAGCTGTCTTGGGTCCCCATTGAGTTTGCTGACGGTTGTTCCTGCTCCAGTGTTCCCCAGAAATGTCTCTTCAACGGGAAACCATGGCAGCACCTTGTCTACATATGCCTGCACACACACATCCCTCCATGCATCTACAGTTTTTCAAACACTGCCTCTCGGTGGGCGTTCAACAACAACTACACCTGTAATCTAAGAAGCACAAAACACACACACACAAGCAATACACCTACACATCCTTCTCAGGGCTACCTGACACACACATGTATATGCAAATAGACAAACATACACTTATGAGCACATACATAATCATAAATGTAAATATTTCAGCACTCACAGCCACACACAGCTGAGCACATTGAGACAGCATGACATTCTTTGCTCTGTGGTTTGTATATTACACATATGATTGTACTGTACGTAGTGAGAGTCACACAAGTGGTTAGGCCTTGCTTGTACTTTAGGAATTGAGCCATGTAAGAAAAACACACCCCCATCTACCCCATTTATTATCTTGGTGCTTTATAATGGGCTGTCTGTAGCACTGTACATTATGGATTTAACTTTTATGCTTACTTTTTTTTTTTTTGAAAAACAGTAATCATATGTGAACAACTCAAGCTTTGCTGTCAGGAGAAAAAAAAAAGGGGAGGAGCGCTGTCATCAAAAAACTTTTTTAGCACCAAATACAGGGGCTTTGCATGTTGAGATGCTGCAGTTTGCTCAGTAGTTAAAGAGTTCTCTGAGTGCTTTCGTTGCCAGGTAACATCAGGTTTTTGGACTTTCTATTTAGAGACCGTGCAGGCTTGGTTTCCCAAAGGCACCTCTTTATCTTCCTGCCAGGTCAAAGGCCAAAAAGGAAAGCGAATGATGCTGAGATGCTTTTGGAAACCGGGTTTTGGTTTGTTCTGCAGGATGGGATTTATCCAGACACCAAAGACTCTCAAGCCTTTGTTGCACAAATCTGATCATCCCAGCAGTCTCAGAAGTGAGAAACTATTCAGTATGTGGTCTGATATTTGCCGTCTAGACAGTTATGAAATGTCAGGTTAAAAAAGAAAAAAAAACAAAAAGGCAAAACAGCTCTCCCGTGTGTAAAACCAGCCTCTGAAGAACGACTGTGTCTTGCTCATTCTTGCATTAGCACAGAAAGTTGGGCTTTAAGTCTGGTGTGCTAAATTTGTCTGGAAGCAGAGGGAGAAGAGCTGCACAAAGAGTTGGAAAGTCCATCCACAGGTCATTCTGAACTCTGCAGAGTGGCAGAAATAGATCCCGGATCACGTTTCAACTGCTGAGGCAAAGTTAACCAGACTAACTGCTGAACAGATCATTTTCTCTGGGTGTGTGTGCATGTGTGTCGGAGGCAGATGTGTGTGTTTGTGTGTATGTCTGACATGGACATAAACTGGAGGGGATGGGAAGCTATCTCACACTCATATGCACACACACACACACACACACACACACACACACACACACACACACACACACTCATACAATATTGCAGTCTTATTGAGCATGCTGTTACGAATTGTTACTTCATGGTCATGGTCAGCTGATAAAGTCCAATATCCTCCTGATAAATGATCAAAGCATTTTGGTTGGGAATGTATGCTGTTGTTATAATGATTGTAGAGTAGAATGTATTTACTCATAGAAAGAGTAAACTTGCTTTTTTGTAGAGAAGCATATATACATAATATATATGGATACATACATATATATACATCTATATATCTTTTGAACTACTTGTTTGTGAGAGTTGTTTTGGGCGCATCCACCCTGTTAGGAGTCATAGTTCTCTCCCCTTTTTCAATTTTTATTTAATGATGTTTTGACAAAAGTAGCGTTTTATGAGTGACAAGTGTTTTCTCCTGTAAATATTATTTTTTAATTTTTAATTTTTGACAACAAGGGGATTAAAAGAAACTGTTTTATGATGCTGCCTATGAAATTATAAAGTGATATTTGTCCACAGAATCTATCCGATCCATTCAATTATCAGATTATGTGAAATGCGACAATGACATGGTGGGAGTCTCTTCAGGCCGTGCTGAACCGAGGCCAATGACAATGAGTGAGGAGATCACTGGAACTCGCTGTATTGATGGTTTTAATTAGTAGCAACATTCACAGCAGTGATGATCTGTGGTTGTCACTGTTCTTGACATAATCTATGCTTGACGAACTGAAAATAAAACTGAGAAAGTGCTGAATCTCTGGATGTGAGAGTTTCTTTTTTTTTTAAACGATCTCTGAAAACTGGAACTGATACAGGCTAAGTAGGATATGTTAAGAGAAGTATAACCTGATGTTAACTGTATTTCACCCCATGACATGATACACATTACAAATTACAAAAACTGCTTAGTACCAGTACAATGTAAACAGAAAAGGAGGAAATGACAGCATATGAGATTAAAGAATAGATGTTTTTTTCCTTTTTAAACATTTTGTATAAATGTAGTAAAAACACATTCAAGAAATGAAAATGATGGTGCATTTCATGTTTTTAGAGGACACAGAGAGAAGTTCATCCAGATTTGAGCTCCACTGAGGCCTTATCAGTGAGCTGTTTAATTTGGGTCACATGATTCCCAAATATTAAGCACAACATCTCTGTTTGGTTTCGTAAGACACGTGGACAAATTTTATTATAGTTCCACCGTAAAATCTTCATATTGTTGAGGCTGCATTCTGACACTAAATAGTGACAATATGTCCTACTGTTTCATGATGTCCTACTATAATCACAGAGTCAAGGTTATGGGCGATAATTTGCAAGTTTGTCTAAGAGGAGTTTCAGCACAATATGAGTTGTCAATCACCTTTAGAGCAGCACTGCTGACGGCTGAGTCTGAGTATCCAGTGACATCTCCTGCAGTCAACACCACCAGCACACATCCACAGTCGTCAATCATCAGGGAAAGTAGTGGGAATGTGTTTGTGCCCAACGTGTGTGTGTTTTCAGAAACAGAATAACTGATGGGGGGGGGGGGGGGCACTTTTGTCTGAGAGAAAGCAAAAGAGACAGAGAGGATGAGGATTAAACCCTCCAGCCGATGACAGTTATCATGACAAATTAAACCCTGCTCAGCAGATGTCACTGGATTGTGTCAAATGTGGCAGTTCAGTTATGGAAGAATTCCCTTTTTTATGGCATCGATTTGTGCTTAAAGCTTACTTTTTATAGTATTTTTTCTCCAAGAAAGTAACAAAAAAATTAGGGCGTTGTAGACAGACGTGTGAGAGGTCTGAATGTAATACTGTGTTCACGTGCCATCACCCATCAACATGATAAAACCTAAATACAACAAAACAACCATCACCAGTAAAAAGTGTTTTTTTTTGCAGTAAAGAGCTTGTAGTGCTCAGAAGTCGAGGAGGATTATTGTTGATTCGGTCTGTATAAACTGAAGGGACTTGTAGGGATGATGTGAAATTAACAGTGGCTGTTAAACAGAAGCAGAAATATCAGACCACAGTTTGAAGATAAAACCTGGCTGTGTGTCCTTTTCTCACGGTCACACCACATTCCCTGATCTCAGAGTTATGTACACAGTAATCTGGAAAACCAGTAAAGACACTGTATCCCAGAGGCATCTGTGCACGGTCCAGATTCATACACTGTACGGGTGATGAATGACCTTGGACTGCTGACAACTTCTTAGGATGATCCATATTATATTTCAGCTGGTAACAGGAAGCTGTGCAAATGTGCACTTGCAAATCTGATTAATTTGACAGGACTCATTCCTTCCCTCCTGACACAGGACATCAGCGCCTGTTTATAGATAACAACATGACTGGTGAGGATTTAACAAGGGCCCATGAAACCAGTGGTTCCCCCTGAAAATGAATTAGACCGTGAATGTTCGTCAAAGAGCGATTCCCCTCTAAAACATCTTAGATTATTTCATTTCAATAATCGTGTGATATGTCCCGACCCCCAGGTTGGGGATCAGAGCCACGAAGCATAAACTGCATAAAAAAAACAGAGAAATTGTCGCTGTTTTGTCGCGGTACGTTTGTCATTCACGACTAACGTACGCAAGCGTAGCTCCGTGCTACTCGGCTACGCTAACTTAATGTAGCTAATTAACTGGTCTATCAAGGGATGAAAGCTGTGTGGATATTTTTGCGAAACTATGAACGTTTTGAGCATCTTAAACATAAGGACGGACAGAAGACAAGGGGATTATGCTGCAGCAATCGTTTGAGAGGTTTCAGTAGATATCTAAATACTTTTATCGACGTTAAACTTTGACGCCGTTATTAGCCGTAAGCTAAGATGACTGCAACTGCCCGTGAGGAGCAAGCTAACTACAAACTTGTTACAGCCACCCTTGAAGACCACAGGAGGTGAGGTTTACTCATTTATTTGGCGAAGTTAAATACAAGAATGATGCTGGAGACCAAAATGAATTATATTTTTTCCGTTGTATGGTTTATCTTTTTTTTTTTGTTATTACTGTTACTCAATTTTCCTCCGGGCATCAATAAAGTCTTGTGTTGGGCTTTGGAAGTTCAAGCTAACTAGCTTAGCACTTGCAATATTAGACTTGAGGAAAATAAGAAAAGACAGAAACATGACATAAAAAGTGTAACCAAGAAATTAATAAATAACACGATGTAAACTTGATAAATAGAATCAGGCAGTTTAGTATTTTGAAGAAATTTATGCAAATTCATAAAAAAAATTCTTGAATGCAGATTTGTACACGTTTTAATTTTAGTTGTCATATCAGTTTTATTTATTTAGCCATGTAAAGTCACGAATTGGTCTCAGGGTGATTTAGCTGCTTCAGTTTCAGTGTCCTGGTTTAATGCATGCTAGCTCACTGTCACACAGTTTATGGCTTAATGGGGCTTTTCTTAAAAGCACAGGTGTTATTTATCATAACACTTATCAACCATGTTTACATTCCCTCCATGTACTAATTCATTTTTGTAAAATCCTTAAAGTTAAACGAGTTAAATTCATGCCAAAATCAACCTTTACATTTTTCTTGACTTAGCATTTGTTAATTTCTTAGAGTCCGTTCTAGTTTTCATGTTGCATGAACATACAAAATTGTACCATCTGCACACATTTGTGTATTAACATTACCACAGGACAAAGGCGTGTGGTTTGTACAGACTTAAAACAATAGAGGGCCTTAACTTGATCTCTGAGAGACTTCAGAGGGAGTCGGAGAGGAAGTCCACCCTTTTAGTTGAGCATCATCCCTATAACATTTCACACAGGAAACTGCTTGATCTGAGGCATTTGAGTTAGAAAAACCTAGACAGTAGAAATTCATGACTGAAAGAACAAAAGACCGTTAGATCTAAACATCCTTCCTGTATTAAACTTTGACTTAAGAAGTTTGCTGTTGTAACAGCATGATTTCTTCAACTTACCTCAACTTAAATTGGATTTTTTGGCCACTATCAGTGCTATGGAACACTATCTTATGAGTGAGTCATCTGTTTTGGTAAAAAAAAAACACTGGATGTAATAACTACTTTTGTTTGTGCAAAAGAAAAGTCTCTGGTTCTGTTAAATCATCAAATTCAGCTTTGGGGAGATCAGGTTAGTGCTGACCTTGTCTCCAAATTTAACTCCCTCGCTCTAAATATTTTCTTACCTGGCGAGCCAGAGTGTTTTGAAGTCTGGATAATTGAGTTCAAACTGTACCGTCTCTGACTTCTTGTTTGCACCCAGATTAGTTGTGAACCTGCTCCCACCTGGATCACATTACTGCATCCTCCCTCCACTCTGCTGTTTGACATGTTTGTGACATCAACCTTGTAAACACTGTTAGGAGCAGAGCAACAGCACTGATTTAAATTATGCTCAGTGGAAGTAAATTGATATTAAGCAATGGGCAGTCAGGTGGAATAATTATTACAGAAAAGTGTTCTGTGCATCAAAATATGAAGTTTATTGTCAGTGATAAAATAAGTGTTGAGTCTGTAATTTCAAAAATGGGGGGAAAACAACATTATAATGAAGTATTTCTGGGTTCTTCTGAAGTTTTATTCTCGTCAAAGTAATGTTACTGTGATCTTCTTCAATCTACTTATTCTAATGTGCAGTGTGGCCACATGTAATTGGAAATGCCAGGTTAAAAATACGTGGTTTTGGTTTAAAAATGTAAAAATTTGCAAATGTTTTTGAGAGGAACTTTATTATCATTATTCCTCTCAACACTCCACAACTAATTTGAAAACGATGATTGTGGTAATCAGATGCTATGGATTCTTTCCCTGAAAATACCATCAGGCTTAATTGTCCGATTGAATGATAGCAAAGTAATTGGACACAGCCGAGAAGTGTGAAGTTTTTACTCAGACGAATATCTTTTCTGAACAGGTGGAGGCTCGACTTTGTTCTAAATCCTTACCTGCACAAATGAGATACCAGAGCCTAAGGATTTCACCTTCGAGGGCCACTGCAAACATTCACACAGACCATCCGAGGGAGAAAAGAAAGAAAAAGGTAAGTGTGTGTCTTGTGAGCGATAGAGGGAACATAGCTGAGTGTGTAGTGTCTGGCTGTACTGTTGGTAGTAGATGTTCAGATCCTTTACTGTATAAGTATCAGTAAACAATGTAAACAGATAAAGGTTTTATTTATGTATTTTATTTATTTATTTATTTATTTATTTTTGACATAAGTAAACATAGTTGCCCAAAAAATATTGTTTAATTCATTTTTCAAGCTTAAATGGCAAAAGTTCTCATGTCCTGGCTTTTCAAATTTGAATTAGATTTTTTTTCTCTTTTAACTCTATGACAGTAAACTGTTGGTCAGACAAAATAAGACATCTGATGATATCAACTTGGACTCTTGGAAATTGTATTATTTACATTATTTACAGTTTATCAGTTGATAAAGAAAATAATATGTGGATTATTCAATAATGAAAATTAGCAATAGTAGCAGCCCTGTTATCAAAAGTCCTGCCAGTGAAGAATGGTCCCATCGGTGTTAACTTATTGATTCATTCTGCATTAGTATTAAGTATTCTAAAACACCCTAAAACGGCAATAACAGCAGCAGTATTTATTTAGAAAATGTGAGTCTGCAAAGAAACAGATGTTTGAAATCTTAGCTCAAAACTGTAGGTGCATGTCACATCTGATACTAAACTTGTCAAAGTTGCTGGAGGCCAAAGCAACAAGTTTCTGTAGTCAGGAGATCAGGTGACAGGGAGTTCAGGAGGTTGTTGGGAGGCTCCGAGGTCCAAATAGCTTCACACAGCCCCCCTCAGAGATTCATCCCTGACTCACAAATCACTAATGACTGAGCTGAGCAGGAACTGAAGATACCAATCCCATCAGCATTCCACCTTTGCATTTTACTCTGTTGCTGCCTGCTGGTCGTACTTATAGCTCTGTAATGCAGGACAGAAAGAGGAGGGAAGGTGTCGAGCTGATATTGCGTAATGCTGACACTTGTTACCTCGAGCCGCGGCAGGTACCGGGTTTCCAACTCGTCACGCATGCTGCTTTGCAATCTGCAGCCGCAGTAGCCGACGCAGGGCCAAGATCCCAGCGGCCATCATCACGTAAGGTGATAATTTTATGGGCCTGCACTACGTTATAAACACTCCAAGTGATATATGTAGGACCTCCAGCACAATCAGTGCAAACTGTACATTTTACTCACCGAGGCCAAGGCAGAAAATAGCTCATACCTGACATAGATAACAATGGAGCCATATGTTATGAGGCATGTTCTCTGAGGGAGACGATGAGAGATAGTACTGGAGCCAAAATAAGTAAAAGCTACCGAGAGATTTCCGGGCAGCTCGAGGGAAACAGTTTGTTCAAGTGTCTGACAGATAGAGACATAATTATCTAGAAATAAACGGGTTTATTTTCATGTTCAAAACTCTCTCAGATGTCCAGAGAAGTGTTCCCGAGAGGTGACTTAGAGAAGCCTCATTATAACAGCAGCACGGGCCTCTTTTATCTCTCTCTCCTTTTCAACTGCAATACAAGATGTTAGCTAGGAATCGGAGAGGAAACAACACTTTCGGCTTTAAAGATTTCTTTTTTCTTTTTTTTTATAGAGCATTACTTTGAACTCAGTAGATAGATAAAGGTACAAAAGTATCAACAGATAAATAACCTTATAAATATCTTATGTCAGGTGACACCTCAATATGTGATGAGCCTCAAAAGCTTCCATTTTATTAGAAGTGATAGAGGGAATGTGTTGGTGTGGGAAAGCAGGGTGAGACTTGCTGAGAGATGATGGTTTTGATATGTAACAGCTACTTGGTGAAAATTTTCCCATTTTTGACAACAAGGCATCATAATATATTAACTCAGAGATAAGAAAGGATACCTGGCAACAAAGGATAGGAAATTGACAAAAGAAGGGATTTTTGTGTTTAAATGTGCACAGAAATTGAGCCATAAAATTAAATATTTAGACTTTGTAATCTACGCTTTACTGTTTCACTCATTTGGGAGCAGATTCTTGCTCTAGCATACTACAGTACTGTGGATTTCTTAGGGTCGATTTACTGTTTTGTTCTCTCAAGAGGAAATCTATAGAAACCAGACAGACACAATTCAAACATCACTGCACCAAGTAGTTTATTCCCTTCTCCCACATCTGGCTTCTTCTCTAGCACTCTTAAAAGATCCTTCAGTGTAATCTTGTTTTTGTACTGATTAGATGGTATCCTCTTTCTGCTGAACCCTGTGATGGATCAGAGTTAAAAATGTTAGAACTAGGGCTGAGTATCAAACTACAGTACTGTTTCTGTGCCGGCTAAATTGTCTCTGTAGCACAGAGAGTCAAAAATCATCACGTACAGAAAGCTTTGAGTGCTGAGTCTGGTAATTTGCCTTCTCTTTGATCAAAGAGCTCCTGATTTAAATTCCCCCCTTTTTACTACATTATGTGGGTTAAGTTCTTGTATGGCTGCATGTGTTCAGACAACATTTGATATTTAAAACCTTCTTCTTTTGCTAAAATTGAAAAAAAAAAAGTGTTTTACGGAAAAACACAAAAGTAGAGCTGCTACTGATCTTTTTCATTATTAATTATCCTGTTTGTTTTTGTAGTCCTGGAAAATGCTCATTACAATTTACCAGTGTCCAAGTTGACATCTTCAGAGGTCTTATTTTGTCCAACCAACAGTCCACTAGTCTTGCTTGAGAAGTGACTTGTTTGTTCAGACAGAAAGAAAGAAACGGAGATCCTTTTGTGTCCATATCTTTATATTGAAATTCATGAAGTATACACAATGCACCCTACACTATTACAATTTCCACACGTTGATAATGTTTTTGTTTGTCGGATGATAAAGCTACGTTTTGGCATTTAATTACCCAAACAGCAGTCTGACTGAGAAGCTCAGAGCAAAATAAACATTAAAAACATAAAACGTAGTTGTGGATTAAACTGTAGCACGGCAGCAGGTAGGTAGGTACAAGTAGGCAACATTAGTTATAGTTACAGAGTAGAAAATCATAAACAAAAACAAAAACCTATATTCATTTTTTTTTAAATGTTTGTTATGTACAACCCAGTGCCTTTAGAGGAATGGCCCTTTGTTTCTTTCGGTCTTATCTGGACTTTTCCTCTGACATCACAAGTAGATTTCAGCCAATCAGATTCCACCTTCAAGATAGATGCAATTTACAGTAATGGATCAATTTAATATGATTAGAGGAGTCTGAACAGAAATTGGAACATTGTTGAACCCTCCTCCAAGTCATTTAAATATGAAAACACACACAAGCACTTTTAACCCCCCCTCTGTTCCCTATGGCCTCCTTTAGAGCACTTGCTAGTTTGACCCGTGAAGACTTTGCTCTGATGTCCTGCGACTGGTGGTGTAACTCCTGTGATACTGATCCATGCTTTAGGTGCTGAGTTACACTTTTGGCAGTTGTCATGTGTGACTTTTCTGCCCCTACATTCACAACAGTGTTTGTGTGTATATATACACACTCAGTGGCCACTTCGATATTTAAACCCTCTCAGAGCTGGGTAACATCTGGTTTTTCCTCCTGAACACGTTGAACTCTTTGAGGCATGAAGGTGTTTGAAATGTGTCACAGGGATTCTGCTCCACGCTGGTTCGATGAAGTCGATCAGCTCCTGCAGATTTTGTGCGAGCAGCGCGGAGCTTGTGCTACGGTTATCCTCTTCCACCTCATCCCGAAGGTGCTCTTCTGAGCCGAGTGCACGCAGCTGGAATGAACACAAGTTTCTGTCATGTTCCTGGATCCATCTTGTGATGATGAGCGCTTTGTCACACGGCCATGAAGAGATGCAGCTGGACAGTAACAATGCAAAACCACAGACTGTACCTTTGATACAATTCAGGATTCATGCCAAATCTGACCCTAACATCAGACTGTGACAACAGAGACTATGACTTATCAGCTCATGTGAAATTTTTTTAGTCATCAATCACCTGCCCAGTATTCCCTCGTTGTCTTGTTTTTACTGTAGATGTCAGCAGCGAAAACTAAAGTCAGGCCGAGCCTGAACAAGTCATATGTTGTGAGATGTCCTTCTGCACTCTGCTGGTACACTGTGCTGTACATATTTGTGTCCTCGTGGCCTTCCTCGTCTGACCTCTCTCGCTGATGAGGCATGTTTTTTTTGCCACTGTCCACTCTGTTTTCCTCACCATCCTCTAAAAGATCTTGCATTAATATCCTTCTACTCGTTTCAGATCACTTCTTCCTAATATTACCTAACCAAACGTCTTTACTATTTCTTCATGATTTGAGGGTGTAGACATATGCTTGAGCAAGCATCTGTTCCTAATGAAGCGGCCACTGAGTGTTTGTTATACATATATTAAGTGTGTGGACATTGTGATCCAGTGCTTATGTGTGTAGTGGTAAAAGACATCCCAGGTGTCTGAGTGAACTGTGAAAAACAACTGTAACACACCACAACCTGCCACACTGCTAAACAAAATATCAAACATGACCCTGCCACATGAGGTCAGAGGTCACAGAGCAGCTGGAGGCCAGTTTTAAAGGTGTGTTCACATAACGCAGGATTTGCAAGTTTCTGTGTGTGTTTTCCATTTTGACTTCCCGAAATAATGTTTAGGGTCAGTAACAATCATTGCTCCATTCTGGGGTTCAACAATGTTCTAACATACATGAACACAGAGGTTTTCATGGTTTGGAGCTTTTTAAGTCTCTTTGTGCTTGGAGATCCAAACCATTCAAACCTCAAATATGTTTTATGTCTGAAATTTGTTGTGAGGAAAGTTATGCTGCTGTTCGTAGTTACAACAGCTTTTAAGTTTGTTTGTTCTGTAAATTACATGTTCATTCACTTGTATCATCTTTATCGACCTTCAGATCAAGGCTTTGTCAGCAAACTTCTCTTTTAGCATCAGTCATTTACACATTTGGACATTTAAGGAAACTAGACAACAAGGAAAACTGTCTTCCCTTACATGCATGCACACACTCATAACTTTAGTGCCTTTTTTCCCCTTGGACTTCTCTTTCTCTTTTACACACAGCTTAACATTATTTCAATTATTTACGCATTCAAACATTTTTTTTCTCCCAGTCTCACACACATGAACACGTATACTTCAGAGTCAACACAAAACAAAAAACATGCACACTTACACACACGCACTCACACACACGCTCATATCCGCTTTACATAAGCACATTCACGTACATACATAGAAAAAGAAAGGTATTGTTCAACGTAAATTAGAAAAAGCTCAGTTTCCAAAAGGCGTATATTAGCTCTCATACCTAAAACAAACATTTTACAGGGACTGGTCGGTTTGTGCCAGTAGTTTGGAGGGGAGCACGCAGAAGAGCAAGGAAGGACGGAGTGTTTTCTTCTCTATCCCATCAGGACAGCTAACAGTCCAGGTGTCCTACCTTCCTTCTGCCAATCTTTAATATCAGCAGTACAAAGACAGAAATCAATGAAGCATTTCGCTTTTTTTTTTTTTTTACACTTTTCTTTCTGTGACCGGTGGAAGCACATCATTTCTCTGGGGAAAGTGGTACCGTTGTACTTTATCCTATGTATTTCAGCCCCCTCACATCAGCATTCCCCCCTCACATCTGTAGTCATTCGGGGTGAAGAGGGAAAGAGATGGGTGGGGGTGATTAGATCAGTAGGCGTGGGAACAGGGAGACACAAGGACATTTTTGATAAGTGACACAGTCTGTAGTAATGGTCATCCTGGGTTTTAACGGTCAGTGTTCAAGTTAAAGTTATGGCCCAGTGGGTTAAGTTTAGGGGTCCAGAGGTTTCAGCATGGTGAGTTGCACAGAGCTCCAGACACGGTCTGGGTAAAACTGAGTGGATGGGGGGTTATCAGGTTAGGTGGTCTCCTTGCCCTGGGTCCCAGTGACAGTTTTGATGGAGCTGAGCGTTCTATTGAACCAGGTCTTCTTGGCAGCCTGCACCTCGTTGAGGGCCAGACCCAGGTGGTGCTCCAGGTCCTGATCGGAGGAGACAGAGGAGAACTTTTGAGTGGCAGTCAGAACAACAGGAGACAAAATTAGTCTTCCAAAGAAACAACAAAATGAGCAGGTTTTTTTTTTTTGAGAATAGGCCTCTGTGTACTTCTTAAACATTTTATTATTTTTACAACTTTGCCAGCAGCTTTGAACCCAGTTCCCTTCCCATTGTAACAGACATCATTAATCTTATGAAATCCTCATCATTCTTCTTTGACATTATTCCCAATAAACTCCTCACAGAGCTCCTTGGTGCTGTCGGTCAAAAACTTTTATCATAAATAGTTCACACTCTTCCAGTCTGGCCCAGTTTTCACTTTAGCCTCTCTTTCTAACAAACTAAAACTACAATTATTTTCAAACTGACTGCTAAATAACAGCAACTGTGCTCGCACACATACATATATTTCAACTGTGATTCACAGCGCCCCACTTTAATAAGACTGATCTTTTCTAATTCCGTCAGACCTTAATGCTGCTTCAGACACCGATCACAGCACTGACATCACTCAATTAGTAAATTATGTTGAGCTCCACAAAAATGTTCCCGATTTCTTGAAGCTTATCTTGTTAGTAGCAAATTTTCTGCTGTGATTTGTATCATAAGAGCAGAAATATCCCTGACCTCCCTTTTTTAATTGCTATGCAGGTGACACACTGTTACATAAAATCAAGTAGCCTCGATATTAAGAAAAGGATGTCGCATAGTGTCCCCCAGCCTAATGACTGGACATGATCAAGCCTCAGTTCACATTTCAGATCTTCTGTCCTAATTTGAGCCACTTACATCCTCCGCATGAAATGTCTTTGGTACCCTCCACCAGGCTGTCAAAGTATTGAATGTGTGACTGCAACAGAGGCCGGCGTACTGCGACTCAAGGTCTGTTAGATTATTGACTTCTAAGCCAGCTGGAGGCGCGTACAAGTCGTGATGGGAGCAGAGCTGGCGTGATTCAAGTTATATTGTTCCAGTATAACTACACAACATGACTCACAAGCTGCTCCAGGATTTAGACAGAGGGTGGGGGGTAAGAACTATGTGACAGAGAAATCCTCAGTATTTGTAAAAGTTTTTAGTGTCTCTATGGCTACACTCACATATGTCAGTCTAAAAACTCTGATTTCGTGTTTTCTGTTTGTTAGATTTGGGCCAGAACTGTGTGTCAGCGTACCTGGATTTTACACTCAGCCTCCACCAGCTGCAGTTTGGTCTGGGCCAGTTCCAGCTCCATCTCTCTCAGCTGGTTCTTCAAACCCTCCTTCTCCTCATCGGTCTCCTCAATCCCTCCAGCAGGCGCCGTGGTCACAGCGGCCCGCACACGACCCTCTTTGTTGAAAAGGCTGCTGCACTTCTCACAACCTTCCACTTTGGCCTAGACAGACAAAATAGAAAAGGTTAGAGAAAACAAACTAAGGTTAATAAATTCCATCTTTATACCAGTTTCTGACTTTATAAGCTCCTTTTTTTTTAGTGAAACAATCTCCTCCTCAGAACCTTCCCCTTAAGATTAAAAATGTGGGCAAAAAGAAAAGAAAGACTCTTGATAAAGGCACAAAGAAAGAAAACAGGTTAGATAAAGATTTAGCCTAGCACTGATGCTATTACAGAAAGTGACACTTGTAACCAAGCTTTTGTTTAGTGAATTAGGAGGAAATGTTGACTTCAGACAGAGAAATGAGGGAGATGGATGAGTGAGATTAAAAATTAGTGAGATTAGTTAAAGAGATTAGTGTGCAGACAACTCGATTTCTTTGGACTGACCCTGTTTTCGCACTGGGTATTAGTGTGAAGCTTGTGTGTGCAGCAGCTTTAAATGTAGAAGGTCTAAAATAAAATGGTAACTTTGGGTTCACACCACAAAAAGAAAAAAAAACCCAAATGTCTGAATCCAATGCAAATATCAACAGTTGCCACATCATTGTGTAATGAGCCGTGAATATAATATAATTTTATTTTGGAGAAGAGAGAGTGCTCTGTTTTGATACTGAAGCGTGGCAGCTCATTAGTGTAGTAGCCATACAAGCCAGACATGCCTCCTCTCTTCTGTTGGGTCAGCGCTCCACCCAGCCCTTTAGTGCTCTTTTTGAGTGCCCTTGAATGTTATGGTCTGTTATTGGGTTCAGAGCATTTGTGCAAGCAGCGACAGAAAATCACTGCGAACAAAGCCATACAGACTGCACTGCCAGGCAGATACTAGTGTTTTTCATCTAAGTACTTATCTTGCAGTGGGACTAGGACGTTCTGTTTGCCAGCTGTTCTAAGATAAACTTGAGGTGTTTAAAAACTCCTCAGATTAATCTGTTAGTGCCACTGCAGCACAGATGCATATGTAGAAATGATGTTCACGCTTCACTTGCTCTTTCTAAGTTTGGCTCATGGCTAACAAACTTCATAATAGCAGTGCTGTTAGGGCCAAACAGCCCAGTTCCTCTTTAGTGGGCTGAATCCTTAGAGACCATTGTACTGTAGACAGATTAGTGACTGAGTCTGCTCTAACAAGTAACACTGTGTACAGTATTTTACAGTCAAGATTGTGTGCCTTAGCAACAGCAGCTGACTACATTGGTGGAAATATTCCCTTAAAATTAATATTTCATAGCAATATTACATTTCATTTGAATTAAACTGTCAAGTGAGTTTAAATCTGAATAGTAATAATACATAATGTTTTTACAGCAGGCTCATCACTGCAGAAGTGGATGGGAGAATTAATGAAGCAGCAGAGTGTCTGAGCTAAAATGGTTTCTGTCGTTCCTTTAAATAGAGTTTTGGTGAATAAGTATGTCATTATATTATTTAAACATTTCTAATTAACACTGTTGTAACTTACAATTATACTGTATATTATCCAGTGCATACCACTGTTCCCCTACATCAATTTTAATTGCAGTTGCTGACAGTTTTATTGCCTTTGCTGAACCATTGTTGGTGAATAATAAAAGAGAAAAAGCACAAGCACAAACAGGATGATAGACTTGTAGACATTTACCTCCACCCCACACAAACACACACTTACAGGAGCCCAGTTACATCCCTTACAGCACTTGTCCTTGGTGTAATAAACCTTTTGTCTGTCCTTTTTGTGTGTCTTTGGGCAGCCATGACAGGACTGCCTGCCAAAAATGGCTTTTCTCCCAGCTACAGTCTGCACAAACAGTTCATGAGCCAAGTGTGCAAGTGCTGGAAGTGAGACGCCTGGCCCTGGCTCCTTGACCAACCTCCTCATTCCTCCCTAAAAAAAGCTTTGATTTCTCTGCCAGTCAATACAACAGGATGGCAACATCGGACCCTCCGATGTTTCAAATCTTGATTATTCAACAGGGACAGACCTCAGGATGATGATGGGTTATACAGGGTCAGCAGGGCTGCACTACATGATCTAAAGTTTGACATGAATGTTGGTATAAACAACAAACCTGTACATGCAGAAGATAAATAACAACCAGAGATAATGTGGCACTGCTTCTGGCAGTCATCCAGAATCCTCAGTTATATCATTAATTATTCAATTAGACAGTGTGTTAAAGAGACACACACATACATTCATACATTTGTTGCTAAGAGAAGAGCTCTGTAATTATGCTCCACTCATAGCTCTGGCTGTTAATCTACAGCATGCGTCTGAGGGTACACAGGAACGTTTCAAAGTGTGTGTGTGTAAAACTCACCCGGATTTTCTCCAATTCTCCTCGGGTGGCTGTCTGTTGTTTCTCCAGTCGTTCGCTCAGCTGGGAGCAGATCTATAGGAACCAGAGAGAAGGTTGAAAACAACATGGTTCAGCTACATGCTTTCCAGACCACTGTCAACTCTGTCAACAATTCACACAAACTCCATTGTATCTCTCAATCAATACGACAGTCTCTATAGTCAGTACAGCCATTACATCTAGACTGCTGCACCTTTGGTTTACTAAAAAATTAATTAATTAATAAAACAGATAACTTAAAATTCTTTACCAGGGTATATTTACCAGGGAATAGAAAGTTGTGCTTCATCTTTTCATTAACATGCAGTTGCTGGTGCATATTATTCATCTTTGGTGAATTTTAATTAATTCAACATTCATCATTACACTGATAATAAGTCAAGGGAAATCCAGTCTCAACAACAGGGAAGATGTTATTGCAGATGTGTAAAAGTACAGTAAATGTACTTCCCACCACTTACTATAATACAACTGTCAGTGTCTGTTATACACACGTGAAGATGGTAGAATTTTAAAAAATAAAAGGCTTAGGTTTTTATTTATTTCTTATACAAAGGAGGGTTTAAAAGGTGTCACTACCTAGGGCATTTTATTGTCGTAGAGCCAGAACATAATGTGACAAGGGACACAAATTTGTAATGTAACACGGCCACATTCATGCAATTAAGACCAGATTTCAGAGACAAAGCAAGGAGTGTATTGTTCCACTGAGAGTCTGTTATGATTTCTGCTTATCCTGACCGAACATAACACCATGCACTACCTGGTCCTTCCTATTCCCAACTCCGTTCGTGGCTCGAGGGTAAATCGGTCTTTGTGGAGGAGACTTCATCCTCTTAACTTTAAGTCCATTAGTGATGTCATAAGGTCCTGTTTTTCCAGCAGGACTCACTGTATGCACATGCATCAGTGTGCATGCACATCCTTGCATATATCTACTCTCTTTCTTCTCCCATTCTCCTCCTCCTATACCTGTAACCCACAGCCACATACACGCACACACACACACGCAGCTCTTGCTTGCCGATGAACAGAGAGATCAATGTGACATGAGTCATCCTAAAGGGTACATCAGGTCATCCCACCTCTCTATCTGTTCCTGATCTCTGCAGCATATACCGTATGTCTCTTCTTCCTCCTCCTTAGAGATCAATCTATACATCTATCTGTGTATCTTTAGCCAAGCTGATAACCATTGTTCTCCTCCCACATGTCTTTTATCTTTTTCTCCTGTCATCCTCTCCTTCATTTGCCATTACTGTACCCCTCTCCCTTCTCTCCCTTTATTTTTTAAACGTTGTGCTACTCCATGACACACAGTACACCTTTGTATATTATGAAGCTTTAACTTGCCTAATGTGCACGGACCATCCTATCTTCAGTTATTAGCAACTGTTGTGTCGCACTCATAATAGAGCAGCCTGAGTGTATCCACACAGGCTCTGCTCCTACAACAGGGATTACAATACACCACTCAATGCTGTTTTTAGTTTCACCACACACGTTTCCCTGTCCGTGTGGGCTGGAGGGTCAATTAGCACACAAGGCTTTTTTGGCTCTAATCCTACAAAATAAACTTGGCATTCAATGCCACTGAAATAGGAAAACGCTATTTGAAGAATAATTTGAGTTATTTGGGTTGGAAAACAACGCGGGCTATTTTGGGGGCATTCCTCAATTTGTCAATCCCAGAGGACTGAATGCTACTGTCCTCCCTCTGCTCTCTCCTGTGCAGACGTCTGTTCATTTTCTGCCTCTCTCCATCTATCACCCCCCTTCCTCGCTGTCACAAAAAGAACTATTTTTGAAGAAGCCCCATTTTCACTCTTAGCTCTGCTCTGCACAGCTCTCAGCTGCATGCTAACAATCTGCTTTCACCCACGATGCACACACAAACGCCCCATCAAATCCGCTCTCCTCCGTGATGGCTCTTGTCACCAGTTTTCTGATCTGCTGTCAATTCCAATCTGCTGCCATTATTTTTAGACTCAGGTGAAGTTAAGGTCTGTTTCTAAATTAGTCCTCTTGCTATTTCTGTCTTCTCGCACAGGGAGCGATAGGAGCTGGATCGTTGCGTAATGTCTCTGTGCTGATGGTAATAGTACTTGATCTGGATAGGTTTATATTTAAGCATTAAGTGACAGGATGAGATCTGAAAGGATAAAAATCATTGTAAGAGAAATTCAGAGACAGGAACTCAAAATATGCTCACAAGCTCAGTCATCAAGGGCTCTGGGTTCAGCTTAAGGACAGCTCCTTAAATTAGATATTTCTGCTTCACAAACTAGATGAATGAATGAAAACAGATCGCTCTTATATTATTTTGAAATATTTATGGGCAGTCTTGCCACAGTAATGGCTTGATCAGAGCTTAAGATATGAAAAGACAAGCCAAATAAGGAAAGATAAGTGGAGACGAGGCACTCAAGGCTCATTTCTTTAAAAATCCAGAGTTCGGGATGAGGCACATAAAACGCACAGAAATAGACAAAACTACCTTCAAAGCAACACAACACAAAATAAACACATAAACTATACTCCAACTGAAATATGATAAATTTGATGAAAAGTACAACCAGTGAAGTGACTGTGGGGCTGGTGTTTCCAGATGAGCAGAGTGAGGGAGTTCCTTAATGATAAAGACAGTTTGGCCAATTTAAAATAAAAGATCAGAACAACACGTGTTCAGTGAAAATAAAGTGGCTTCATACAACCCCCCCCTCCCTCACTTTTTTATTTATGTTGTGCTTTTAGATATAAATGAACTTCTTCAGACCATGACTTGCTGCTGTGCGGACACTGCTGAATTTTTATCCAGTGCTGTTAAACATTATGAGTCATTGCTTTTGGATGATGGTGAGCCTTCAATTTTAAACATCACTAAATCTTTTAACATTTGTCTGGCCAAACTAAAATGTGGACATAAAGAATTAGTGGTCACCAGTTCACCACTGATCACCAGTTACAAGCTATTAGTGCTGTCTTACCCTGTTTTGTTTGCACTTCCATCCTTAATTAGCAAAGCTCCTCTGTGCTTCTTAAAGATCAGTGAGCAGCTGTCAGGTCATCTAGTTTAGATTTTAAAACTCCTCATAGAATTAAATCTGTGCCACACATTAGAATAAATTCTAACTCTCTACTCTTGAAATCATTTGTGTCTAGTTAACTTGTAGAAAACAAACAGCAGTCTCTTTACACTGGCTGCAGGTTTTAGGATTGATTTCAAGATTTTATTGATTACCTTTAAGGCTCTTAATGCCCTGGCTCCTTGCTATATTTCAGACATTTTAGCTTTATAATGGACCTGCATGTTGTCTGAAATATTGAAGTGAAGGTATTTGGACTGTTCCAGAGTCCAGGATAAACAGATTTAGAGCTTAGCTTCATTTTAATATATTTTATTTATTTATGGTTCACACTTTGCCGATGAACAGAGAAGCACTCACAGTTGAAGCACAGTTGAAGCACTCTTTAGTTTGTACTTCAACTGAGGATTGTGATTACAGAATTTCTTCCTTACGTTACATTTCTGTAACACAAGGAAAAAGGTTTCCTGAATTCCTGTATTGGATCATGTATTGATTACTACTTTTAGGAGACTTGGGGTTTTGTGTAGGCTTGGGCTGGTGGGAGGGGGAGGTTTAAGCAGACTGTAGAATAAATTCTAAAGTACAGGTTTCATATACACAGTACATACCTGCTTATATTCTCCAATAATGGAGCCGTTCTTCTTAATCTCTGATTCAGACTTATCAAGCTCTCGTCTGCACATCTCCTTCAGCTGTGGACACAAACACACCCACACATAGATACTGTTAGGATGTTGCAGGGCAGAGACCAAGGACAGCAGCAGAGTCAGAGGCCCTCAGAGACCATGTGACTGCCACGGAATGTAAAGAGGACAGGTATTGGCAGATGTGAAGCTGAGGGCAAAGTCACGCCCTCTATGCAACCTCCATGCAAGCACATACATCACTCACAGCTACACCTACACAGTCAAGAAGACAGGAGGCATTTGGAGGACAGAGCTGAACACACATGGGAACAGAGGGCAGCAGCTCTGTCCTCTGCCTCAAAGGGATTCTTCATTGAAGTCAAGAAAATCAACATCAAAGATGAACTGACCTCTGATGTTGGAGGTTTGACTGTGGAGAGGATGTGTCTTTAAAGAAGTGACACATTGACAAAGGAAACTGTGAAAATGCTTTTCACAAAATAGTGTTTTCCTCCTGTTATGTTACACTGACAGAGACATGAATTAAATGGGCTTTTTAAAAAAACATACATACACAGGGAAAAAGACATGGACATGTTGAAAGAGTGGCGATGAGACAGAGAAACTGACAGGGACACAAATGGATTTATTCAAACAAAGGGACAAGCAGATGTTTGTGCTTGACATTTGCCTTCCATTATGTCGGAAGGGAATCTTATGGGTTAAGGTTTGACTGAGATAAATCATTATCACCTAGTGGCTGTTCTCTTTAGATTTGGTCTTCACAGATGAATTTCTGTCCTCCAGTCACAGTACGATCAGTAATACTATCTCAGAAAAATATAAATGACAGCCTTGTTTTTAAAGAACAGTTAGATCAATCAGTAGACAAAAAAGCCACATGCCGTGAGTCTGTATGTTTTTAACACACCATCCACAGAAAGACACTTCAGTGGTAAAAAGGTGTGGCAGTGTTTGGTTCAAATGAAAACAATGGGCTCTGTCCAAACTGACAGAGAGTCCTGGTAATGTGTGTTGCAGTAGTGCTGACACTTTCCTACCATCTGTAGCCCTGTGTGGTGCGTGAGGTTTAAAGTCAAACATATATGTTAAGACATGAGCTGGATCTTGACAAAAGTGCCTTGTTATTGTCTCTAACCTGTGCAGACTCTTCCTCCAGTCGTCTCTTCTCGTCCTCAGAGTCCACCAGTTTCTGTTTGGTCAGCAGCAACTCTTTATTCAGGGCGTCTGCCTTTTCCTCAGCCTGACACACACACACACACACACAGACAAAATAAACCAGTCTGGATGAGGTCACTGAAAGTTAAACTCGTCCTACTTTCTTCTTAGTTTTCTCTCCACCGTGTCTTTTTTCAAGGTAAGTCAAACCATGAGACACACAAATATAAATTCACTGCCTTACAAACACACACTCACTAATGTCATTTTGTCTAAATCAAGGCTCAGTGCAAATGAAGGTTTGTATTTGTGTTGCACCAACACATCTATGATTTCCCTCATGTTATTTCAGTTCTTGCACAACTGTTGCCAAACAAGTCAGATTTTTCGAGAACACGCTCACTCACAAAAATCACACAAATGTATTATTTCTCTTTGGCTTACGTTGTCGAGGTCTTTGCGTAGAGCTATCTTGCTGCTGACCAGTTCATGTGCCAGGTCGTCATTCTCTTGCTCCAAACGCATGTTAGCCTCTTGCAAACGACGGTTCTCCCGCTGGATTCAGGAAGGGAGACACAGAGAGAAAAGGAGAACAGGAAGGAGAACAGGAAGGAGAACAGGAGAGACAGATTGTTAAGAAGAATCAGAGTGAGACAGTTAACGACAGAGTAAACAATGAAAGGAAAAAAAACAGAAGAGCATATGAACAGAGGGAAGCAAAGGGACATGAAAGAGGAAGGACGGTGAAGAAAGCAGAGCAGGGACACGGAGTTAATCATGAAGGGTTGCGGATGAATGTGTAAGCATCTCTTCCTGGCTCAGTAGTTTCCAAAGTAATGCAACACTATACAGAATGAGATGAGAGTGCAAAAGTGAACTGTGATCAGGTGAGAGCACAATTAGACAGTAAAACTGGTCTGTAATATTTAACCTGCATAACCTGTTTGTACATAATCACCTGCAACAGGCAGTTATATAATACAACTGACACATGTATAAATAATATTTCCCCAGACATGGCAAGACTAAGAGAAGATGGTGAAGTTAAGATTTTATGAAGTACAGATTTTGAGTTATTCCTACTTTTATGCACTATTAAAATAATAATAATAATAAAGCATGGTTTTTCTAGCTTTGGCTGACATCTGTCTTCCATAATGCACACATTCTCTTTTCGGAGCATCTGGTTTTCATAGTTTTTTTTTCAAGTTTTTCTGCCTACCTACAGTGTAGAACCTGTGATTCTGGGATAATAAGTCTAATATTGTACATCTGAAAACACAAATGATAAGTGGGGTTTTTAATGCTCTGATGTGTTTGCTAAAAACAGGGTAAATGGCATAGATGAAATATAACATCAGTACAAAATTGTAGTTGTGATGATGTAACATATGTGTTAGCATCTTCACATGATAATCTATAAACTATGACTAAACCAATTATGTTGTGGTTTAATGGCTTAGTGTATTAAAAATATTTTTAAAAAATGGTATCTGCTTGTTGGCAGCATTTTTAAGAGCAAACCCAGAAGAAGTTCAGTCAGTGTAACTGATGATCTTGTACTGTGTGTAACCAACCCGTTACCCTTGAGATGACATATGGCGTGTACAATTGATGGCTTTTTTAGTGCCATGTAGTTTGTCTTTCTAGAACGAGGACTGTCAAGGTTCTACAGTAAATAAAATAGATTTGCAGTGAATATGGTGTTTGTTTTGACTCTAAAAGATACATTATTCAATAAAAAAACAATGCAAATGGATTAACAGAGGTAAGCTGAACATTGTAATGATGCACCCATATGTAAATCACAACCACAATACCATGTAATAGTGACACAATCCATTACCTACGTTAAAGAGTTGCAGAGTTGTGAGAATGTTATACTTGTAATAAATTGAATATTCTGGATACAAAAATAGGTGATAATAAATAGTGGCTGCCTTTATCTTGTGTTGCTGACAGAACTGGTGCAGCATTTTAAAGAAGTTATCGTGCAACTAGAACAGGGATGCAAATGTTCCTGCTCTTGTGAGAAGAACCAGGTAAGAATTTCAACAATTCTGACAAGGAGGTGTAATTTAATATCAAGTTTATGTTCATTTTATGGAGAAGTCACTGAATTATTTTTTCATGCTTTGTGCGCACGTGTGAATATCACATGTCCACCTCGTATCTCTCGATGGGGGCCTCCTGCTGCTCCTGCTGCTCCCTGATAGCGTGGTACTCCCTCTCAAATTTCTTCAGCTTCTTCTGGCTGATCTGTTGGGCAGTGGGAGGAGAAACAACCACATCACACATATGAAAAATAATCACAAATATGCTGCACACATGATGAAGAATGGAAATACAAACTAGCCCACTCGTCTTTGGCTCCTGTATTTAAGGTGGCTGCCAGAGAAGGGTCTTAACAATCTTTTGTAAACAAAGACACAAGATTTATAATCTTTGCTGGACTGTGGTGTTTTTTTTTTTTTTTTTTTTTATCCAGTCCAGCATTTGAATAAGATGTACTGGGACATATGCAGTGATTACTGCCTCATTTACTGCTGTTAGTCTCTGTCTGACAACCTGGTTCACTGAGATATCTCAGTGTCCAGAGCAATTCCTATCACCTTACAGTTTGGTTGAGTTTTAAAAACTTCTACATTTATGCAAAAATATAAAATGTAAAGCTTCTACAATATACAGACATCAAAGATTATAACAGTTTGAAATAAGACTAACACTGTTTAACACTGCATTTCCTTAAAGGGAGTATATGTATATATTTTCTAATCTTGGATTAGGTTGTATTATCAGTCACATTGCTTTTGTGCCTTTTCACAGCCTTTCTGAAGGAGGTTTCTGCAGGCAGGTAAATCTAAGTTACATTCGTGCCTACAGCTACACTTTGCACACACCCTGCATTTAGGCAGTCTCATCAACAGGCCTTTCACTGTCCAACCACTGCCTTACATTGGCCTTTTAAAAGGACACTCACAAGCTATAATATAATGAATACTATGTGCCTGACTTTCAGCATGACAGAGAAAAAAAACACAAAACACAAATAGGCAAAGTAAGACATGCTCATCCTGTCTGTGCATTTTAATGCATCTAGTAACAGCTGCAAAGCATTGCCTGCGTGTGTATGTTATAATCTCAGGTTTTCTATTATACTTCAGCATATCTGATGATCCAAATGCTCCCAGCGCTCTTCACCCTCTGATGTCGACAGAACTGGGACAGCATGGCCCACATGTTGTCCTGCTGTATATGTGTCTGTGTATGTGAGTGTGAGTGTGTCTGCGCTTTCTACGTGTAGAGCTAGAAGTGGCATGAGAGAAAAACACATGTTCTTCTTCAGCTGATCTGCTGATCATACTCTGCTCTTCTGAACTTCAAACCTATTAAAAGCTTGCTTTATTATTGCTGCCCTGCAACACAAAGAAACAGCTGTTTGAAACCATATACACCTATGCATACATGTCCAAATGTGCTAGGTAGAAAATGGAGCACTATGAGGCAGGTTCAAAGAGACAGAAGCTAAAACACACAGGTAAACAAAAAAGAAAAAAAGATGACAGGAAAGAAAAAAAAAAAAACAACTGCAGGTGTTCACGATTTTCATTTAAATTCCCTGGACGATTTGCATATATGAGCTCAAAAAGTCACAAGGTTGGCAGACCAAAAGAAACAAGTAGGTGTAACAACCACACTCTGAGACAACATAAATGACCCGGGTTTGACCCTAAGATTGTCTCCTGAATAAATTCGGTGACCTGTCTGTCATTTAGGAGTTTGTGTTTGGTCTGGGTTAGGGTTAGGCTTAAACAGTTTTTGTCCCAATACCAACTACTAGAACTCAGCACTACTATCACTGCACTACAGTTAAGAAGCTGACAATCTTCTGCTTTTAATTAAGCAGGAGAGGAAGAAGTCAAACTCTGGATGTTTGACCTTAACCACTGGTATATGAATAAAATCTATTTTTTTTTTAATCCATGCAACCAATACAACTCTCCATCCTTGTGTGCTTTTAGCATTAAAATGTAAATGCATACACCCTCAGGTAGGTCATTTAAATGTGGCAGTCCAAAATTTCAATCAAGTTTAAAACAGCACTATGAGATATATATACCTACCAAATCAAAACTAAAATGAGAATAAAGGTAGAGCACCTTTCTACCCAGAAAGATTTATAGTCCAATCAGCATCATCAGTCAATGAGGTCAACAGTAATCTGGTCAGTAAATCCCCTGTCGTGACATCCGAGCTTCAGATTAGCCTACCTGGACTCAGATTTAATTTCCAGCTCCAACATTACAGTGATCGCTGAGGTCACTTTGTCAAATGGCTTCTTGAAATTATTTTCTCTTAGCAAATAATGTTCTGGAAATAACTTCTTAAAGCTGTATAAGGTAAATGGTGGATAGATGTGCTTCTATGTAACTACATGAACATAATTTATTCAAATGGGTGCAGAGAACAAATTAAAACCATGGCTGAGCTTAATAATTAATCAAAGCATACAGGCGAGTCAAATGAACTAAAAGTAGCACAAAGTATAAAATTTGTGCTTTAATACTGGGTTTGCCTCCCATCTCAGAGGCTTCATCAGCCCAGACCTATGATTTATGTTCAGAACTGATACCTCTAAGATGAGTACTGAAACATCTTCAAGACTGCACAGCTTTTCCACTTGGCTCAGTTTTACTTCCACTGGACTTTTCTCTGCTGGAGCAGCTCATTGTGCGTCTCTTCCTGCTGCCCACCTGTCTAACTGAGAACCAAAAGGCTCATATCTCTCTCCATGTGGGCTCCTTTACAGAGTTTGTGCTAATAAATATCTCTGCCCAAAGTTACCTTCAAAGTCAGGCCCTGTAAACTAGGCCAGACTGTTCAAAACAGGTCAGGACACAGGTGTGTGTATGTTCAAGAGACAGACGCAGAAAGAGAGAAGCAAGTGTGTGTGTGTGTCTGTGTGTGTGGGTATGTGTGTGTACACTGCATTATTGAGTCTATGTTGAAGTTCAACAGTGGCCCCTACTGATATTTAAGTAGAACTGCTGGACTCCAATGAAGGGTTTCTATGCATATAAATCTATTTTAAAATTATAATCTAATGATTAGACATGCTGAGGTGGTTTGCCACAAACTATTAAGTTTGCAGATGTTTGATGTTTGGGTTTTTAAAAAATATTTCTAAGACCATTAACTGTACCAGATAAAAAACGTGCATATATTTCTATTTCTACTCAAACTGGAAATAAGGTTATTAAAAACAGTTAATACTACTGAACCGGAAGATGTTTGTACGATGCATTCAAAGGTGACCAGCTCCAGCTTCTGCGTGGTATTAGTGAAATGAGACTCTATTTCATTCTCCTCTACACTCACCTTCATGCCACAGGCCAGTTCCATCAGTTTCTTCGCATTTTCCTCAGAGCGGTACCTCTTTGGAACCGGGACACGAAAGAATTTGAGTGCACCCTCGAAGTCTGCTTGGATCAGATCATCTTTTGAGGTCTGAGGGATAAAAAAAAAAGGAACACAAAAATAAATGAGACCCACATTTATCCAACCCGAGCAGCCCCTTGAGCAGAGATACATTTCCTCTTTAAAAACTGTTAAAACAAACTAGATTTGATAAATAACAGGTTTGTGAGAAATCGACTTAAGTCTTAAAATTATAACATAAAATAAAATTGCTACAAACACATTTTGTCAATGACTGCACTCTAGTTTTGAGGCTAAACTCATCTTCAACAACAACAACAACAACAACAACAAAAAGGAAAAACAAAACAAAACATGTGCCCTGCTTCCAGCACAGATGACACTCTGTGATGACACTCTGCATGTATCTGTGCTGGCTCACGTGCACTGACATGGAAAATCTTTCCAAGGCTTGACTTTCTGTTGGCACATGCTGTTTCTGTTTCTACTCAGAGCTCTGGCAGTCAGTGTTGGGGTTGTGTGCATTAATTTCTGTGTGTGCCAGCTTACCTTCAGAAGTGCCAAGGCTACATTGAAGATCACACTGATGCCCTGGGAGTAAAGAAAATGTTTTTCGTGTATTAAGGATTCAAAAAAATTAAGAGATATGGGTTTGTGTTTACAAAAATTATTTTAGGTGTACAGGAGTGTGTCCACAAACAGTTTCTAAAACACTTTTGCAAATGTATAAAAACAATCCTATTAAAAAAAGGAGAAATCTCTAAATTGCATACACAATCAGACCTGTCATTTTAGTGCTGTAGCTGTAGCTAGCAGTATGCCGTTACCAGCTTTGCATTACTGGGTACTCTGGTTTCGCTGGTCAACCTTAAGACAACCAGAGACAGACCTCAGTTTTCTTGTCTTGGACCATCATGTTGAAAGGTCAATCTTCGTCTCAGTCTGAGGTACTGTGTGATTCGAAGCAGGTTTTCTCCTCTGTATTTGAGTCTGCCCATCATTTCCTAAATCTTGAACAGTCGCCCAGTTCCCGCTGCTTTGCATCATTAAAGCATTACGGTACCATGAATCACCAGTGATAGCAACAGGGTTATTCAGGTGATTAATGGGACGTGGTTTGCACTTGATGTAGAGCTTGACATTCAAGCCAGAAAACTATTTTTGTCTCATCAGACAAGAAACTCTTTTCTCAACTCCTTCAAGTGGATAAACCAGAGTCTGGTCTGTCAGGAAGCTCCTGGAAAAGTCTTCATTGTTCCAAACTTATTTTATTTTATACTTCTCTCACTTCGCACTTTATTATTTCAGCTCCTGGGGGATTTCAGAGTCTGAATTTTCCACAGCCAGTAAATCACTCACTCAACTTCTAGAGCTGTTACATAGATAGTGTAAAGAAACAGGATGTGTCTGAGCTATGTTTGGAGCGTCATATTAAAAGACTCTTTAAGGTACTTTTGTATTTCATTTTCATTACTTCACATATATAAAATGGGCTTTCTTTGTCAGTATGGGATATTGTGTGTACACCCATAGCAAAACTAAGTGAAAAGTATGTAGGACAGAGTATGTTTGAATTGCAGTCAGTAAAGTTGTGCTGTGTCTTTGTGTTTGTCTTTTATTACCAACCTCACACAGTAGCAGGTCAATGATATGGAAGACCATGTAAAGAGGGAACTTGGCTGTGAAGAGTGTGAGGAACCACTGAGAGGCGTACATGTGAGCCTCCAGACCCACGTTCAGGAAATGGTTGTAAAGGTCTGGTATGTATTCCTGTTAAAGACAGAAACAAAGGAAGTGACTCACAGAGAAGAGGAGAATAAGAAATAAAGAGACAAGAGAAAGAAAGAAAAGAGAGTGGTAAATGAAAAGAAAGAAAAAAGAACTGGGGAAAAGGGGAAGAGAAGCAGGAGTGACCGCTGCTATGGTATAAAATCAGGAAAAAGCACTTTAGATCTACCAATGCAAAACACACACACACACACACACACACACACACACACACACACACACACACACACACACACAAACACAAACACACACACATACACACCTGCATGAGTCTCTCAAGTTGGAAGAACTTGCAATGCAGGTCTTCAAAGTTCTGCTTGAAAAGGTCCCTGAGACCATAATCAAACATAATCTTGACCAGAACGCTGAAAGCTTGCTCCTCTGGCATCTGAAGGAGAAGAGGATTCAGTTCTCAGTTCCTCAAGCAAATTCATGTTCTAATGATAAGAATTGCAGATGATGCTACAAGTCCTTGAGTCAAATATTTCCCAAAATGTTATATTGAGCTTATATGACTGAGCTCAGCATCATTTCTATAGTACTTTACATACAATACAGTTGATTAAAAGTGCTGTACAGCACACACCATGGAAAACAGGACAAACCTTAGACTTTAAGGTTTTCTGTATAAATAAATGAGTTAAATTGCTGAATAGTTCCTTAAAATTGCCCTGCAGGCATTTTCCCTCCCTTAAGCCTTAAAGAAGCCATAGACATGATTTTCCACTAGATGGCAGTGTTGACATGTCCCTGGACCACAGGCATGCTTAAAAGCAAAACACTCTAGGGTGGAAGATGAACATGAACAAATTCTACACATTATTCATACATATAAAATGTCAGTATCCCACAGATACGACCTTCCATCTTGTGCTGTAAGAGTGCATCATACTTATTGTCTCCTAAACTCAAGATACAGTTAAAAAAAAAAAAAAAAAAAAAGGCTCCAAGACATTCAAAAAAGAAAGTGAGGCCAGTTCTCCAGCATTACAGAATGTCAGACGAAAACAAAACACTTCCTCGCTGCTCTTGAAACTGTTTGAAAAGCTTGGATTTTTGCTGGACACTGCTGATATGTGAACTCACATGCAGCAGCAGCACAGCAGCCAAGAAAGACTGTCCCTGGCAGTAGCCAATCTCCTCATCGTAAACAGAGTACGCCTGAAGGATAAGACAAAGAGAAAACAGATGCACAGTCAGTAAATGGGTCTGACAGTGAATTCAAAAACTGATGAAGGCAATGAAATGGTGATAAAATCATTTTTAAAAATAGCTGTAATAGATGTTAGTCCAAATATTGCCGTCTCCTCGCAACTGAAGCCTGTGATTCGAGTGATTCAAACCAAGATTTATTACACAGTATTTATGATATCAAATGATGTAATGTAATGTGAAAAGAGAGACATAGAGCTAGAGTTGGCAAACCATCCCAGCTAAAACATCAGTAAATACTGAACTTATATTTGACAAGCAGTGTGAAAGCCGTCCATATGGCTTCACTGCATGCGTAACACAGCTACTGTCTACTAACCATCATATCGCTCAAATAAAACTTGTATAAATATTTAGTTTTTAAATCCAGAATACACTTGTTTGCTACAGAGTACTTGAATTGTGGTGTACAAGCTGCTGACAGTCACTTCAGGTCATTTTTCGCGGGAAATCTCAAAATGTTGATGTATTCATTGAAACACACTTGACTTTATCGAGGAAGAGATAGATGAGGGGAGGACCTGGAGAGAGGGATGGAAAAAGGGAAACAGGACCATGAGTAGAAACTAAACAGAAAGGAAAAGAAAAGAACAGGACATAGAGGGAAAGGAAAGGGTTGGAGAAAGATGTTGGTATAAATGGAGTTAATATGAGGGGAGAGAGGAGGGGAGATAATTTGGAAATGGGCTGTAGTGGCCTACTGAGCTACAAACACAAATAATGAATACCAGCCAAACAGACAAAGTGTGGATCAATCCACACACAGAGGTAAGGGAGGGCCCACTGAATTATTCAAACACACCTGAGGAGGTGCTTGTCTCAGAAGAGATGGATGCCCTCACCTGAGTTATACATAATGAATGGATTGAAAATGGAAAAAAAAATCTGTGCTGTGAACACACAGCAGCCAAGCTATTCACGTGGGATTACAGAACTATAAGACGAAATGTGTGCATGTCTCAACTGTATATACACGTGATCATTTTCATCAGACAGAGCACAGGCACTTCAAGATCAATAAGTACTTTGTTGTGAGGTCCGCATATATACTGCGTGTTTGTGTGCATGGTGGTGTGTGAGACTCAGCAATCCAAAAGAACTGATTACAGTAGAATCTGGTGTGTGTGTGTGTGTGTATATATACGCCTTCGATTAGAAACTCATTTTGCTTTTCCAGACAGACGGTGACAGTTATGAACTCGCTGAACCACCCAGAAACAGAGCGGCTGTTGAGTTGATTAATGAACAGTTTGTTTGAGTGTTAGCCACTCTCCCTCCTGCTCTACAAACTTTATTAACATAACCTACTGTAAAGCAAATCATTCACATAGTAATTCCACTGTGTTATAGAGAAACGTGTGATTCAGTCTCACATGTAGATTGCTATCATATCAAAGTGGTTGTAGGAATGCACACCACTGTTTATGCTTCACCAGTGTAACTAAAGTTTTTTTTTCAAACTACAGTGTCATCTTCAGCAATCATGAGATTATAAACACATGTCAGGGTCACACTGTCTACAATTAATCCCATAACAAATTACTTATGACAGTGATTGTACCTAATTGTTCACAACCCTTTCTGCGTGACAAATGGGTTGTAAGAATTCCAACAAAATCTTTTTTTTTTTCTGTTTTTTTCTGTTTTCACATTTACCCTTTTTTTCAGGCATATTTTACATTCAGTGAGTATTGCTTACATTGTGCCATGGTTCATTTAAAACTGACATAAATCAGTCAGAAATGACATTTTGTATTGTGAATTTGGAGTCGAGAAGAAGGGAATACATACTCCTGATTTGTTTTGTGATCTACAAAAAGTTACACCTCTTCAAAAATTCATTTAAACAGCCTCTTGTATGTGTGTTAGCGTCCCCACCTTGCAGATCTTGTAAAGGGAGTCTTGTCCATCTCCTCCAGTGTCTTTGAAGTAGTCATGAGCTGGGAATGTCCTGTTAATGTCTCTGGTGATGGCACTGTCCTGAGGGGACTCCTAAGAGTGAGACAAGAGGAGGAGAAACAGAGAAAAAGGTCAAGGTGAGTGAAAAAACTGTGACGCAGACAGGAATATTCTATATCTTAGGAATCCGACTGAGAAAGAAAAATTCCATAGTGATCCAGCAGTGGTCCCTGTTCTGCAGAGTGCTGTGGCTCCACACACTGTTGTGATTTACAGTATGTGGTGGGATGAATTCATGGTGGCACAAAGTGTTCTCTTCCACAGCACAGACTGTACACATCTCACAGTCTGTCTCTGTCCATTTCATTCAAGCTCTAATTTTAATCCTTTTTTAGAACATTACAAGTAATTCTTGTGCTACCAAAGCTCAGATAACTAATAATATAAATAGCTGCTTACAATGATAACGCAACTCTGACAAATGGAAACAGATCAAATGCATAATTGAAACACAAAACATATATTATGTATCATCTTTTCTCAATATAAAAGTGTTCTGTGAAACAAATAATACACTGGCAATTTTGCTGTTACCATTACCCAGAATCATAAAGTTTACTTGAGACATATTGCACATAACTCTACACATTCAGTGCTGACAAAATCCCTGATATATTGCCCTCCTTCAGAGTGATATCAACAAGGAAGTCATTTGATAGAAAAATAAACAGACGCTATAACGCTAAGCTGATAAGAGGGTGTTTGGCTTTCACTGTCACATCTTCTGCTATCATCACTCTAAATTATAAGGGAGTGAGTCAACTCTAAGACCCTTTGTCTATAGGGCGGAATAAATGTATGACTAGGACAGAGAGCATGAGGTGTGAGAAGGTGTAAATAAAAGTGTATGCACAAGTAAAAAAAAAAAAGTTTCTAAACAAGCAGTTTGTTTTGCTGTGGATGTGTACTCTGTTTTTCATAAAAATTGAGGTGATCAAATTTGGGCTAAATGGTGCCACTGGCAAGAAAAAAACCCCCACAAGACTCTGAGTCTATAGCCATGACTAGCATAGCTATAGACTCAGGCACAGCAATGCTTCGAGCTTAATGCTAACATCAGCATGCTAACATGTTTTCAATTATGATGCTAACATGCTGATCGTCAGCAGGTCTAATGTCTACTATGTTGACCATCTCAGAACACCAAATGCCAACCCCATGGTGGAAAAATCAGGGGACAACCTCATTAAGTCGTTAGAATTCATCCTCTGGGGACAATAAAAGCACAATATTTTCTAGAAATCCATCCAATTGTTGTTGAGACATTTAAGCATGGACAAAAGTGGTTGACCAATCAATGGACAGGTTGACACTGCCATCCAAAAAACAAACAAACAAAAAAAAAAAAAAGATGAGGACACACACTCAGACAAAATTGCTCAGGGTCAGGATACACTGACAGAAGCATAGAGGCATGACTACAACCCCAACTGCATATAGTACATACACAGGCCTAGGGCATCATACTTCTCTGGGATATCCCTCCACTGTGATGACAGAGCACTACACAGTGGAAATACCACACACACACACACACACACACACACACACACACACACACACACACACACACACACACACACACACACAC
>JBBMJY010000008.1:9076972-9138736 GCA_037833715.1 Toxotes lorentzi
ACACACACACACACACACACACACACACACACACACACACACACACACACACACACACACACACACACAGATCTGTAAATAATCCAAACTAGCTTTGCTTTTCAAAGATTTATCACACCTCATTTTATTATTGATGATCAGTGTATTTGGAACAAACAGCTTCTCAATAAGTAATGTTACTTACATGACAAATCAAATACACTTTTAAAGATTTCTTCATATACACTCACTGAGAACTTTATTAGGAGCACCTGCACACATGCTTAATCATGCAAATATCGGGTCAGCCAATCATGTGACAGCAGTGCAATGAGTAAAATCCTGAAGACACATGTCTTCTCAATGACGTGGACTGTGGCATGATTGTTGACGCCAGTCAACGAGGCTTGAGTATTTCTGGGGACCATGGATCCAACCTGACTTGTGACATTTGGAGACGGAGAAAGCACTCCTTGAGTTTTTCAGCGTCCAGTGCCTTGCTCAGAAGCACTATGCAATCCATCTCAAATCTCTGTTGTTCACTTTGTAGCTAATTATACCTCTCTGTCATTCTGTTAAACATCAAGACCTTCCCTCTCCTTTCCCCAAGGTTTCTGTTCCAACTTCCACCGAGGAAGAGAGTGAAACAAAAATAATGCAAGTATAAGAAGAAATGCAGGAAGAAAGAAATACTAAAACAAAGCCAGCTAATGGGGATCAGAGACCAACAACAGTGGTCTTTTTTTAAATCCATTCCACAACTTCCACCACACCCAGTAAGTCATAGTTAATGCATGTCTCTGTATATGTGTGTGTGTGTGTGTGTGTGTGTGTGTGTGTGTGTGTGTGTGTGTGTGTGTAAGCCAACATGATTGGATGCTTCAGGAAGTTTGAGTAATGTTAATTGTTAGAGTGTTTCTGGTCAGTTGTTAAACTGCTGGTTTTTAATATATTCCATAACTTCACCATTCAATACAACAGGTAACAGTGATCTGAGATCAGGTTAACCGTATTTTCAAAAACACAGATGAAGATGTCCACTCACTTCTAAAGAGAGCCTTTCCAACACAGACCATACAATTCTAAATTTACACTGTAATTCGACTTCTAATACTGTCTGAATAATTGCTCTGGAATATTCTGTCCTTTGTGGCCAGCTATGCCACATATTTCCATCTAGACATGGAAGGGCTTCTCCATAAAGTGCATCGAAGTTCAACCAGGTTGAACTTAAGCCACAAGGCCACTTATAAAGGTGAACACAGGCACTCCAGAAACCTGTCCATTCACAGTGAAGGCCATTGGTATTGATGCATTTTTAGAGCACAGGGGTGGAGTTAATGCATCCAGTGTGAAGGACCCATTACACTGTGCTACAGTCTCTCAGTGAATGATAAGGATCCATGTTTATACAAGCACCACTTAGCCATACTTATATGAAGTGCTGAGAGCATGCACAAAGACCTCTGACATAAAGGCCAATTAGCTTCCTCTCTGTCTGTCTGTCTGTTCAGTTCAGGAGAGGTTTGGAATGAGAGTAGCGTGAGTCGGGAAGGCAAACAAATCCAGTGTCTCATGGAAGTGGAAGGAAATGTGAGAGTTAAAATGATAAAGGGAAAGACAAAAAGACAGAAGAGAAAGCGAATGCTAAGATCAGTGTATATCTGTGTAGCTGTATAAAGAAGACAGCGAAAGACAAAGGTGATAACATAAATAAAAGTGTAGCTTCAACTCATACTGTAACAGGATTTGCTGCTCAAAGACCAGCGGCTTTGGTCTGCTTAGACTGAGTCAGTTACAACAGATTCTGAAATCCACTTCCACCCTGCCCATCTTGACACTCAGAGTATGTTGTAAACACTTTAAAGAAGAGTTCAACATTTACTTTCCTGTCATGAGTTAGATGAGAAGGATCAATGACACTGTCTGAATGGTCAGTAATGAGTTAGAGCCAGGAGGCACTGAGCCCAGCTTAGCATTAAGCCTGGAAAAAACATCAAGTTGTGGTTTTACAGCAAGTTACATGCCGTAACTATTACTTGGTGACCAGTGGCCCCTCACAGTGACTACCTGGTATCTCTGTTGCTCCAGGAAGTCACTGAAGTCCGGTGCTATTCAAAAAGAAACATACTAACATGAGAGCTTTAGAGGTCCTGTTATTCGTAATTCTGAATTTTGGACAGAGCTATGGGAGCTGTTTCCCTCTTGCTTTCAGCCTTTATGCTAAGCTAGGCTAATTGCGCTAGCTCTGTACTTTACAAGAAAGCAAATAAGTGTATTTCCCAAGATGAATCATTTACAGAACGTGTTTAAGGATACGTTGTAAAGGACTATGATAAACTGTAATAAACATGAGACTTAATGCTGTAAAGGAAAGATGTTTTATTACTGAGCCACAGATCTATTTGATTAGTCAGACTGTTTTATTCTCATGACCACTGATGGCAAATAAAGTGATCAGAATGGCAACCAAAGAAACCCACAGTACAGCTACTGTGTTCTCATTGCTCTGTTTCTGTTAGTCCTGAGAAATGCTATGAATATCGTAACACTGTCAACTGTCCGTGACAAGAAACTGTCATAGTACTGCAGGAGAATTAAAGGAGCGTCTCTGAACTTAAATGGAAGTCAGGAGGAAAATCATGTTCTTCTAATAGGCCAACCTTAAAAACAGTCCACTGGGGGTAAGCCAAAAATGGCAGAGCTACAGTGTGTGTGTGTGTGTGTGTGTGTGTGTGTGTGTGTGTGTGTGTGTGTGTGTGTGTGAGAATGTGTGTCTAAAGCTAGGAATAAAGTACCAGAGTAGGGCTTCCGTGGGAAGGCTGAGTAACTAGCCCTCTATTGTTTATGTCCCTGATTTTCTCTGACTCAACACAATAGCTGACATGTCATTCTGTTATTCTTTCTCTGGTCCTAAAGGACCCTGCTGAGATGCCAAGAGAACATGAGGCGATATTTATCAAGCTTGATACAAACTCCAACCCAAATAACCCTGAGTGCTACACTTTGATTAATTCACTGGAATCAAAATTAGATTAGACAAGAAATAGTAAATGTGAGAGACTCTTTAATGATTTGTAAACAATCAGCAGAGCTTTGATAGATGCCTTCATCACAAATACAGAAGAAAACAGGTGAAATTTTGAATTCCTTTCTAATAAAGCAAATACTAGTTAAAGTCACTAATTCCTTCTGTCTCTCCTTCACAATAATCTGTCTCAAGCTACCCATAGTGCTGTTCCCTCACCTTAGCATAGTTCATCATTAAATCTTAATGGTCTGTCTCATGCCCTACTTTTTGTGCCTACTTTTTGCACTGGTATACTGCCTCAGAACGAGGAGGATAGGGAAAATATGAATCTTATCAGAACAGAGATGACAGACAGGGGAAGAAGCAATGTAATGTCACAATGACAACGCAACATACTACACACACTGCTGAAACTACAATGGCCTGCATTTTCTTCTGGTATTATTTGCCAGTCGAGTCCCACTAATGTTTCCCACTGCAGCTTCGCCCCTTCGCAAATGCAGCAGACTGACTGACTGCACAAATATGGTGCTGCTGTATTGCAGTCCATTTACAGCAGGTTAACAGCAACAATTTATTTTTATCTGTAACGATCAACATAAGGCATTCATGATTTGGCAAATGATGGAAAATTCTGTGAATGCAATGCAAAATGTAAAAAAAAAAAGAGCTAATAATTCTCTTATCAACTGCAGCACTTGATCTTTGGCCAGCAGCCTTTCACCTCACTAAATATAACTGAAGGGTCTGCTTTTTTTTTTTCTTTTTTCTAAAGCACTTAGTGATATTTCAAAAAAATAACAGGGCATGTTATTGTACTTGAGTGGTGTTAACTAATGACATTTAACCTGTGGAAAGGTAGAGAAACTGACAATAAAAGTAAAAATGTGCACTCCATACTCTCCAGTCTCTCTTTCACACACATACTCGCACACACATTATCTTAAACATCCCTGACTCTAGCATAGCAAAGTAATTAGAAGAAGGACGTTTGAATACATTGAGATAACATTACATTTATTTGCTTGGCACAGATACACAACATGTACACCTTACAATACCATATAGGTTTGGCACCTACAAAGCATCATCTCATCATCTAATGAAAAGTGTCTTATTGGTCACAGAGACTCACTTTCAGTGAAAGCAAAATTAAACATGTTTGACCATTTACAATATCCCAACATTCTCAATCTATAAAAGCAGCCATCTTACAAAAAACTTAATCATAAATTCAACACCCTCAGCATATGAAAAGTGAAAAGTGGATTTAATTTCTCAATCAGAAACTTACAAATCCCCCCCATTGTTCCCTGTGAGCAATTTTTAGCGTTCAGTGTGGGGAAAAACAAACGCGCAATCAGTTCCAGAGAAATTCCTGCATCTTTTGGAACGTTTCCAGACCAAGGTTTTGTTACAGTGGTCAGTCTCATCTAAATGTGATGATAATCTCTTACTCACAACAGCTGGGTCATAAATCAGCCATTATTGGGGTCTGGTGTTGTCTATTTAGAGATTTAAAAAAAACACAACCCAGAAAAAATCCAATACAGATTAAAAGGTAAGAAAATATCACTGCATGGGCATTTGTGTATATATGTGTCAAAGTGCACTATTAGAGTGAGGTTGTAAGCTTCAATAGCCAACCAGTACTGAGCACTTTTGTTAATTAATTACATGAACAATATGTTCATGATAAAAATTCTTATGCCTCAAAATGGATTTTATTTTAAATAAGGCCATAGTCATATTTATCAATTTCATGTGTTTTGTGTCAGGATAAATTACAGATACAATTCATACACTTTTGTTTATCCTGAGCCACATATACAGCATGTGACTTCAATAGCTACATATGGTCTACACTTTGTTCATACATAGCTGGGTACTCCCAGTCAAGTAAGTGGCCATGAAAGAAGAACAGGAAGAAGGAACAGACAGAGCTGCTCCATCCCTCAGTAGGGTTCAACAGACTAGTAGAATCAATACAGAGGTTCACTGAAGCTGTTCTGGCAGCACATGATAGCCAAACACCTGACTAAAAACACTTTATGCTGGTTTTTCCTTTAATTTGTCACCCATCTGTATCTGTTTAACTATCTGCAGATGGCCTTCTCGTGTTGCACTGTTTTACTGATTTTTGTAGTATTCACTTACTCGTTACTGTACACCAACAATTATTTTCTTCTCTTATAGCAGAAGGCTGCATTTAACCTGCACATGGCTTCCCAGCCCGAGTGTCCATGCCACCTCTTTTCCAACATGGCACTATACCTCGACACAGCCACTACCAGAGTGTTGTTCCCTTGAGAACATGAGAGCCAGTGGTTTTCCCACAGGAAAAAGGGAATGTGTGTCTGTGAACGCTAATGTGAGCATTTTTGGCGTAATAATTTCCCAAGACACTTTGCCCTACATCTGTCACATTTCTGAGGAATTGTACCATTAACTGTTGGATGTAATATCTTTTTTTAGTGGAGAACTTCTTACATCAAATTAAAAGTCTTAGACCTTTCAAACTGCAAAAGACAGTACACACACCTTAATAGAAACTGTAAAAAGTAAGTAAAAAGTATCTTCTCAAAGACAACTTCAATCATTTCAATAGGTAGGCATTCTGCTAAACCTACTTAGAGTCTGCAACATGTATCACAATGAAATAGACAAAGACAAAGTAATTTTACAAAAATAAATTTGTGTAGTTTGACGATCAGACATTCAATACGCCAATTCTGTACACGGCATCTCAGAACAAAGGAATGTACAAATAAGAAAGATTACAATATTTGGCAATGCTTCACAGATGACAGCCAAAATATTTAAAGACAACATGTGCATCTAGCTACCACCACTGTACATCATACTCACATACAATCACAAAATACAGTACACTCAAGGGATGTGCAGCTAATAAAGCAATGAAAGGTGATAATTTTGTTAGCACCTTTGCTAGGACACCTTCAACAGTCCAATTCAGCCAATGGTCACATCCTAACACACCTGCACACACTCATACACATCTACGCACACACAAACACATGCAAGAAAAAATGAACAGTTTTGTAGCCATATGTTTGCTCCTGGTTATTTTCAGTTTTACAGAAAAGAGGAACAATAATTATAAATTATGAACTTTTTAAGAGTAGTTGAATTAACAGTCACATTTTTAAATTACTTTACACAGAAAATGTGGTTCTGGTTATTCTGTAATGAATGGGGAATTAAGTGACAGATGCTGGCTAATGAACATTTTCACCTCGGCACATGCATACAATGTCATTTCCTCTAAAAACAGTCGCATGTCTATAAATTGAGCCCTCCCTAGCTGTTAGAGGAAAAAAAATCCTTTCCTGAACAGTTCATTTTCATTTGTATATCAAGGCAACAATAGATCGCTATATACTGAGAAACAGTCATGTTCATGCACACAAGGCATCACTGAGCCAACGCGATGCAGTGGACCTACACAAACTTTGAGGTAAAATCCACTTGCATTTTACTAAATCTTCATATATTAGATATTTAGAAAAAAATATCATAATCTAAGAATATCTGTTGAACTTTCTTTGGTAGATTACATAAGGTGTATAAAGCTAGAGTATCTGCTCCTAAATAAACTGAGAAATGAGTCACCATATTTCAAAACAGGTAATTTCTCTTTTGCGTTTATGACACAGTATGTACACTTAGATTCAATTTGGCTTACCACTGGTCTTGATTATTTTGTGTTAAATATCAAGTTAGAGTGAAAAGGGATCACAAAAGTACACATGGCAACAAGATGAAGGAAACACTCACACTGACGCAAACGTACATGCACACATGCAACTGCAATTTCCAGTGAGGTTGAGGAGTTAGTCCCTCTTCACATAGAGGTTAGTCTCTCGGCAGAGTGAAGGGGCTATTTGTCTGTTCTGTTTAAGTGTGATCCTCCTGCATTCGTGTGTGTGTTTGCGTGTGTGCACGTGCACTAGTCCCCGAATGCAGGAACGATAATGCCGTCACAAAACAACTACTAGTACTAGCACAACTAGGGAATCCAATTATTTGCAAGAAAATACATCTTTCCTTGGTCTTGCTTTCCTTTGGACACTTTTATGAAATAAAATAATAATCCAAACAACAAAGGTCCAATGAAACTGACAAAGATTTTTTTTTTTAAATCATTGGAAAAGAAATTCACTGAAAATGACGTTTGATTTTTTTGTCAGTTTAACAGTCGTACACCAAAGCTGGGTGGCATCCCATGTCATATGTTACAAACAGCAGGCTCAGTGTCTGAACCCACAACTTAGTAAAAGACATAATGTTCTATCTTGCATAACAACATCAACAAATAATCTAAAATTCAAAGTCCATGATTAGATGAAGAAACAATAATCAGTTCAATTAAACAAACTATAAAATACTGGGATACTGGGTCTAGACCTAATTCATTTCTTTCCATTTCATTTTCATTTTTAGCATGTGAATACTGGGGGGGTAACAGCACATAAAAACATTTTTAAACAGCTTACTACTGGCAGTTCACCTCAGCACTACATTACTGAAACTATGTAGTCAACTGTTCCATTTGCATTTATTTCCGTTTTTTGTTTTGTTTTTTTTGCATTTAACACATACAGTGCTGATAATCTGTCAACAAATGAAGATCACACTGTTTCACATATTGCGCATACAGCATTTCAGAACAACATTTTCCTGTTTTGGCAAAATAAAATAAAATAAAAAGATTTTTTAAAAAGTCGTTCAAACTCAAAAGAGTTCAATTCTCCAGAGATTTTCAGACACCTTTTTCTCCTCCTTTCCAACCCCTTTCATCTATCACGCCTGCCCATACAAAGTACGCTAGGTTTCTCTGACCATTTTAAAACACTTTGAGGGCTATTTAGGTCTTTCTATCCTTCAGTGCTTTGCTCTTGACTCCTTTTTCTGTTTTTGCCAGCTGTGGCATATGCAGAGAGGACGCCTGCTTAAGCTCCAAACGCGACAGAAACAGCAGTGGCAGATCGACGCCTCCCTCCATCTCTTTACAGCACACTGCAGCTTAACAGAGGAGACATTTTACAGCAATCACATCGGGCATCCTTTAAAAAGTTTAAATGCCAATTTGGCACAAGGGTTTCCTCTGTGTGTGACCTACACATGACATGTTGTGCCAATCCCTATTTCACCATGGCCATATCCACACCCCGGCCCTGTACATCCCTTTTCAACAGAGCCAATGAAAGCCTTTTTGGTGCTCCTAACCCCAAAGCCACTGCCACTGCGCTGTAAACAGAAGGAGCAGAGGCGTTTGAGGCCTTTCCTGAAGGCAGAGTTGGAGAGGCTGTAGATGAGACAGTTACAGAAGCTGTTGCTGATGGCCAGCCATGTGGTGAGGAACGAGGCTGCAGGGTGGTGGTAGATCCCTCCGCTCTCCAAGAGAAAATAGAGAATGTAGGGCAACCAGAGGATATAAAACACACTGGTAATGCGGAACAGTACCATAGCGTATCGCTTGTCTGGGTATGTTGATGTTGGCTGCTGGTACGGTGGTTGGTGATGTTGGAGCTTCTGTGGTTGGGACAAGTGAGAAAACTGCCCTTGTTCTGCTGCACTGTTATCCCTGACCACAGATCCCACTGTCATCCCTGGGCCCTGCAACTGTTGGGGTCGGTAACGTGCGTGGCGCTCGCTGATCTCCCGGGTGTGCTGTCGGCATATCTTGAAAATATTGGCGTAAGTAAAGCAGACAGTGAGAGCAGCTGGGGCGTAGAGCAGTGCAACAATAAAGGTTGTGAAAGCCGGACTAGTCCTCCACTGAAGTGCGCACCACTCCACCACATCGCCGTGGTAACCAGGTTTCCCCCACCCGAGAAAAGATGGGAGAAACACCAGGGCAGAGTACACCCATATTAGAACAATGCAGCAGCGCACTCGACAAGGCGTTACTAAGGACGCGTAAGTCAGAGGTCGCGTGATCGCAATGTAGCGGTCTACACTTACACATGCTAACGACGCCATTGAAACTGACTTCAAAACAGACACCATGTAACCGAACACCTGGCAGGTGAGTTTGGGGTCGAGGCCCTGCAGGTGATGAAGGAGGGACAGGGAGGGAAACAGGCAGCTTACCCCCACCAGCAGATCAGCATATGCCATAGTCTGGATGAAAGCACTGGTGGTGTGCTGGCTAAGCAAGGGGGCACAGTGAAACACAAAAATCACCACCAGGTTCCCGGAAATAATGAGAACAGTGAGGAGAAGGATGATAGAGACCTCAAGGAGGCAGGTGGCGAAAATTTGGGAATAGCCTATCTCAAGCAGGCAGAAGGGAGCAGATAAGTTTGATGGGTCAGCAGAGCTCTGGTTCAGTGGGTCCAGGGAAGAATTCATCATCTTGGGCAGGAATCCTTGTCTGAGGGGCCCTTCAAGGGTACGATGAACCCAAGAACCCACTATTTTATCAGATAGCTGGCTGGTTCTGAAAGTCGCTGTACGGTCTCAGTCCAAATGAAAAGCTCTACGCTGCGGTTCCATGATGAGACTGCTGCCATCTGCCATTTCAAATGCAGGAGGGATGGAAAGGACAGAGAAAGGTGGGAAAGCTCCCTTGTTTAGTCCTCAGTGCAGGCAGTTGTGGTTTTATACCAAGATATTAAAACAACAGATTAACAAACAAAAGGAAATATGTGTGTTGCTTTTCTTCCCTTTCTTCCAGTAAAGCAAACTTCCCAGCTGAAGGCACAAAAAGGGAAAAAAAAGAAAGAAATGTGACTTTGTTTAAAGGAATTCCAGTCCAATCTATGCTTGAAATGCCTCCGTTCCCTATAAAGTCAGAGATGTCTTCAACATCTGCTGCAGCTGCAGAAAGCACAGACTGAAGCTGCCTTTTATCTGTCTATCGTCCACAGAGTCACAAACACGGCTTCCAGAGAAAAAACATTATTGTGTAAGGCGCTGCATACATAAATTTAGAGAGGTGGACATTATTTCTCCTTTTAATTCTGTCCTGTAACTCCACCTCTGTCCTGCTTCTCTTTCCCGATTCTTCTTCTTTTTCTCTCTTCTTTCTTGCTGCCCCTTTACCCTCTTTTCACCACTCTTCCATGTCCGCTTGCTCTTGTCTCAGTTTCTGTCTGGTCCCTCGCAGAAAGATCACAGCAGACTGCTGTGAGCTGAGAGGATGAAGGCAGTACGTGGGGTGACTGATGTTTAAAACACAGACACACACACAAACACACCACAGCTGTTATTTCTATCCAGAAGAGCAGATGAGGTAGGCAGGCATACCGATGCTGGGAGAACCCCCTGTGCTCATTTATCCTTCTTTGCTGTCCCTCTCTCTCTCTCTCTCTCTTTCTCGTTCCCTCTGCCTCTCTCTCTACAGAAACAGTGGCACTGAGGCCCCTCCCCTTCCCTGTGGCTCCAACCAATGATCAACTACAAGGACATGAAGCTGCCTCCTTCCCCCACCCTCTCACTCCTCTTTGTTTTTTTTCTTTTCTTTTTTTTTTTTTTTGTGTGCGTGTCTGTGTGTCACTGTTTCTCATAATTACCTAAAGATTCAAAAAACTGTTTCACACTGTTAAAATTAGAAGCATTCAGTGTTAATCCGGCTCTCGTAAAATCAACTCTTGACTGTTTTCTGCAGCCAGAAATTCTGAGCTGTAACAATCCAGACACAAAGTTATTGTATTTGTTAGTAGTGAAACAATAAGTGCATGCCTGGGTGCAGTTAACAGGAAATATTGCTATTATTAATCTGATTGTAAACCAAGGACATGCAGTACAGGACAGCAGGTCCCCCTACAGCTTTGTGCATCGTAGCATGTTGAAATTACTATACATACAGTATGTGCTTCAGGCTGCACAGAGGTTAAATCAGCCCATAAGTGTGTGGGTTTAAAGTTTGGCTTTATATATATATATATATATATATATATATATATATATATTTATATATATATTAAGCACAGTGACAGGGAAGAATGTTTTTAAATCGCTGACATTTAGCAAATCTCCTAATGAAAAATCCATTAATTTGGATATGTTCATTTTCTCTATTTGTATGTTTACTTTTTAAAGGTTACTCATTTTTATATTTGCAACCTTAAAGCTTAAGAGACAGATTTAAATCCATGAAAGCACAGCGCAAACAATTGGCTCTGCCTTCTAGGCGCAAATTGCAAGTACGCAAGAGCTTGGAAGGCGCAATTCAGTTGTGGAAGTTCAGCAAGTTTAAATAAAAAAAATGCTATGACGCTAAAAATCTGCATTTTCTAAGGCTAAATTAGCTGTAACTGACAAAGTTATATTATAGTTATATAAGTTATATTTCTGGAAATGATTACAAAACCAATGTAGTAGAAAGAACTTCTAAGAAAGAGATGTAATTATGATAAAGATGCACATAAGATTACTTGGAAAATAACACACCAATGCAATGCAAATATGCTATCTCCACAGTACATTAGTCTAGCTCAAGTCCAACAAGCTCAAAGCCTCAGCAACAATAGAGAAGGTTTATTAATACTTTAATGCAGTACATCTTACTTGCCCTGCTGCCGAGCTGGAAAAATAAACGTTATGTCTATGACTAGGTTTAACTGTGATATTCTTTTGTAATAAATAAGTGGTTACTTGAGGCATTTGTTCTAAAACTTATAAATGATGACTGGAGGATCATGTGGAAATGTCATGATCAACAACATTAGACAGAAGACCTTTACCTGACCTGTCTACTTATAGCAGGAAAGTCATGATGCCATCGTTAACAATAATACCTTCATACAACATGAACGCATTTGTGAAATAACATCACATTCAAAAATGTGCACATGCTCACACACACACACACACACACACAGTACTAGTGCCTTTTGCATTGTAAACCTTGTAAACCTTACCAATGCTACTTATGTAATGTATAATTACACAAATGACCTACTTTCCTCTAGGGTCTTTTTAGATATAAAAGTGTTTTTTTTTCTGTTTTCTGTTTAACCTGTGTCTTTAAAAGAGCAGGAGAGAGAAAGAGAGAGACTGCAACATTATGGACAGTTAAAAATCTCCAGAACTAACTGGCGACTACTTAATGTTTTTGTAAAAATATTCTTATTCAATACCCATTGCACTATTTATAAGAATAGTACAAGCAGGGTCCAAACATTTTCAGATTCTGTTTGAACTTATCAAGTTGCAGAATGTTTGCATTTGAACTGTCCATTTATTTTTTGTGTGTGTGCACGTCCTTCTGTCTATTTGGCCTGAGAGCTCTGAACAGATATGCACCTGCTCCTGATTTGCATGCATCAGCAAGTGCTGCACCTCCACTTCACATGAGTGCCGCTTTGATACAGTCAGCGATACCCAGGTAGCATGACCTCACCAGACATGTTTTAATCTCCCTCCCAGCAATGTCAACAACCAGCTTTTTTTGTTCCAAGGCTCTAAAGGTCTGGTTAGGACTCGGCTGAACACTTTTTATTCCATTGTCTTAAATTAGCCCTAGCAAGTCCCCTTCAGCCGACTGAGTTATTTTTAGGTCACATGACGTGATGATTACATTTAATTACTCAGAATCCTGCGCTAAAATTAGAAACTTCAGTGGACAGTAATCACGGTCAGATTTAGTGCTGCACATCCTCATCCTAATTCTGAAGACTGCAGAGTTTGTCTCATGCAGGGCAATTTGGTGTAGCATGATGGAGACCCAAACATACCCACACAGCCCCAAACACACACACACACACACACACACACACACACACACACACACACACACACACACACACACACACACGAGCCTACACTTTTCCATAATCCAGAAACACTCCCATGCTTTCACGCACCTCCTCTGCCCATCACACGAGGAGCTAAAAATAGATGACAGTACAACAAAAAGGGTTGAAACAAGAAGAGGAATCGGAGAAAAGGATGAGGAAGGAAACACACAGCTCATCAAAGATGAGAGGAGGAATAGGTAGGGGGGAGAAAGAGATATAAGACAGCAAGAACAAAACAGTATGAGGAAAAGAGAGCTGTGAAAACAAGGGAGAAGGAAGAGCGTGATGTACTGTCACCTGGTTGCTAAGCTGAGCACAACACAGTCCTGTTAGCTGTCTAACTTATGCTTCCTCACAGTTTGGCGGCCTCTCAAGGACAGGCCTCCAGTAGCTGGCACACACCTGGCAACAACACAATGGCCCTAAACTCCGGTGCAGCAGGACTGGATACAAGGGAAAGATAAATTCTGGTGCTTACAATTATTACTGACAGAGAGCTCATCACTGTCATATAATCGCATCAAATCATGATACTGGCTAACATCTTAATTTTATTGACATTCCTGTAGCTATTGTTGGGGTGGAATGCAATTAATGCTTAATATTATCTGTGATTAATCTGTAGAATAATGGCAAATGTTTTAGATTTTTACTTAAATAACAAAAAATTTGTAGATGGCCAAAACTGCAACAAATTTTATGTTGACAAGTAAAGCTGCTTACTATTAAAAGACTAAGATAAGTTCACTACCACATCTGCTGACATTCATCTGATTATTACTAATACCCACAATCCACCACCACCCAGCTGGTGGCTCATAATCCTAGTAATTCTGCTCTGTTTCTATATAAATATAAAAACAAGCAGTCACTAGGTGCCAACTTTTGTATGAGCGTGATATAACAAAAATATAAAAAGAACCAGCCAGCTGATGCCCTATTTGGGCTTTTTATTAACTAGAGAAGTGACTGGTAAGAATGGACATTTAAAAAGTTTCAAAAAACTGAACAGCGAAAACACTATCATTTATATCCGTGAATTAATGACAATGACCCTAGAGGTAGTACAGAAATAAGGCACAAACATAAGGCAAGGGTGGAAAGACGTGTTACGTAGTCACAGACAGATACAAACGCGACGGTAGGAAGATGATACAAAATTCCACAAAAAATGGAGCCTGCTCACATTAAACTGCAGAAAGAACTCTTCTTTGATCTGACAGTCTGAACCTTCTGGCACTCACTGTATTTTTTGATATGGGAAACTGGCTTCAGCGCTGGATAAAGCTCCTCTGAAAGTATTTCCTTTTCTGTTGAGGAGAAGTCTGAGCAGCAATGCACACATAAACCTATGGGACAGAGAGACGGGTCGGCATACAGTCACACAAATAAGGAAAGAAGAAGACACGCGGGGCTGCTAGGACAGCAGGAGAGGAAAGAGAAAAAGGCAAGCAGTGTGACAAAACACAAATGAGCAGGCAGACAGAGAGAGGCAGGAAGACACACAAGTTGACAGGAGCACAAACAGGTCTAGGTAGAAGTCAGAGAGAGTCATAGTCAGGTGTACAAAAATACAAATGATTATAAAGACGGACCGATAGACAGAGAGGGGCAGGCAGACAGGTCATTATGTGGGTCAGACAGAGACAGGCAGGCAGACAGGTAGTTATGAGTGCTTGTTTTTGCTCTCCACAGGAGGCTGGCGCAGCAGGTCTGAGAACTGGGCCTGTGTTTACCTGGTCACTTCATGTCTACACTACACACATAAATGTGTGCATATATGCTCATATACACACCTCACGAGACTTCTAACATCCCGTCCCCCTTATGTAGGTAACTGTGGGTTGAAAAGTCTTTCAATATAAAAGAGCAATCCAACATTACAGAACACGACCATCAACCACACACATACACACTACCTAACTAAAACTACAAAAATCATCATACAGTCTGAAAACTACATTGCAATTACATAACTTTGTAGACACTGTTATTACTTTTAACTCCCTGTTTCTCCCAGCACCAACAACAACATGATGACAACAGATTATAAACTTAGGTAGGTTTTCAATACAAGGTAATCACTCCATCATCACCCAGTTTTCTACTTGATCTGCTACGTTGTGTTCTTATTACATCTGCAACAAGCTAACATGACAAAAATCATGTTAACTAGTTTCAACTCTAGACTCTCAAGCAGCTCTAAAATAAGAGTTTGAATATTTCTTTTTCCTATCATTTAACGCACAATCTTAAAATATCCATGGTTCAAAATTATTTCAATTATTACCAACAGACTACTGCATATAGTATTAAACTACATTCATACACCGCGTCAACGTCTGGTACGTACTGGTGCATAAAGAGTATGATTATGCTGATAAATATGTGCTGACTGTCTTGCTGTAATATGGTCAGAATGATACTGCTCTTCAGAACAATAACAAAGTGTTTCCTTCCAACATGTCACGTTGTCTTTTATAACATCCTCCCGACTGAAATCACCTGGCACTGGACCAGTGTGCTGCCGAAACCAATTATTTGTTTACCAGACTTGGTAACTTTGTCAGTGACTGGCCTGTGCTCACTATAATTTATGGAGCTGATGCAAAATGTGGGCCATGACTATCGCAGCCTAATGGGTTTATTGGTTACTGGTGGAGTGGTTAATTAGTCAGCATCTGAAGTTACTTAAGATTGGTACTTTCAGTACTTGGCGGCAGGGACCCTCATATCAAGGAGTTCATTAGGACTCAACAGGGAAGAACTAGTTAAATATCTAAGACCTACAGCCCTTTTTCCACTTCCATCAATGCCCTGCATTCAGATATGTGGATGACCACCAAGTTCAGAAAGGGTTAGGGCTAGGACATGACATGAATACATTGCAATACAGCACAAAGAAGTACACACTAACACAGGCTGAATACAGAGAGTACACAAAGCAAATTAAAAGCTGGTACATGAGTATGGTATGTACAAATTTTAAAACAAGAGCTGAAAAGGGAAAGAATTAATCAGTACGCGGAAAGATAAGCTTTAATTAGTATCAATAACAATAGCAACATGAATGTGAATGAAAATTCTTTCCTAATTAATATATACAATGCAGAGTACTGTTACGCAATACACTGCAATACTCTTTCAACATTTTAGAGCTGTTCTATCAACAAGACCTTTTGTGTGTTAGTTCTATTCTGATTTTTTTTTTTTAATCAATACATTTTTCTATATGAACACTTTCTTGTTAAATAAGAAAATAAATATAATAAATAATATTAGTCGTCTTTCTGTCATTTAACTGTTCTTGGCTACCTTGCCCAGCCTTCCTCTAAGGAGACTAAATAAAACTCAAATTGCCTGTCAGAGTCAGATATAGCTGCACGTGTTATCCATACTTTTCTCCCTGCGTCTGTTGGCTGACGTACAAACCTGGCCATTCCTATCCAACTTTCTGTCCAGTGGCTATCAATACAGTGGCGTTCTGATCCACTGTTATTGTTGTCTGAGTGAAAGTTGAGATTCCATTCATACCGTTCATGTTAACGGAAAACCAGCTTGGCTCCTACATTACTTTGGTGTAAAACTTCTATTTGAGTTGACCCTCTGTAATTTTAAGCATCCAAGTCAGTTCTTGACAGACAGGTACATGGTATTAAGAGCATGACTAAATAAAAAGTGTCCTGGCAGAGATAGGAAAAGAGTAGAGGAGAAAGGAAAGGGAGGAGGGAAATGTGATCAGAGACAGTGAAGAAAATGAGAATGGGGGAGGAGAGCAGAGGGGAGGAAAGGGCAAGACCAACATCTTGTTACCACCTGGGACCCAGTTTGCTGCCCGGGGATGTTGCCTTTACATAAGAACAGTGGACAGAGCTGTGGCTGAGAACAAAATTACATAGACTAACACACTGTTCTCACAGTGCACGGGGGGTCTAAGCATCTACAGCAGGGCTAAGTCACCTCCGATCCTTAAACACATGTCTACACAGACAGACCCATGCAAGCACACAGAGATTCTCTACCTGTCATTTTTGAACACACAGCAACACAACAAGAGGCACGTAGACAGGAAATAACAAGGCCAAGCAGCTATGGCTATGACAAACCAAATGTTATAACCCAATTGATAATAACCCAATTGAAATCATCATAACTGAATAATAATAATTAAATGATCCTTTATGATCACAGACCAACCATTGTATGTAGCTTAATTCGGGCAATTTCTAACCCAGATCCAGACTAAAGTCACAAAACTGAGTATAACAGAAAACTAGATCATGCTTTCTTAATTTTCTTTTTCTTTTTACTTTCCTCTAGACTCTTACAGCTAAAAACAACCCCTAACTTCTTGAAATGTGAATCCTCTATCCTAATCCTCTATAAAAAAAAAAAAAGTTAGTTACAAAGATATCTTTTTTTCCTTTTATGAACTGGATACAGGTTGAAAAACTACTGGCTTTAATTAGTGAGCCACAAAATCAAGAGTTATAAGAAAAACATAACGATTATTGCCTTTAACAGAACCATTAACCGCTACAAATTTGTGCATAAACCTTCCACTTGCATAATGCCCTAAGTCAAAAACTGGCATTATCTACATGCCTGCAGTGGTTGCCATCACAAGTTTGGAGAAGAGAAACTTATGAAACAGTGGCCCCTGAGTTGTGCTTTCAAAGAAGTAAAGCTTAACCAAAACCGTTGCCAAGGACATTAACAGTAACACACAGGCTCTGGCCAACAGAAACCAAAGAAACAAAAAAGAAATTATATCTGTTCAAATTAAACGTGCTTCATCAAAGACATCAAAATATAAAGTAAAGAGGAAAAACAGATAGGACAAAATTGTTCATGGTAAAAAGTCAGTAGTCTCAGTAATGGCTTAACCTTGGACACAGATTCAGGAATCATAAGAGGTGATGTGGAAAGCTCGCAGATGCATCCTAAAATTAAAGACCTGAGATATCCTGTTTGGAGGTCAGCCTTTCCAATCACTAGACGACCAACATTAGGGGATCATGGGTATTTGGTGTGTCCTGATCATCTTCTCAAAGATAATACTTTTGCGTGGTCTTACCTTTGTTATAAGAGTGCGGTACTCTTCTACCTGGTGGTCATTGTTATGGCAGCCTGCCAGGAGCTGCCACACTTCCCCACGAAGAGCCTCAGGAATGCCACTCCGCACCAAGGCTGGCAGCTGCCTGGGACGCACTGATAAGTTCATATGCCTGAGAGAGGAAAGGACATGAGAGGGAGACCAGAGTCTGCCAATGCAATTTATCAAAGACAGACTTAATTTAACTTTTTTTCAAAGTTGCTTATTGTTGTGAAGCTGCAATCTTCAGAGCACACCTGCCTACAATATCTACCCAAAACAATGTTTTCATTGGCCCTAAGTTGTGTCTAAAAATGACCGTTATCATCTTTATAGATGGTCTGCTGGGACAGACTCATGACAGTGAGGAGGAGTTACATCACCTAATACCACAAATATAATGATTTACATGCATAGCAGTCTTTCAAAAGTTCCAGCCATGACTCCCGCAAGGGATATAATCAATCAAGGACTTAAATGTCACTGATTCAGAAAGTAAAATATGTGCTATTTTTGTACAGAAAATACACGATAGTTAATCTAGCCACGAAATTCTTTTTTTCTCCACATTTTCCCCTGACATTAGTATTGCCTTATTTTACCCTTGCCTTATTTTTAGCAAGATGGGAAAACAATAGACAATATGAGACAATAAGCCAATACAAAATTACAGCACCAATACTCTATGTCAATTCTTTCCTCATCTTTACAAATATTAAACCTGTTGGGGAAATTGTCCACCCTGCATAGAGTGAAATATACTATATGAAGTGATATACACTGTATGCAGCATTAAATGAACCCAGGGACATGCCAGCCCACTAGTAAGGGACAGAGACAAAACTGGAGATACAGAGAGAGGGAGAAGGTAAAGTTCTTGGAGGCACAGCTGTACCTACAAACTATTGCCTGACTGGAGCCGACAGAAAATCCCTGAATCCCTGGTGATTCTCTCAGTTTTTCCTCCCTTTCTTAATTCATCCCTCTATTTTTCGAGTTTGTTTTGTTTATTTGTTCAAGCGTCAGGTTATGCAATACGTGGCACTTTCTGCAGAGACTAAAAGGGGAAACAAAAGTATACTCTGTACGTGTGTGCATACATGTGTGTGTGTGCATGTGACGTAAGTAATGCCAGGCCTGGTCCTTAGGGGCATAAGATTGTAAAGGGCTTTCTGTGATTTGCCTCTCTGTGCTCCCTGAGCGCTACATCCCACAACACATGCTCTCTCGCTCACACACACAAAGACTAGCATTATGACAGGCTAGTCTTATGATTCTAGCATTATTTTTATTCAGAGGAGTGAGACACATACCTCCAAAATAATATTCAGTGCTTTAATGGTCATGTCAACATTTGGGATTATCAACGGGCATTTTCATATACCGAAATCTAGTCAGTAATGAAAAAAACTAAACAAAACGGATGTATTATGACAAACATATATATGGTAAAACTATTGAGTAACATACATGAAAACAGACAGGGAAAAGTGAGAGGCATGTTGCGCAGTGCATGTGTGTGTGTGGGGGGGCTTAACTTACAGCTAATTAAAGTACAGGCAGTTTATATTCACTTCATCACAAGCTTTTGATTAAAAACAAACGCAGTAATGGGAGAGGGAAACTATCTTAATAAGCTGCTTATCAAGAACTGCCTGCCTGCTGCTCTTTCTTTCACAAACAGTACATAAACTAAACCCCAGTGTGTGTGCATGTGTGCGTGCCCCTTCATTGCAACAGCAATAGAAGGGGAAGGACAGAGCGAACAAGGGAACAACAAAGCCTTACCACTTGGATAACAAGTCTCCCCAGGTTTCCAGGATCTTCTCAGCACACTCCTTGGAAACATCACCTGATCCACTGAGTAACGGCTCATCATTATCTGGACACACAAGCGTACAAACACACAGAGTGAAAACAAGTGTGATCTCTCATCATCTTACATGTTCAGATTTAAATTCTCCAAATTATAAACAATTCACCAGAGCTCATGAATGTGAAATTAAAATGATTAAATGACAGTGAGAACTTAAAATATGGTTGTTTCCATATTCAAAGGGATTAGAGTTTCGTATTGTCAATTGAACAAAAATGTATAATTAGATGTTAATATCATAGGCCAGGGTTCCTCTGGTTTGATACTTTGTGATGCTGTATACTGTACATGTGTTGTGTTGCATTTATGGTTTAATCTGAGCTGCATCTGAGCTGTGTGCACGATAGTACTGAACATGAACTGCAGCTCTCCATATAAATGATTTCTTTATTTGGTCTTTTATTCCATCTTCACATCATATCATCTGAAAAAACTGTACTATCTAAACCAACTGTGATATCTAAATATTTACAACAGGCATCAGAGCAAACTGTACCAAAAGGCCAGTAGACCCAAGACTAATACATAGACAGATACAAAAAGTACTTCAATTATGCTCTTATGCCTTTTAATGTCATTGCTGCCTCTCACACACTCAAATATACAAAAAAACCCAGACACGACTGCTAGCTAAGTACTCTGTGAGGATACAGTACAAACAGTTCTGTAACACAGTGTCACACAGGAATTTCAACTCCCAACTATTAGCTTGCCTATTAAGTGTCTGCTTTAAAGCTGTTTATATATACGCCATCATCAAGTATAGCAAGTGGTCGAGAAGTTAAAACCATTTTCATGCGGTTCCGCTAGTCAGCCTTCTTCTGTGCTCTATGTGGTAATATATGTAAAGAACATTTTCATTTGGCTTGTGTAAAGTAAATACTGCCACTGCAATTTCGGGAATCTGAGTTTTAATAACATACATGCTTTCCCTCTGTATTCAGTGATTTTAACTGAAGAAAATACCAGAAGAAGTGACTAAGCAAATATGTAAGACGGTATCCAGTCACCTTCCTCTTCATCATCCTCAGGTGGTGAAGGAACCATTGTACCAGGCCCGGTGGTCAGGATGCCAGGACTAGCAGTGGTCTTCCGTTTCTCTCTCTCAGTCTCACTTTCCAAACTCACCACCTCATAAAGTGTGTCAGAGGCAGGACTCTTACGCTCCTTACGCTCCATCTGAAGAGAGCGAACACATAAGATAAAAGTGTCATGAGACCAGCCTCTGATTGGGTGATAAAACATCTGTTACACTTCTTTTTCCAATGTCACTAAGTTGTTACAAACTCACGGTGTATTAACAAACTAAGTGCTTTGCATTATTCCAGGTCACAGCTGATCTCTGGTGCAATTCACAGTGACCCTCCCTTGAACTGATTTAATCACAGATGGAAAATGATGCCATGACTTCACATACCTGGCGTAGTTTAAGGTAGAAGGTCTCAGTGTAGCTACGCTTGCTGAAGGGCCAGAACAGCCTGTCATTTGGGGAGCACACTCTGACCCTGGTCTCCAGCAGAAAACGGACCGGCTCCTCCACCTCCGTAATCACCAGGTCTACTGCTGTCGTCATGTACATGAATTTATCTAGAAAAACAAGAAAACAGCTCAATTGTCATGAGTGATTCATCTCTGTTAATCAAACCAATAACAAGCTTATTTATGAAAACACTGGAGTTTGATTTCTTGTTTAAAGCTGGACTGGTGGTATAGGAGGCACCGCATGTGACGTAAGGATGGAACAAAGCCAGTGCCGGAGCCAATCAGTGAGCTTGTCTGTGTTTCATTGGCAATTTTCTGATGATATTCATGTGCTATCTGTTAAAACATTGTAGCTTCTGTGCTGAATGCAGTTCTCCGTCTGTTTACTGTAGCTGTAATTCTACCATTAATTGCTCTTTCACAGCTTGATCTGATGATTCATGCAGCCAGTGGAAAGTGATGCTAACACTTGGAAATGTGTCCAATATTGGTGTGAAAATATGAGTGAACAAACAACCACGTATTCAGTCAAATACGAACCACGGAAATAACAACTGCCCGAAAGTCATTCTGTCTTACTCGAATTTTTGACAGATTTTTGGCCGTTACCTTTGGGCGTTTCCTCATTCACAGCCTGGAACTGAGGCGTGTTGGGGTTCCAGCTTCCCGTGATGATGTAAGACTTCCCGTCAGAGCTCTTTCCCATTGACTCCTGAAGGAGCACAAGTTGGAGGAAGTTAGCAAACAAGCACAAACGCACAACAACGCATACATGCACATATGAGAAACGGCCACCCACCAGGTCCAGCAGGTGCATGTCGCTGTTCTTCACGTTTTTTCCTGGGCTGAGCAGGAGTCCGAAACACCTGGAGAAGAGATACACACAAACAAACAAACAAACAAATGTGCACATAAAGACACGCGCACACACACATACACAGAGGGAGGTGAGAGAGAGAGAAGTGAAATGAAAGGCATAACATTAAAAAAAGAGCAGGAACTAGAGATGGAACAATAAATCTCTCTATAGAGTAAAGCCAGTTGTTATACACCACATATGTTACTGCAGATAGCTTCCTGGACTGATCCTCTAACACAGACCAGAACATTGAGAATATTAAACACAGCACTTCAATCCGCACCTTCTCTGGGTTCATCAAACAATAACAAACCACCGTGAAAATGGAAGTTCACGAAAAAGTGATGGAATGTTTACATTTCAACTGATTTATTAAACCATGGAAAATGAGGAGCCTCGGAGACAGACTCAGATCAATCACCTTCTTACGACTGTGCCGGAACACTTAAAACCCGACACAGGCTGACACATGGATTTAAAGATGTTCGCCGGCGTGTGTTTATCAATTATAGCGGAGTGATTCCTTTCTTCTCAACATCTGGCCTTTTTTCAAGCAAACAAAGGTAGCACACAGAGACATCTCTGTCAGTCTGACAGCATGACAGAATCTCCCCTTAGAAATTTTCTTATTATCTACAGGACGATTTCGGAATGACAAAAATTTTAACTTATATCCACCATTCCCTTGGTTGTGCACATTCTTTTCTCTTCACACATGCTTTTATAATGTTACAGATATAAAAAAGAGAAGAAACTCAAAAAGTGCACCCAACACAAGCACCTTACAGTGTGTTTCAATGTATATTTCACTCCAGTTTCTGTTTCCAAGGTGTGTGTGTGTGTGTGTGTGTGTGTGTGTGTGTGTGTGTGTGTGTGTGTGTGTGTGTGTGTGTTGTGTGTGTGCACATGAGTATGTGCTTTATTTTACCTCTCAATGGCTAGTTCCTTATTGGAGGTCTGCTGGACATAAATTACTATCTTTTTGTCCATTCCTGCACGCAGCTTGAAGCTCTGCTTGTCCTTGTCTTTTGCTACAGCGCTGAATATTGGAAAAAAAAAAAGAAATATAATTTACCAAATGTACCAAATTTTTAGAAGCACGAAGATCAGTGGAAAAAAACAGATGAATGTGACAAAGGCATATCTAGTTAAATTTTGTAGCAGATAAAGCAATAAGTTTGACAGTGACACATTAAGGCGGATTTACTAACATTTGAAACCAAAACCTTGAATTAGAAAATAACCCAGTGACAGTGAATTTCAGGGAATATTTGACTACAGACTGACTAGACAGGTTGTTTTAATTGTATCTACAATTGTTTCTACTTTTACAAAATTATACAAAGCATTAAAGCACACTGGGTTTCTTCTGTTAGACAGTTACATCAGTGGAATTTATCACCAATCAATCAGGCAAAAATGAAGACCATGGCTCACAGACCCATTTATCATAATAAAAGTGTGCGTAAGAATCAATTTCAAACACGCTCTGGTGCTCCTGGTTCTTTTCCTGCTCTGAAAGCAGAGAAGTTTGAGACAGGAACAGTAATCAACATTATCCGAACCCTCGCTGACACAAATTCCTGAGGAAATACTGAAGAAAACCCGAAGTAAAGAGAACCTTTAAAGAAAAAAAAAAACATCAATCAATTTAAAATTTATTGCAAACATTTGGAACCTGCCATGATTTCAGGCAGTGCTCAGATCACAAAAACTTGTTTTTTTGTGAGTAGGAACTTAATGTACCAGAGAGAGCTTAGTCAACTCGACTGCCAGACTGAGTCATAGTTTTACACTGTAAATATGTCCTCTGACTACAGATAAACAGGCTTGTTTAAACCCTATTAAAGGAGATACTTTTAAAACCCTTCCATTTCTATTCCATGTTCCCTGTTCTATATCTATTTTATTTTACAGTTTGTATGTAATCAATTTCACATTGCATGTGAAAGCTGTTTGCTTGGAAGTCTGCAAACTAAAAATAATCAACAGAGAGCTAATGAGGAGGAAATGTGCTGGGTAAAAATAATCACATGCATTTTTTTTTTGTTTGTTTTGTTTTGTTTTCCAAATAAGCTGAGTATCTGAGGCTGTTTGTGAACACACGGAAGTGACTCAGTGATATGGGAAAACAAAATAAAAAAGGTCAGGGAAGAGGGGCTGAATGGAGCACACACAGGAACTTTCTGTTATGTTCTCTTATCAACATGTGAAAAAGTGTGTGTGAGAGCTTCATTAATTAATTAGCAGTGGTCAAAATATAATCTTCTGTGATCCTTTTTAATTATATTTATTTAATTTCACAGTTAGTTGAATAATTTTCAAATTTCATTTCCTGGCACGTTCTTTTTAGTATGTTAAACCAATTACATGATGCTTCCCTCATGGGCAGCATTTGCTCCACGTGCCGTCAACCCCGGAAAGCTTTGTGACTTTTGTAACTGGGTCACCCAAAAGTCTGCTCACTTTGAACAACACTTAATCCCCAAAAGTAGGACTGCACGTTCCAGATTACCCGTGCGTGTCACGGGTAATCTGATGAGAAACTCTGGTCATTGGGTGACCATTTTCATTTAAAGCTCTAAATATTTTGTTAAGGTAGTGCCACAATAAAACAAACCCTTTAGACTGACAATGTCCGGGGTCTCTTATCATTTCCCAATCAGTCAAGAGATTTATTATTGGCTGGATATGATGAATAAAGCAAGCAATATACAGTCTGATAACAGAGACCTGGATTTAAAAAATTAATTTTCCAATTAACTGTGACTTTTATTTCAATAATCCAACACTGATTATTTTGTTAGTAGACATGTACATCTGTGATAAGTATTATGTCCAACAGCCCTGTAAACTGTGACATGAATAATTACTTACATGTGGACACGCCACAGTTTACAGGACTGTCGTGATTTGGGACAGTAAGCTGATTCTGGCTATTTCCAGAGATCACTTCTACAAGAGGGACAGACTGAAAAGAATACTCTGGATCAAATCCAAGATCAAGACTACTGCCGATATCCAGTCCCACTGACCATTATGCCCACATGGGAAGTTCATTCTTTTATGGCAAAAACTCAGCAAAGTAAACATAAAAACCTCTCTATGTGTTTCCAGACTTTTGTATGACTCCAATGCAGCTGTTTAGGCATCATAAATAATGATGTCATGTAATGAGGAAATGTCTGTCCCACCTGAAGGTACCCTTGCCATCATCCTCCTTGATCTCCAGGCTGACAGTGAAGGTAAACAAGTCACTATCAGGGGTGAGCGGAGCGGCCTGCTGAGATGACAGAATTGCCTTCTTAGCTGACCGCCGAAACGCTGTGGCAAAGCTGTACAGTATCCTACTGACCTGCAATAGAAAGAGGGGTAAACACACACAAGACATTTTACAATGACCACAAAATGAAGCCACTATGATGAGGAGGGCTAATAACACATATATATAATATACAGGGACCAGACTAAGCAACTTGCACTTGCACATTCTTTTTCTCATACACACTAAAAAAGAAAATGAATTAAATAGTGTGATTTGTGTAGTTAATTACAATTACTAATATCTTTAATCTTCTACAAACAAAATAAAAAAGCTTTGTATTTCTAGTGATGAATAGTCTAGTGAAGAATAATAGAGATAGCCCAAGTGGTGCATTTGACCAATCACATACAGAAAGTGCTGAGCTGATGTTATTTATCATGTAATTTTGAATATTAAAAAAAGGTACTTGTCCTCTTTCAATACATCAATTACTTTGTTCAGTTCCCTACAAGCATCTAATACAAGCACACATGGCCTTTACTGACCTCTATTCAACAAAAAGTAGAAATTACAAATTACAAAGGTGAAATGTAGTAACAAGTAATGTAACTAATTAGAGTAGAAACTCAACAGAAAACATCCACTGAGGAGATAACACAGTATCACAAGGCAAAATACTGTACTATGTCTTTTTGACTGGATAAGGTTTAGCAGCTCTTGCAGCTGAAATGGGCCGTGGACCATGAAGTTGAATTTTGTGAGCCAAAAATATCAGCACCGAGCATAGCAATCCCAGAGTCATTAGTATTGATTAAAAACTCAATACAGCCTCTGCAGGTCTGTTACTGTCATTTTGTGATATGGGGCAAGCTAACCTAATGACCCACTACTCTACTGACTGCACACCCTCCAAACTATTAACCATTTTGAGTTTTAATCAACATAATGATTGATATTTGCCTGCGAATCTGAGCAAGGAGGTCCTGTTTCTATTACCATTAAACACAGACAACTCACTCCTACCAGAGACTGCAGGGTTCTGCTAAGTCTCCAACCCTAAAGAAGAGTAGAGTTGGGGATGGGGTCGGGGGGAGGGTGCAGATAGAGACTGCCAAGTGTGGAAAACTGGGTGGTAATGATTTATTTACATTCACTAAACATGCTTTTCCACTCATAAGACTTTAGACTTGTGAGTTTTGCATTTAGCCAAGAAGAAGTCTTTAATTTTATTTTTGATTATTACTAAACAGACATGTGTATGTGATAACAAACAGAGCTCTCCCTCAAATACGGGCCCATAGCGCAGTGGTTTTGGATCATCTCTAATTCTGGTAAACACTGGAGCTTGGGGGTTAGTTACTGAGGGATGGTGTGGGGAAACTGCTGTTATCAATAAATAACAACTGCTTTTTTGCTTTTTTTCAAAGCCAGAGTATAAAACAGCTTCTAACCTTCTCCCACACAAAGCCTTTGTTGTGTTCCTGGTACAGTAGAAGGACGTTAGGGGATTGCAGGGGGTTTATTTATTCAGAAACAACAAGGGATGTAAGACATGGGGGATGAACAGAGTTAGATGGGGTCACCCCCTGTATTGATGAAATTATGACATTTAACACAAAGGAATTGTTGTTCTGTACTATTCCAATCAATGCTGGAGCCAAAACTTTTTTTTTAATGTCTTCAAATGGCCTTTTAATTCTTTGTGTGCCATGGAAAGAAACTCTATTAGAATGTGGACAGTTGTACTGCAAAGATATCAAGCCACAAAGGTAATTTACCGTGGTATTGAGGGCTTCTCTTGTAACAGGAAAAACGATTCTGACATTCAGTTGTTTAATGTAGTTTTTTTTTTTTTTTTTCATGAAAACTCAATTACCCCACACAAGACAAAATAAAGTAGGACAATACAACTAAAAACAATACTTGACTCAAAAACAAGAAAAACAAACAACTTTATCTGGAAACAAGGAGAATTGTTTTAGTCCACTCACAGATACTTTTGAGCCTACAAAAATAAAATTCTAGTTTTAAGTTTAAACCTTTTCTCTCAACTGCTGGAGTTTTGTTGAGAGGTTCTGTCCCTGGTAATTTCTGTACTTTTATGTAAACATTTTAGAACTACATAAAAATGTTTAAAAAGAACTGTTTTTATTCTCAAATCTCTTATGAAATGTAATTAAAAAATCTGCTAGTCTATTTAAAAAGAAAAATGATTACAAAACCTGAAGGTACTCTCAAAAATAATTTTCACATATGAATTTGCCTTGAAGTATTTTTCATATTTTTGAAATTATGGGAAATTCTGATGCTCTTCACAATTACTAAATAATTGGGTCACTTGCTTATAGCAAATGAGACAGCTGTGGCACATAAAACAGCAACTAGTTTTATTCTAAAACTGTGATGACTGCCACAGGGTTACTTCATCGTTGATTTGTAAGGTTTGTGTGGGTATGTAATCAGAAAACTATTAAAAAAAAAAAAAAAAAAAGATGAAAATAGGTCAAAAAATCTTTTAGTTATGGTTACATTTTCCAGAAAACAGATTAGAAAATGAATAAGTAAAAACGCCTCAGTGGATAAATGCAGTTGTTTAAGAGGTCTAAGGAGCTGTTTACAAAGGATATGAAGCTGATGTGAGGCACATGACTGGAGCAGCTTCTTCCTGAAGGAAGAGGCAACCGATGGGCTGACTCACTCCTAATAGTCTAATAGTGAGAATGAGAGGCCAAAAAAAGATGGAGGCGGTGTGGACTGGTTTGCTGCTGGGGGACTAGAAGGAAGAGACGGGTGGGGGCAACAGGAAGACTGTGAGGAAGAAGAGAAGGAAGAGAGAGCCTGAGATGTCCGGTAGCTGGATAAAGAACTGAAATACTACTGGGGAATATGCATTAGTATTTTAGTGTAAACATGCGTATTGGGGGGTGGGGGGTGTCTGGGACACTGAATAATTGGACGATGAGGGACTCATAAAGTAGAGGCTGTCTGGGAGCTCTTAGCGACACTGAAGGAAAATGCATCCATGAGGGAGAAATCAGGTCACTGCACTTTGATGAAGTACTTTAACCCAGTTTCATGAGCGGATTCCCTTTTCTCTTCTTTTCTATTTCTGGCTAACCTACTGTATATAAGGAAAGATACTTCCTCTATCCTATAAGCTGGCTGGGGGGGTTGTGTGTACTTGTGTGTTGCACCACTGCCTGTAGTGTATGACATAATCCCTTGGGGAGCACTGAGAAACCTCCCACACTGACACTGAACCCTGAGGGATAGGCTACAGGGAAATCAACAATGTAAGGCAAGGTCGACCAGAACACTGAGGCTTTAAGAGTGTGTACGTGAGCGGACGAGACAGAGAAAGTGTGAAAAACACAAAGAGAGGGAAGAGTGTGCAAGAGAGAAGAGGCATTTACATGAGGAGCTATTGCTCCTCCTCTGGTTCCCTATTGGAACAGCAGCAACATTGCTTGTAACTGTTTTTTTTGGAATGTGTGAGCTGCTGTTAAATGTTCCTTCAGTGAACACAGTTACACATAAGTTAAACAACAATCAATCACTGAATTCTCACCGCCTCTTGGATTTGGCAGCGGAACACATGGATCCTGAAGATCTCAGCATTGTAGTGGCTCTCAGTGAAGGCAAAGCAGTCGCTCTCTGGTGTGCCATCGTGACCCCGCACACAGAACAGAATCTTGTAGATAGGGTAGTTGGCAATCTCTGTGTTGTTGTGGGGGTCCAACAACCTGTTATATATCAATGTCAATTGTCACGTGTACTGTGTGTAGGACTTTTGAGTTCAAGCAGGCATATCGCACACACACATATCTTACACTAGGCTGTAGAACTGGAACTGATAATTGTTTTGTTAAACTATATCTCCATATGTTTACTTTACCTAACAGTGCCTTCAGACACGCCTGGCACCGACAGCGTAACGTCCAGGGGGAGTTGGCACTGCCCTCTGAGGATACTCATCATCCGTAGGGCCTCCACCTCACTGCGGGGGGCGTTGACTGATGCACACCCCAGATATGTCAGCTGGCTGAACACGACACTGTCTTCATCTGGAATGGGACTGCCAGGACTGCCCTCTGATGATGATTCATCAGCTGCAAAATGGCAATGAAAAGAAAAGGAGGAAACGGAATGAAAAAAATTATTTTATGGCTTCTATATTCATCTTATGGTTGCACATCAACAATACTGTCCCTGCCTGAGATAAGGTCTTAGGAAGTAAGAATGGAATATGGAGTTTAGGAGGAAAGGTGAGAAAGACAATAGTCAACAGCAGGGACAAGGTACATGAGAAGAAATGGTTATAAAAGGTAGGAATGAGGGCTGTGGGAGTACTTACAGTATGATTTAAAAACCTGTGTGCTTCTGTGATATCACTCATAATGTGCTAAAAATATATATAAAGCTGAAGATAAGACCTATTTTGTGAGTTTTTATGGACACGAGAAAAGAGGATAAGAATTCGCTTCATGGCTCACCTCGGTATGACCTCTCATTCAGCTCGCTCTCCTGAGCTGTCTGAACAGGAAGCACCATCTCCAACTTGGGTGGTGGCGCGCTCAGAGGGTCAGTGCCTGGTGGTACAGGTGATGCTGTAGTGGGAAGAAGGCCAAGGTCGCCTCCACCAAGGCTGTCCATTTCTGTTTCTGGTCCGAGCCTGGTGTCGGCTACCGATGGGTCCATGAGGACATCCTCTAACTCCCTCTGGAGCTGCTGCTCACTTCCATTCCCCACAATCTGACACACACACACACACACACAGGAGTAGAAAACACACGTACACATCGAAACAGACATGCACACGACCACACCAAGGAGCAGGGACAAAAGAGGGCACAGGAAGCAACATATGTAAACACAAGCACACACAATAAAACACAAGAACACATACTGTTGCACAAAAACATTGCAGTAATCATCATAAAACATTAATTTAACCTAATCCTGAGGCCTACAGCACAATTTCTCTTGCGGTTTTCAGAGCTGTGCAATGGCTCTGTCTCCAGCGTAGTGAATGTTTCAGGGGGAAAGATGCCTTGTTTCATGTTGGCACTCAGAGATCTTTCTTGATTACATTTCATTCAGTATTAGTGATTAGTGGGTGAGTGCATTGTGAAATAACTTTCTCCAGCAATCAGGAGAACCATGCCAACACTTACTGCATGTGAGCTTCTTCTATCAAATAGCAAACAAAGTGCAAGTTTAGGGCTGGACAAACCATGAAGTGCCACAAAAGGAGACAAAGCCCCATTTCTCTGGCTGCAGTGGCTGCAGCCCGACATTAGGTAGGAAATGAAGAGCAGACTTAAACTGCAGAGGGCACTGCTGTGCTGAGAAAAAGGGGGTGAGAATAGGTAATTAAGAATAGAGAATCAGGTTTTTCCACTTTCTGTGCTAAATGTGATTATTTTCATGGTTGAATTTTCTGGTTACATTTTGTCTACATCCACAGACAACCATTAATAATATTCTTAGATTGGAAGTATATGTTAACTTCTTCAATGTTGTTAGGCTCTAGAGCAGAGTGTATACTACAACTATAGTGTCTGTATGGATATTCTTAGCGTCATATGATTGGAAAAAAAGATTTTACTCTGAAGAAACTGATGTAAAGCAGCTATCAGTTCAATATTTACCTTCATACATCTGATACAACTGCATTGCTCTGCAAGTGTGGTGGGGCTTGTGATTTACAGGTAGTGCTAAAAGCCTTGGCAACTGTCACGTACAACTACAGTCCTACATGTAAGAAAGTCTATCACTATCATCATCAAAACTAAACTGCTGAAGGCCCATAACTCAACAGCTAGCATAAACACGGAATGCACAGATTATCACAGACAGAATTACCACGAAATCACATCACAAAAAGAGAGAGGGAAAAAGATATACACAAGCAAGAGATAAAGAGAGAAGAGGTGGAAAGAAAAGATAGAGAGAGAAGAGACTGACCTTAAAGCTGACCCCTTCCTCAGAAATCACCTGCATAACAAACAACAAGTTTAGACACACTGACTCCTCTCTGACTGGATGGGCTGACTGGGAGGGAAATGTGCACAAGAGTGTGTTTGGTGAAAACCAAAACATGATATTTGGATGGCTGAGTGTCAGTGAATGGAGTGATTTCACCACTGAGAACATACTGAGAACAGTGGAAGTGTGTCGAGTACTGCTTTTCTTCCCTGTGACAGAAAGCAGATGGCGGCGACGAGGCAGCACTAAACTAACCTCAACTGTGCTTTCCAGCAAAATAACCGAGCTCCATTAAGAGACTCTGTGCTCATGTAATATGCAAGCTCATACTCTCTGATCTCTCTGCATGGCAAATGACAGAAAAACATGTGGCTTCTTCCCATCAGCTGAATATACAACATTCATGCTCTGCTGGCGCCATCTTCTGGTACCTTCACAACACCAAGTCCACAATTCCTTCCTTTACAGAGAAACATAGGTACTGTGTAGTAATGTTATAAACTAATGGGCACAGACTGAACATGTGAGCCAGCTACTTCAATAAATTCAATAACAGGAAATGTGATAACTAGTAAACTGACAGAAACATGGCCAAAATGTGTCCTAAGAGGAGAGGAGAGGAGAGTAGAAAGGAGAGAGAGAGAGGGGAGAGGACAGGTCAGGAGAGCAGAGGAGGTAACCTGAACCCATTAGGGACACACACAGGATGGTGGCTGGTCGCTTCATTTCTTTCCTCAGAAAGCCTTCTTTCTCTTTGCAGCGAGACACACCCTAGTCACAAAACACCATTATTTTCCCTGACAATGAGTTCAAAGCACTTGCAGCTGCATCACCACACTGTTTGTAAACTAATATCTGCTGAGCGAAGCTAACTGTAGCATTGAACCGAATCACAGAGGGCATACTGTATGTCAGACACACTGTAGTATGACAGCGCATAATGTATAATGACAAGAGCAGCTGATTGACTGCAGATGTGAGATGTTTCCCCAAATATCAGTAGCACAACTTGCCGACACTGACTGACAAATTGGTAAAATATCAGATTACTTGTCTTACACTTTCAGCTCACATACAAAAAAAATGCACAAGCGATAAGAGTGTTTTCTTCTAGCTGTTTGATATGTGCATGCAACAATGATCCCTTTCTTTATCCACCACTAACTAAATAATACAGACAATACAGTGGAAGAGCAAGGTAAACAAATTTAATTCGTCACAGGTTTGAAAAAGGAAGAAAAGAATGACTTCTTCACTGCAAACAAAGCTTATAAAATGCTCAGTTTACACATGTCAACAAGGAGTTAAGGACATCCTTACTATAAGGACAGAGATTAAAGAAAAAAGACAAAGCTAAGACAAATTAAAGGTTAAGTGAAAATGTGGAAAAAGTATAACAAGAAATGGTTAGCCTTATGGTTAAAATGTGAGACTGCATGTTTAAAAAGATGGGTGAGAGCTTTAGAAAAGAGAGTGATGAATACAACCTGTTAATAATGTTATCTGTATCAACTGTGATCCCTAACCAGCAATTTAAACAAGTTATACCGTTGACAAATAAGTACAGATGAAATGAACATCAAGATGCCCTGGGTCCTAGGATACCCTCTTAAAAAAGGTTTTCTATCTGCATTGTCTGGCCTACTGCTATTTTGAAAAAAATTAAAGCTTTACAGCTAAAGTGAGTTTTCTTATGCAATCAAGAGCAGACTGTGCGTATTCCTAGCATTAAGCATGCTCATGACAGAAACCTTAGGAACAGATGTAACACTGTAAATGTCAACAGACCAGTGATTCAGTGCACTCAGCACCTAAACTCCGACTAGACAAGTACAGCTCTGAAGTCACCCCTTACTCCCTTGTGCTTCTGTCCATACCTACACCCAACCATCCTTACCTTAAGTCCTGTCTTTTCGTCATCACTACCATTATTAGTGGAGGAGGGTGTCTCGTCCCCCAGCCGGGACACAAGGACAAAGTCCTCACTGTTGAGAGTGGACACTGAGTCCGAAGACACGCTAATCTTCCCCACCGAGCCCTTGTCATCCATGGCTGCCGCTGTTAAACTCAGCCACGCTGCTCATGAATGGAAGACGGGAGGAAGTGGTGGGAGATGATGAGCAAAATCACCTAGAGAAGGAAAAATATAAATAAAGAAAAAAAAGAAAAGCAGAAAACAGTCATGATGTGATGAAATCCATGAAAAGCATCTTCTAAGGCATCTTGAAACTTGGCTTTTAAGACACTAACCCTCTAAAAATGGCGAAACCATTCATTCTTCACTTTTAGAGGTCTTGTTTTAACATCTTAAGTAAACTTTTTGGCAGCTTTACAAAACCCAAAGACAGGGAGCATTAAGAGAGAACAGAAGGTGCAAAGGAAATATTAAGCAAAAAAGCATAGATCAAGTGATAAACAAGAGAGCGGGCTACAATGAAGAAAAAAAAAAGGTTCTGTCGTTAATCTGGAGCAATTTTGTCAGCAGACCAGTGGAGAGGGATTTGCAAAGTAGCTTGATGCAATGCAAAGCCATGGTGATACGAGCGTCATTCTGAAAAATAAAAATGTACATGAAAGTGAGTAATTAAAGGAACAAGCCAGCTTGCTACAAGCATCCATCTACTCCATGCCAGTACTGCCCCTGCAAAGATCCAGTTGTGGTTCACATGTGTACCAAATTCAACATGTACACCAGAAATATATTACCTAAACACACAAAAAAAATGATGCACTGAATGTGCTAAATGCATTGAGTGCACTCCTCAGGTCATGACACTTGTCCCGGCCCACCACCACAACCAAACAACCTGAGCCGAGATCCTGTAGGGAGCACTACACATCATCAGCTCATCATCACTCCAGCTCCCTTCATTAATCCATCCATGAACCGTTAACATGGCCTCAAATTTGGCATAAGATTAATACATACAACAAGCCATCAAATATGACAATCTGTGAGAAATAAGGAGAGGTTTGCAGAAATGATCCAACCACAAATTCCCAAAAATCATACCCTCACTTGTGAGGACAGCAGACAATACGACAAAAATTTTTTTTAAAATTACGTTTTGCCATTAGGAGCAAAGTCCCTTCAACATCAAAATTCAAAAATAGTCTCTGTTTGTAAGATTAAGTATGGCAACAGAAAGTAGACTTCTGGTAAGAATTAGTTTGACGAGTAAAGTGAGGTAAAGATCCATGTTTACAGTTATGGAATGAAGGAACTGCTGAAAAAGGAAGGTGCCATTGTGTGTAACACAGGAAGAAAGGCACAACCAAAGGTTCTGGCAAAGGTTCAAGAAGAGACCATAACAGGCTATTTCTGGCTGTTTCCCCTCTCAACTCCTCCATCTCACTCTCTCCCATCCCTCTCCCTTTCACTACTCCTTTCTCCTTATCTCTCCCCTCCAGTCAACTATTTTTCCTCAGCCCTTATTGCTCTCCTCACTTTTCCTCTGCCCTTGACCTCCTCCATTTTTCTAAAGGTTTCAGTTGCTGTTTCTTGCACTTTGCTCTCTTGTCAAACCCCCATCCTCCCTATTAAAGCAGTTCCAACAATGGAGAAGTACAGGGAGAAAAGATCTACAGTGGAAAGGTCAAAGCAGTTAATCATGTGAATTAGCTATGATAACATTGTTATAGTGACCCAGACTAAACCTCAATATGAGTGGACATTTTTTGTGTGACAACAAGGTTTTACAACAGCTTGTGCTGATATGAATGTTATTATTAGACTACCAAACACAAGCTGAGTAACATAAACTGACAGCTTAGCCTTGTTCTCTTTATCTACTCAGAGCAAACTGAAGAAATGGGTGACTGTTATCCATTCAAAAGTCCTGGGTGTTGTCTTTCACTTGCATTGCAAAACTGAAGATTAAAGACGGGGTTACAGGGTGCAATGATTTGTCATGTCAACTTGCTGTGAAAACACAGGGCAGCATCACATTGAGCAGAAAGCTGTTACAGCCCGACTGTGAGAACAGATATATATATACTAAAACAAAGGAATTTAATTGAACAGTTGTTTAACTAAGCAAATAAAAATGACAATTTCAACAGATACAGCTTGCTGAAGGAACTATTGCCAGGCCAACAGGAGAAATGCTAAATTAACTAAACAGAAAATCGAAACTCCTACACAACACAAAGTGGTGCAAGGGAAGTGGGGAGACTCCGAGTGCCAGGACGGGGCAGGTCTTTTACAACCTTTTGGGAGACGGTGGACACCTGTCTCCTCTCCCCTGATGGTCTCCCGGTCCACCCAACCAGAAACCTGTACCACTACAAAACAGCAACACCACAACACACACAAGACTTGGCAGAGGCACTGAGGTCTTGTGAAACCTGTGAAACCTGTGAAACATGCGTGTAATTTAGAGTCTAGATTTTAATACAACACATCTCAGCTGATCTTTGAACCAAGTATGAGTCCTATAACTGGTCACTGTTACACAAAAAAGACAAAGCCTGGTGAGTGACAGCAAGTTATGCAAAACTTACTGGCTTATGTGTTAATTTAACTTCCCAGGTATCACACAACCTCACAAAGAACTGATTATGAGAGTTATCAGTGAAGACTGCAGCTCAACCTCATGTACCACAAGTAGCAGCCATTTCACTCACTTCTTAAAGAGGAACTGCGACAATACAGTACACAAGCCCACCGCATCGCTGTTTTACCTCCTTTTCACTTCCTAATGGCATCGGAAAATCCCAAACAAAACAAACTGAACCAGGGTCTGACTAAAAAAAACCCTGGACCAAGACTGCTTGAAAAGGTGGGCTTCAGTACTGTTTGGTCAGCACCAGTGTTTAGTTGACTGACTCAAACCAGCATAATCATATAGAAGCAAATGGGAAACTGCACCAGAGTTTGTTTGAACAGGTTAACAGGTAACCTAACAGGTTAGATGTGCACAATGTAGACACAAAATATTTCAAACGTAGAAAAGAAAATGTGCTTGTCTAAAACTATGTTCGGGTAGGTTTACTGTTCCCCGTGGTGACCTCAACTTTCGAGACTGGCAATGACCTTACAGTTTTGTTGCACTTGTTATGAAGAGTCAATTTACAGCGTTATCATTGCTTTTACTTCATATTTTACTGATTCTTGCCAGCTTCAGCATGACTAGAGATCTAAACAGCCAGAGGAGTTAGAAACACCTGCGTGGGTGTGCACAGCCTTTAACCTTCAGCACAATCTATGTGTGTTCTTACCAGAGTTCCTACCTTGGGTCTACTCTATTATTTTCCTGGATCTTTAGTCTAGCAAATGTTGAACATCTACATATAGCATACCAATTGTACAGCACATAAACATATTAAACCTCAGCCCATAAGAAAAATAGCATCCAACTCTGTGGCAATGCAAATTTTGCATCATTCCTCAGTCCTCCCTCATTTTCACAGGCTTTTAATCTTGAGGAGACTTTGCAGATGTTTACTCTACTTTTGGCTCAAAGGCACCAGCTTTCCATTTTTAGCACACTTGTAATCTGAGTGATTAGTCTAGTTCTTTTTCTTCAGAAATTTTTCACTTGATGAACTTTCTACATGTCCTGGCCTTTTGTTTGTCAGTTTTGCCACATAGGCTGCTGCTGATAAGGGTTACTCTTAGTCTTACGAGCAGTCTCACTCATAGAACACATCTATGAAACAATAGTAGTGAGCAAAGCATTAGCAAAGCAAGGCTTTCATGGAAACAAACTAAAATAATTGAAACTGCAAGACCTCTTAAAACCTCTGAGTAGCATCCATAAAGCTTCCCAACAGCAACTTTTTACATGCATAAATAAAAGATTTGAATAGTCTTAATTGATGCCATTAAGACCTCATTCTTTAATTGTGATAGTAATAACTAGCCCATGCTATGAGTCAAGAGAGACACCTGTAAATATCAGTAAAGTTCCGTGTTTGGTTAGAAAAGAAAATAAACCATGGCCAACTGTTTTTTCTGGCCACCATAAACCTTATTGCAGATCACTGCTGTGTAACCCAAGAGTCAACCATTTCACTAGAGAGCAATGAAAAGCTGAGCTGAGACTCCACAACTTGTGATGTTATCTGAGAGAAATGACAATTAGCTTCACTAACTCATTCATGCTTTAAGTAGCAAGCATCTGCAGTCAAACTCAGACACACACATGCATACATAAACAAAAAAAAGTACTACTGTTTTATGCTGGATCACACATATCCTACACACACAAGCAGTTGTATTATGAACACAAGTAAGCAATCACCCACAGGCACACATGTGCATGCACACACAAACCTACCACTCTGTCTCAGACTAGCTGGCGGCTCCAACAGGCTTATAATGGTTTCCTTGTCACCCTGCTTTCCTCCTTTGCCTCAATAACAGCTCTCTGCCTGCTCCTGCCAAGCTACACTGTTCGTTATCAACCTTTTTAGTGCCATGGTACACGTCCAAGAAGACACACAAAAAGAAGAGCCTGCCTTCAGGCAATGAGGCTACCGATCGTTACAAAATCAAAAATAGCATTTTCTATCTAAATGTATAAAGGGTTTCTAAATGAATTTTCTTGAATTTTGACAAAGGTGCTCTGTTTAATTTGATTTTTACACATCACACTCACTGTGCCTGACAACATCAGCATGTTTTCATGTGCCGGAGACGTCAGTGGTCGACTGTTCCTTCATTCCCTCTCACTATTCTTTCCCTAGCCACACCCTCCATTTCCATCTCTGTTGCCTTGTTTTAAATCTTTTGTTTTAGTTCTCGCTTTGTACATCTTATCTCTTTCCCCAGTTCTTTGACTAGCTTCTCACAGGACAGAAAAGACAGAAAAGAAAAGGAGTCCTTTGAAGGAGCACTGGTGTGTATGTCACCATGACAACAAGAGCCTCATCATTTGCAGCATTTCATTTGGTCCAAACAACCTTTGGCAGAGGTGGTGAGACTCATGCAAATATTTTTATGCTCCTATGTCATGTTGATTTTACTTCTGACATATACAATGCTGAAAGTTAATTCAGGTTTCCAGGCTGCTATCTTTCATATTACTTCCTCATTAAAGTAGCATCACATACTATCACTCAGCACTTCCCTAAAGGGGCAATTTCACAGACATGAATAAGGTGTTTTAGATTTATATAGTGCGCTCAACTTAAGACAAAGAGAGAGAGCTGGGGTGGTATGTCCAGTAAGAACAAGAAAGGTTTGCACACCCAGTTCAATCAGAATTTAGTCCTAGTCTTCAGTTTCTATGTTCAGCACAGGGAAGTAAAATATCTAACTTAAGTTAAATATTTAGAGCACAGTGGGGTTAAATAATTTACTATATAATATATAATTTATAATGTCAAACAATAACATAAACTAAATAAACCAAGCAATTTGAGAACGCCAGTGAGAACACTGATGTTCTCAAATTGCTTGGTTTATCTGACCCACCAAAAGATATTGAATTTAATATCATATATGGCAAAGACAGAGCAGCGAATGTTCACATCTGTGAAGTTGGCTCCAGAGAAAGTTTGGCAATTTTTTTTTGAATGATGACCTACACATTCAAACTACAATCAAAGTAGTTTGTTTTGATTCATATTTTTGTCAATAAACTAATCGTTTCATACAACATGCAACGTCTGATGGCATTAGGTCTTTGAAAACCTGTGTCAAGGCTTGAAAAGCAAACAGATGATATTTTACTTTTGCTTTTTTAAAAGGGGGAAAAATACACAAGCACATATAATAAGATGCAGTCTTATTATATGTTTTAACAACTTAGCTATTTACACAAACACAGTGATAACAGCCGTTAGGCTGATGTAGTCTGGGTGTGACCTGCAATGGATCATGAAGAGTATAGTCTGAGTTTGGAACCAAAAGACAGACAAAACTGGTCATTTGTCACACTTAAAAACAGAAGCACAGTATCTGACAAGAATAGTGTAACACTGTGTAACACTGTGGGCCTAGGGAGCACTGCAATTTCAAAATCCTGTGTATGACCTGTACATAAGGTTTTTTGACAATAAAGCAGACTTTGACTTTGATATCTTATGTCAATCCATGTGTAAAATGTGCACACTGGAAACCTATGCCTGTCTTTTTTTCCCCTTTTTTTCTACCACTCTCCAGCTGAATGGTCTGTTCTGGGTTGCCAGCTGGGCGCTGCGTGCACCTCACAAGGGAGAGGAAGACACAGCCAGACACAGGCAGAGAGCATTCAGGCCTGCAACACAGTCCCTTTCGAAGCGCCTCACAGCAGTGATTTCAGCCAGGCAGAGAGACCAGAGAGGCAGAAAGGAAAAAGGAGAAAGAATGGCAGAAAAAGCTGAACTACCACAAGGTTAGTCACAAGGTATGGTACAGAAGGAAAGAGAAAGAAAAGAACTGAAAGAGGGGCTCTGAATGATCAAGTCATAATGTCAAAAATCAAGGAAACACAAACACAGAGACACATGCAGTTCCTAATTTACATCTAACTTGTACTGTGGGAGCACCCAATAATCATCTCAGTTCAGGTCGACAGCAGCGCAGAGGTTCCCAGCTGGGCTGGATATACAGGAATGAAACCACTGCATGTCTCACAGTCCACAACAAAACAATCTCACATGACTGAGAATCAGAAAAAAAAGCAACTCAATCACACAGTGCGGGCCTGCACTTCTGAAATGGATAACTGGCTAAAACAAACCGGTCCACTGTGAGATACTCAGCTGTCCAATATGTGGCTATTCACAGACATTTATTTAGCAGTGGTTTATAAAGAACAAAACTACAGCTTATACGGGAAACTTGACACGTGAGTGTAAGTGAATACATGCTCCAACAACAGTTGTTAAGGGCATTTATACATTAGAACTGAAAGCAGCAAGTGCCACTTACACAAAGTTGAAAGGAAAGAGTAAGTTTACAGACATTTTATGTGTTTTCTGGAAAAATAAAAGTGAGATGAAATGTGTTAATTTCACTTTTGAAATACCAGATATGACTACAGTCAAATAAATATTGACATTCTACATTATTAAAGGATGCAATCAATGCTTTACTTTCATTTCTGCAATCATTTAGGCCGAACAACAGGGATAATTTCTATTACACCCCGAATGTACAAAAATGAACAAAAATTAACAGGAACAGTGGGGTCATGGTAGCCTAATATGAACTCCATGAATTATTCAATTATGATCCTTTACCATGAACTGATTTGTGTTTTTACTCCCTCACCACATTATCAGTTGACATTTACAATTCAAGGAACTGGCTGCAGGTTCAAGAAGCAGCATAAATGCAGTTTGACTGTAAAAGGAGCTGAACACACTAATACTACATTTAGGGGTGTTATAACGGCCACCGCAATTGTTCAGGAAGTATATAAACAAAGGCATGAAATACCACTGGTCAGACACTAGCATTCAAATAGTAAAATAATTAATAAGCAATCAATGATTCATATCTCTGATTAAAGCCCTCCTGGGAGTGATGACTGGAGGTCTGAATAATTTCATTGCATAATATTAAATACAGACTATCAGCTATATTTATCAGAACACATTCCTAAATATTATCAAACCAATCATTGACTTTACTGATCTGAATTACTGCAGATCTGCAGTGTTTTTTAAGACAATCCACAGCTGCACGCACACACAACAGTAATCACCTATATAAAAAAAAAAAACAGGCTTTGATTTTCGTTGCAAGATGTTTGCACCTGTTGGTGTAAGCAGGTAAGTCACAATGGTCACAAAGTGTGAATGCAACATTATTGATGCTTCACTGAATCAAGCCCGGAACAAGGCTCCACATAAAGTTCTGGCACTGTGGCAAGACTTCCTCAAAGATGCCTCCAAATACATTAATTCACATTTGAGTTTGTTAAATTGACAGATAACCCTCTAGCTTGAAACAGCCAATTCAGCAGTTGAGGAAACAAGCTGAATCAGCAAACGGTACCCTTAATTTTCATGTTGTTGGAACAGTGCACAACTACCCACAGCTATTCGTGCAGCCATTGCATAATGCCACCGAAAACCCAGTATTTCCTCCAAGCTCACTGTGGATGTTTTGAAACTCAACTGTGAATTATGTTCTGTGATTTATGTTGAGTCAACAACAAGTGAGGAACAAGTGATTGGAGATGTTACAGAGTGAGTTAACCAATTCTTTGCTTTAGTCTACTCATAGCTATGAATTCCATGCTTTTGACCCTACATCGTCTCCCTTCATCTCATCCACAGCAACTGGATGAAGGAAACAGCTCCTTAAATAACAGGTGCACCTGAGGGGCGCTGCTGGGAGTTCACAACATTCAGGGCTCAGTCTAAAATGAGTTACAGACCAAGCTATAATAGGAGGGATACAAAGAGAGACACTAAAAGAAAATATGAGAAAGCTCAACAGCAAAAAGCAATTCTATTTATTTTAAGTATTGCTTAACAGTGTTGCTGTCTTGTTACAATTCTTACAATTTATGCATTTGTTCTCATAAGTCTTAAGGGTAAATAACTGAGTTATCATCACAATCACAGCACTGTAGTCTGTTGTTTTTATTTACATTTAGTTATAAACATGTATGCCTGACAGATGCATCGAGTTGTGCACCAGTATTTGTGAGAGACCAGTGTCAAAGAAAAAATTATATATATATCACAATTTTACTGTCTTAAAAAAATAGAAAGTATGTTTAAAGAATCACTGACCTTTGCCCTCCTCTAGTATACATATTGATTGTGGTTAATTACAGAAAATGTTTGCACACAGACAAATGGTAGTCTTGTGTTTTTTACGCATGCCTGCATGTGTCACCTGAATGACCTACAGTGATCTTTTACTGCAATACCTGTGCTTCAGGAAACAGAACAGGAACAAAGAGTGGCAGTTGGCACAACTGGCTCAAAATTACCATACATGTTGTCAGCTGATAGGAAGTATTCTCACTCACAACAAGACAAAAGCTACTGCTTTCAACAATCTTAGCTTTGGTGGTAACATTAGTTCTGGGTATAAACCTGCCAACAGCTAGGTCGCTGCAGCAACTAAGTCTCATTACTGGCAGAAAGTGAGAGAAATATTGAATATAACTCTGCAAAAATGGACCACTTCAGTCAGTCTGTGTTGGGACAACTTGCATTACTCATTCAAATTATTTACCAGGGTTCATTCAACATAATAATCAAGCTCAGTCAGATAATGCTTCACAACAGACAATTCTCAAATCCTGACTGACAAGACACCCATGCATGCCACCATAAAGGCTCTTCAAAACAGTCCCTGCTGGCCCATCCGTGATCATGTGACAAGAACAGAACTTCAACGAACAAAAAATAGAGTGGATTAAATGTTCACTGTGTCAGAGTACATGACTTAAGAAACATCTGAGTCAAAAGTTAATGCCACCAATAAGCATATGTGGAACAGTCAGTATAACTGCTGCCATTTTAAACAAAGATTCTTTGTCAGTACCGAAATATACACTGAGTGGTATTCATCTTGTCTTCTTAAAACAATCCAAGCAAAAAATTCAGATGAGTTAAAGTTGCCTAAACTAATCTTTAATCATACTGAGTTATATTGCTTCATCTAATCTAATTTTACGTATGTCTTTATTACATATATGTCAAAATGAACTTGAATTTAGGCAGAAAAGTACACAGGAAACAGATAATCAGTGTGATGTGTTATTGAATGAGTCAATATGCCAATAAAAATAACAGTACTACCAGCCTGTGCAGTCATTGCATGTTGAAAACAAAAACAGAACACATCAAGCTGTCACCCTTGTGCTTAGGTATTAACCATGACAAAAAAGACAGGGCACGCAATATAGAGAGATAAGTGTGACACTAGTCACAACTACTTCAGAATGGTTGTTTACTTACATTACCTATTTAACAGATAGTTTAGATATAATCGTAGCATAGACAGTAACTGGCTTTCTTGACACCAATTAATGTGGATACAAGCAAACCTGAAACATGTTAAAGCAGCGAGTACAGCCTCGTGTGCCCTTGACACATTTCCAACCCCTCGGTTCTTTGATAGATAACCTATCCAAGGGTAAATAATTTTTGCCCGATAACGCTGGAGGAGCTTAGTGTTGCTAGCACTCTTGTTAACTTACTGCCTCACTTAGCCCTTGCCATACTGCCTAACGTTAGCTAAGATAGCTATCCATCAGTCATCGATTCAAAGTACGACAAATATGTTTATCTACATAGTGACCAATTAGCGACACTATTCCGTCAACATAAAGCAAATTAATGCAAGCTGCTATGTAAAAGTGTTCGCAGTAATTTGGAAAATAAACCCGCTGACTGGCCGTCGTTGAAGAAGGAGCCGTGATACAGGCCATTACTGTATATAGCTGGCTGGCTAACGTATGCTAGGCTAGCCATGCTACCCTGGCAGTTGCTAACGACAAAAAGGCATATTTCTTCATACCTGAAGAGACAGCCGCATTTCACTTTGAGGGTAAAGAGCATATGCAAGTGCAAAAAAGCTTACCTTTATTCCCACAGTTGTATTTATTCCAATGGCGTTTGGCACAACATTGCACTCTCCCAGTAACATCAGCAGCCAACAGCATCCAGCCGAGCTGTAAACACAAGCCCAACCAACCCGCTGACATCCAAACTGCGCATGCGCCTGTCAGTGCCCCCTCTCGCCCATGCTGAGGAAGGGAGGCGGAATAACATGACGAGCGCAGAGCTCGTTGAGTCTTCTACGACGAGTCTGAGTTAGTCTTCCAGGTGTCTGAATATGGAGAGAAATCTATAGTTTATTAGTAACATTTATTTATTTCAAACCTGTGTTAGCAGCTGTGTATTGTATATAGATTTCTAATAATGGGATACTTTCATGTTTTTCTCTTTCAAGTCTCAAGTTCCTTTTTTCGGCTTAAGTCTCAAGACTAGAGATCAGGATGCTCAACGCAAGTTTATTCAAAAGATCTTTGTCTTCAGAAAAAAAGGTTGCAGTTCTCCCTGCTGTTTTTTTCTTAGGCGCATCAAAACCACTGCTTTCCTTAACGATAAAATGACTGCTAATACTATATAATCATTATAATTGTTTTTCTTTCATTATTTCTTCCCTTCTTTTTTCTTTCAGTTTTGGCATCTTACCTAATACACTGAGCAAAATAATTCACTAATTTTTGGCGGCGATTTGATGGAGATAGCACCCACTTGTTTACAGCAGCTTTTGGGTAGAAGGGCAACGGACTCCTATTAATCTCCCAAACACGTCTTTAAATCAGCCACTAAACCACAGCGGTCGGCTGTGACAAACACACCCACTATTCTCGTTGTGTCGCAGTCCTGCTGGCGCTTCCTGTCCAGCCTGTCAGGGCTTGTTGTTCCATCATAGTTGGACAAGGTAAATCAATTTTAAACATAATAAAAGCCACTAAAAGTCACACACGCACAGACACTCAGTTAGGTGTTATGTGTACAATAATATTGAGTATAGAGACCTATCATGCAGTGTCCACTCAGATTTTTCCAATGTGATTTGGGGATTTTTAGCACCCCCTTGTGTTTTGTTTCCCCAGTTGTTTGCCTGGTTAGATTTATGCGCTACACTACAATAGGGCACAGTGAGAGAAAGGTATCACACTCTCACAGTCTTCCTAAGAGAGATTTACACAAGGGTTTGTGTCAAAATGACGGATGATGACCTTAGACCCTGACCCCTGACCAGGAAATCCAAGAGCCATGAGCAAATGTCTTCATGAAGAATAAAAGTGTATGACAGCCATTTTTGTTTACGTAACTGCTGAGACAGTCTTAGTACCTTTTCCAAGGCACAAGAATACACTGAGACTCACAAAGGATGACAAGAGCCAAACAGACATTATTTGTTGTCGGTTTATTGTAGCATGCAATTTCATGTGCTAAAATCTTCCTTTTCATAAATCCATCTCTCAGTGCAACACAGAAGCAGTACGCTGCTTGGCCAAGCTGTCTGTAAGTCAGTGTAATACAGGTGAACAAGCCAGAAAATGCACAGAAGAATCAATCTGTCAGTCAAACAATACTCAAACAGTTTCATCAGTCATTAATAGCACATAAATCATCATCGCCATAGGTCAGACCTACTCCATTCCTGCATTACCGTACAGTTAAGTAAAAGGGAAACCTTTCACAATGTGATATTTCCAAGGAAATAAATGGAATACGTAACAGTATTATTCATTATGGGGACATTTTAGATATGCTGTCTCTTAAGGAGTGTATTTTCCTCATTCTGAAACATTACACAACTGCCCCAATGATTTCAACATTTAAATATAGCTGATTATCACAGGTTGTATAAATGAGCGTCTATACTATAAGTCCATCTAATGATGGTGCCAGACTGTATACAATGACGGATGTGTACCATCTCTTAATAGTTCATTTACATTTCAATCGAACAATAGATTCGCAAATAAAATGTCTAATACAGACATGAATAGTCAGAAAACATCAGTTCATCATATGTTTCACAATCAACGAACAGGCTTTTTTTTCAATATAATATAGAATGATGAGACACCTTCTTGTCTAATAAAAAATTTCAACAGTTTCTGCAAACTCTCAAATTCAAAACAAAGAACCAGACTAAGAATATACTCAGAAGGAAACATATCACAACAACAACCAAATGTGGTAATAACAATAATAGTAATAACAATATAGTCTCTATTAAACAATAATTAATTTTCATGAGCAAACAAGTAAAATGCTGCAAGCAAACTTCAGCACTTGACGTGGCCACACAGTGGGCATGTGCAGAACTCTTACAGCGCTGGGTGTGTTGTATCACAACTACAGAATCATCAGTACTCCTCCGCCATCACAAGAGGGACTATATCACATGCATGAGGCAGGATGCAGGGAGGACAGAGGTGGTGGGGGTGAAGGAAAGTGTGGGGGGGTGGTTGTGCACTCACTGGCAGAGCACACCTGCTGGCAGTGATGGGGTGGAAATTAGTGCAGTGCAATTAGCCACTACAGCAGTGCTCAGTAGACACTTTGAAGGAAACAGGGAGTATCACTTTGACATAAGTTCAATACTCACAATACTGTTTTTACATACAGTAGTGCCCAGCCCTTTCCCATGAGAGCAAGGATAGCAAAGCCAATATTGATACTGAGAGGCAAAAGAAAACACTGGAAATATAAAGACTGGCAAACAATCTAATCAGCGTTAACACTTTAACCCATTTATGCTTTGGGTGAAAGGATCAGTTTATCAGCAAGTGAAATTCAGGTAAATACTTCCACAGAATATCTAAAGTCATGAATATAGAAAAAAGCCAAAGTAGCTGAGCAACTTAAGTCTTCCCTGAGCGATTCAGACAGACAAGGATCTAGCCTCCTCAAATGGAACAAAGCAGAACTACAAGAGAAGTATCTTACTCCTCAACTTGACTTGAGCCTTTCCCTCCTCGCAGAGTGTACAGCTGAGGAAATATGAAAAGCTATTGGAAAATTTGCAGGGGTTGATTGTACTGTACTGTACTGTACACAACATGGCACTTAACGTTACATGACTTCAAAGGTGAAGTTGTAAACAGATGCAGAGCGACAGTCGGTAGCTGAGCTATTTTCACGACTTGGGGCAGCTAATAAAACCCTGCACCAGCTCCTGCCTTCTACAGTCAGAAATGAACACTACAAAACAGTTTTCGAAACAGCATTATCACATCAAGTTACATTGAATTGTACTGAACTGAAATCCAGGTCTTCTACCCACCTCTCTCAGCAGTCTGGTGGAAGATAAGACAGAAAACCCCACAAAGTTCACCAGTACAGCATTTCATTGTCATTAATTAAGTTTAAAATAGTGACTCAAAAACCTTTCCTCATTTGTACAGCCATTCTGCCATCCTCTAAAATGGGATTTGAGATATAACTTGAGGGGAAAGACATTGCTGCTTTCCCCTCATTACAATTTTGAGAAGGTACAGTAGCTGAGGTGAGAGGAAATCAAAGAGAGAATGTGAAAAACTCAAAGATTAGTTAACCCTCATTTTCTCATTCTACACAAATCTCATAAGATTTAGAACAGGTGTAAACAAACTCAGTGGAGTCTCCTTGACTTTAAATCCTGTTTATATAAGACGGGTTGAGTTATTAAGACTCTAAACGACACATGACGAGGCGCCTCGTATCTATAAAAGGGAGTGAGGCAAGGCTGGTCTGTATGGAAAACACCCATACTGCACAGAATTACAGTGAACTAGACTTTAGTGGATTACAGTGTAATGATGACAGTGCATCTGATGTTCAGCAAACACAGAGAAACATTAGACAAGATGAGCCGTTTCTGTTGGATTAAAACATAACAAACAAAACGAGAGTAACAAAGATCCTGATACAAAATACCCCGACGAACAACTTCACAGAAGTTAGCAATGCATAAAATAAAACAAACCAAGACTTTTAAAAAAATGTTAAACAAAGATATAGCATGAAGAAACACGAGAGGTGGTGTCCCTCACTTTTGTAGGCTTCAGTTTGAAAACTCATGCATGACCTCTGAATATTGTTGAGATAGTACGTGAATGTGACTGGACTGGAAAGCACAGAAAAAAAAAAAGCCACGGGATTACAAAAACGTGACTTCCAGCGCACAGTTTCTGAGATCACGTTTATGTGTGCGATAAGACCTCTGAAATAAGACAGGAGTCTGTCAGTGAGCATGGACAAAAGTCATTGTGGAGCCCAATATTTAGTTTTGTACAACACCAAGGAGAGAAAGGCCACTGTGTTGCATGTTTGTGTCTGCTGTGTGTGAAAGACAGTTTGTGCACACATGTATTTTGTGCATGTGTGTGTTTGTGTGAGAGAGAGCTGTAAGACTGTTCCTAAGTTACAGTCAGCAGGATTAAATGCCACTATCACTTCAGGCACAAAAAGATGAAACAATAGTTTCTGAGACTGACTGTGGGTTAATGTTAATTAAGCTTGTAGAGAAATTGAATAAATTAGCTCCAAATACAAATTTCGTCACAAAAAGAATTGCTTTGTATTCTTTGGATGTGCAGAATGAGTCAATAAAAAATATAATAAATGTAGCATATCAGGGATGAAAAAAGTAAAAAAAAAAAAAAATCTTTACTTTGTTCATCCCTCGTGACTTTCAGTGATCAGTGATCATTAACAAATTGAGTTTATGACTGTAGTATTGTGTTCTGTGATCTTGTGACAATCGTTACATTAAAAGATCGTATGATTCATAAAAGACTGAGGCTTGTTTCACTATCAGCATAATGAAAACCTCTGTTTTCTGCAGGTTTTTTTTTTTTATTTTATTGGAGGGTTGAAGTTTCCTACCCCTTTTTGCTCTAAGTACTATAATATCTATCTCTTACTTTTTCAGGAAATACTTATGAAAATGTGTTATGCAGCAACACAACAAAGGCTATACACTAAACCAGTGGCCTAAATAAAATGTCTTAATATGCACATGGATAGAAACATGTGAAAAATAACTGTAAGATATGCATAAGATGGCAAAAGGTTTCAAAAGGGGACAAATAATGCCAGATTTGTTTAAGGTTTTGCTTGGATAGCTATGTGGGCCTTGATTCTAAACCAGCGCCTCACCAAAGAAATCCTAACGTAAACTGAAGAAGTGGCACGACTGAAGAAATGTCACTTGTTGTATTGCCACCTACTGCGTGGAGTTTTGCTGTCTGACAGACCACGTATCCTTGTCAGCCGTGATGAACGACAACAAAATGAATGATGTATAAATCTCAGGAGCACAATGTCATGTAGAGAGAGCAACCATGTGATGAAGATGCTGTGACTTCTCCAGCCTTTCTCCTAAATGTGACCAGGGTTTAAAATGCGGACGAACACGGACGAGTTCAGCATCTACTGTAAGGGCAGACTGATCGTGTACCTTATTAGGCATTAACAGTGATATTAATAAATTCTCTGTGGAGCTAAACATCAACTCAGGAGGTGGGACAGTGTGTTTTCTCTTGCCCCTTGCGGTGTGGCATAGCACAGACTGTTGACCCCTATCTGTCCAGTTTTGCTTAGGCATATTATTTATATATATGAAGGCTCGAATTAAATGGTATTCCCTTTAAACAGGATCTGGTTGTGGGCTAGCAGCTCAGCGCCAGTGTGATTCAGGTCACTGTTGGACATTGTGTCCCCCTTAGCTTCCATTGAGCAGCATCTCTGTCCCGGGCATTTCTGGACAAGCCCGGGTGGAAGTGTCTCCCAGTCGAGAAGGTCCGGTCCGCAGCACCAGCTTGCCGACGCCCAGACCTCCTGAGACCAACCCTCCGGGAGACAGAGACTTCCTGGAAAACAGAAAGAGAGCGTCTGTACACTGCCAGGTCACCACATTAATATTTAAATAAAGTTAAAAAAAGAAAGAGTCAGATAAAGGGCCACCCTGTGAGACAGTGGTTACCATGGTAATTCACCTGAAGGCCATCTTTTTCAGCAGGTGAGCATCCATCTTTTCTGCTGAAGAACCCTCTGTTTGTGGGTGCTCCTCCACAGGGGATGGGAGGAGGGGAGAGGAGCAGGGAGGTGGGAGGAGGTGGGAAGCATCCTGAGACTTTGGGGTAGCCAGATCTAAAGAGTCCTACAAGGCAAAGGTGATAAAAAAGAAAAGATGAGAAAGAGGTTTGGTGGTACTTGAATGTGTTACATTTACATTTCAGTAATACGTAAATCTTTAATCCAAAATACATTCCTGAGGATATGATCCGATAACCTTCATAATCCCACCAACCTGAGACTTCATCTCCTGGTGGTCTGAATCCTCCATGTCCAGAGCGCACAGTTCAAGCTCAATGTCTCGGTCTGGGTCCGGTTCGCTCTCGCCCGGGTCCCGATCCTGGCCATAGGCGGACTGATGGGCTTGCAGATCAGAAACAATTTTCTCTCCACTGCTTATTGAAGTTCGACGGCCATGCATCTCTGAAGTACAAAGCTGCTCACTGCAGACACACACAGACACCAACAAACATAGAATTGTTCTCTAGCGTTTAAAAAACACAATGTAGAATATGTAACAAAAAAATACAATGAGGGAAAGAGCACAATCATAGCTTATTGACAGCAGTAAAAAGACAATAATGATGGTAAATCAAATAAAACAAATATGGTACTACAATAGTACAATAGTAATAACAAAAACAGTGATTTAAAAACATGTCACTATATTGGAAAATATGTTAAAAGTGCAGTAGAGACATTGGTGCAGAGGGCTTTCCTGACTCCTTTTCCTGGCTGCCCAGTGGGTTTTTACCAACCAGCTAGCAGCTCTATTTTTAGCCTGAGCACAGAGAGGAAATGACTGCTGCACAATGAGATTGGAGAGGGATGAGAGAGTAGGAGTGAGAGCAAACGTGTTAAGAACAATCAAAAATAAACTTCTGTATTGTATGTACCATACAGTAAAATTGCATGCCACATATTGTTCAATTCAATACTGGAGTTTGTGTTTGCTTCCCCACAGTTCAGCAACATGTAGGATCTGTAGATTATAAACTGTTTGTAAACTTGGTTTACAAACATATTTAAGAAAAACAAACATGTTGTACCTCTCTAGGAAACTGGAATGGCTGGAGGAGTCTGACCCTCTGGAGCTCCATCTGTAGTCACTGTGATCCAAGTGGGTGTTGTAATCTGTGATAGAAGAATAAAAAAAAATGTAATGAATACATAGGAAAAAAATGTATGCTTTACAGATAAAGGATAGTAGAAATCTAAAACAGATGCAGGATGAAATGGACAACCTTTATACAAACAGATGTAAGGCTTTAAAAATAAAGTCAGATAAATAAATGGATTAAATCCAAGTAAAAACATTGTTATGGTGGAAGATAAATTATAAAAGGTAAAGACGACATGCCAGAGGGCAACACTGAAAAATGGACTAAAAAAATGATTTTTAGAAGTGACTTAAGAGATGATACTGACATGATCTCCCCACGGAGATCCTTCCAAAATCCCATAACATAAAAAGAAAAAAACATATTATTTTATGTCACTTCTTTGCCTTCTTCTTCTCTCTCTCCATTTGATCAATCCTTGACTTCATGTCTAGTTTCTTCTGTCTTTCCCTCACCAATCTCTTTTTTATCCCTCCTTACCTTTAAAGTTGATGGGTGTGGTGCTGGAGCTGCTCTGGCAGGCTGTGGCTTGGACCGGGTCAGTGGTGTGGTAGCCCGTGCGCGACGCCCTTGAAATGGCACCCCACTTGGAGATAATGGGCCCCTCACTAAAGGGAATGATCGGGTCCTCGTCTTTCAAGCGGCGGTAGTGATCCAGCGAATGCAGCCACCGCTTCCCGACACTACTGCTGTTAACGCCGCCACCCCCACCTCCACTACTGTCTAACTCCTGCATGAGGAAAAACATGGACGTTGTTAGAAAGAGACGTCCATACACTGTAACAGCCATTAAAAAAAAGCTGTCTTTGGATGTGAGTCTGAGCCTCCTTGTGGGTGTGGGAAGAGTCTCACCGAGTGCTCTGAGCAGGAGTGAGCTGAAGTGTGTGTGAGCGTTTCAGGCTCAAAGGGACTGAGGCAGGGGCCGATGGTGCCACAGGACCACGGAGAGTAGTGAGCTAAACTTTCCTCGCCCCTGAACCTGCACCCCACACACTGGCCTCCACTGCTCTCCACATGCTGAAAGAGAGAGATGTTTAAAAATGATGGTGAAACATATTACTTTGCTTCCTGAGGACCATAGCTACAACTTTTGCCACGACTGACTTTCAGCCAAGCATTTTTTTTTTTGAAGAGACAGAGATGAGAGAGATGCAGCAGTGTTTTGGAAAAGAAGGAAATTCACAAATTTCTCTCTTAATTGCAGCAGCTATGTAATATTCATAACTATGCAGTGGCACAATGGCTCAGTGGTTACTGTGTTGAAATGTCCTGGGTTTGAATCCACTGGTTGGTTAGGGACCTTTCTGTGTGGAGTTTGCATGTTCTCTCCATGCCTACATTGCTCTCCTCTGGATGCTCCAATTATCTCCACAGTCCAGAGACATGGAGATCAGTTGAACTGGAGACTCTAAGTTGCCTGGAAGCATGAATGTGAGCCTGCATAGCTGTCTGTATACATGTGTCAGCCCTGTGATAGACTGGTGATTGGTTTAGTGTGTACCCTGCCTCTCATCATATGTGAGCAAGGATAGGCACAAGCCCCAAGGTATACACAATGTATGTATGGATGTATGTAATTTATACACCATACACAGGATGTGAGTTTAAGGACGTTTCATACACCTCATATACCAGCCCTGGATTTATGCTGTCACTGCTGGAGCTGAGATGCTGACACTTTGCTGTCATCCCTGTGGCAGGCACTGGACATCATTAAATAGAAAATAGAAATAGCTACTCTTCTTGCCCATGGTCTTGTTTGCTTATGCTTGTTATGCAGAGGCATGAAAATTAAATCAAGACTGTTAAGTAAACACAACTCCACAAAACTTCTTGTGGTTTGTAATAAGAGCTTCATTTTAAAGTGGATATCTTCAGAAAAACATTTCTGACATGCTGTTAAACAAAGCTTTACTCTGCTCAAAGCCTGAGTCACTGCTAGTTAAAGTCCCCCCTCTCGCTTTCTCTTATTCTCTCTCTCTCTTTCTCTCTCTCTCAGACACACACACACACACACGCACACATGCCACAATTGTGCATTGCTATGATAGCTTCCTCCACAGTTGCTAAGCAACTATCTCCCACTTAAATAGCTTTGGACACAGTCGCAACGCAAGCTTTTGGGATGGGAATTAAATCCAACATGTTTTAAAAACGATGAAATACATAGGCAATTCATTACTCACTCAGCTTCAGGTGGCTGCAGTGAGTGTATTAATAAGCTGGTCATGCTGGCATTTAAATTTTGTTGTCACGCCTATAAAACATCTTAACTGTGACTCTTGTGTGTTTGCGTGTGTGTACAAATGTTCTCTCTCGTATTTGCTTTCTACCTCAGTTCCAAAATCGATGGTGAAGATGGGGGAGGACTGGGAGGGTCTGTTGGTGTTGTGATGGTGGTGATGATGAACCCACTGTTCCTGCTTCCTTCTGAACAGATTCTCATAGCCCAGAGGAACACGACCGTAATCCTGAGGAGGGAGAGTTGGAAAAGAGAGGAACAGAGAACAGATGATTATATTAACATAATCATATTAATAATATATTTATAACATGTTAGTTGACAATGTGGCAATGATGCCATTAAGTACCCAACACATCAAATCAGACTGCTGGTAAAGATATTAATAATGCAGAACACTGAGTTTTCAGTTGTGTCTCAAAGGAATACCCAGATATAATTCCTCTATTGTTTCCCAGGTTTAGGTGCTCTGACTGCATTTTGTGTTTGATCTAGTCCAGACAGAGGAGTCTTTCTAAACATCCGGGGGTGGGAACAACAAAAACAGCTGTAGAACTGAAACTTACAGTGTTAGAGAAGTGGTAACAAGGGTCATTTCAGTGTTTGCTGTGCTTGCCTTACAATGTAAAACCTTATTGTTACTATGTCTCACCATACAGTGTAATGTGCATGCAGGTGGTGGACTCCACTGCACTGCAAAATCTGGATGTTCAATGTTTGTTCACTCCTGCTCAACTGAGAGATCTTTTTCGTCGGTGCTGGCTTTTATTTCTGCTGGGAGTCTCTCTGCAAATATCACATGACACATTTTTAATTTATCTAAATAAAGAATATTTTGTGGTAGAAGCCTTTTAACATTGTGTTGTTTTTGGGGTTTTTTTTGCAGCGACCATTATTATGTGGCGTGCACACACAGCATTGTTGGTAAAATATACTTCATCCGTGCAGTAGCCATGCTGGTAATGCTATATGCTGATGTGAGAAGCAGAGAAGTGAGTGGGGGAGGCAGAAACATATTTGGGTGAGAAGTGGGAGGATTACAGAGGAGGATGAAGCTACATACTGCAGCTCTGTGGCAGGCAGGGAAGGTAGAGGTGAGATGACATGTGGGTGTAAAAAGAGAAACCAAAGGAAAGGAAATGCTGAAAAGAATGAAACAATAAATCTGTTCTTTGCAAGACACACAAGTATCAATTAATACAGATGGCTTCACTGTATATACTGGATGTTCTGGACCCTAGAGATGTTTCATGACATCGAGAAAAGCAGCACAGAAAGAGAATAATTTTAATATTTCTCTGAGCAGAAAGCATTATTTTTTTATTATTGCATAGCTCGGAGTGGATCATCTTTTTTACAGTATGCCCACTAATAAATAATTAAAATGTATTGTCTTTTTAAAGCCTTACACTCTTCAAATAGACTCTCTGCTGTCACCGGTACTGCCATTGTTGGAATAAACATCCCTAAAACAAGTGGGAGACGCTGTAGCCTTGTAAAAACCAGTCCATACAGGTTTTGAATATGTGTCTTAAACTTGGTCAGTGATGTGGAAGCTACATTGGACGTGTGTTATCTGAAAAGACATTCCTCCAGCCAGTCAGAAGTGAGTACTGCCCACAGTGTAAGATGTGCATTATTTCACTTACCCTGTGTAGCCCTGCACGGTGTTCAGCGCCAGAGTAATAGTTGCTATCTAGAGAGTTGAATCTCTCCCTGAGTGGAGGCTGGTAGACAGAGGAATGCAGCACCTCTGGAGGGAGTGAGTTACTTCGGGCATCCTCTCTGTGGTACAGCTGGAATAGAAATTGTCATTGTTATCAATAAAGTTGCAAAATGATCAAATGATATCCAAATCAAAAAGGCATTTTTAACAGAAGGCTCACCTGAGGCCTCCATACTCTCCTGCTGTCATAAAGGGGAGCATAAACCCCATGAGCAGGAGCCAGAGGCCCATACTGAGTCTGCCCTGGGTGGGGGTGGAAGGCAGGACCCATCTGATCTCTAGGTGGGTGCAGTGGGTACCCCGAGGAAGAGGAGGAGGGTGGGTGTGGCGTTTGAGGGTCACTGGGGTAGGAAGTTGGTGGAGGGCCGATGGAGGGTGGCAGAGAGGATTCTGGGACATTGGACGATCGGAGGAAGCGTGCAGCCATGCAGGATTTCTGAGGTTGATGAAGGGTAGATGGGTAGTAAGAACCTGCTGGAGAGGAGAAGGAAGAGGAGAGGAGAAAAGAGGAAGGATGGAAGAGAACAGCACATTCATTCGCATTTTCCCAAGACAAGAATGAATTATTTTTTAATCCAAACTTCTATTTTAAAAACTCGACTCACAGGTTGGTGGATAATGGGCCGTGTCATAAGCAGAGTGGGGCTCATGATAGTACAGCTCTGACGCCTGGGAAGGATGTGGTGCACGCAGCATGAACTGACCATGTTTGGGCATAGGAACACCACCATCACCCCGTCCAACTGTGGTCAAGGGAGAGGACGCTGAGGAGTGGCTCACTGGAGTTCTGGGAGGAGAGATGGGCTTCCTAATGGACAGAATGAAAATATAAAGAGAAAGAATGAACACAGGCTGACCTGGAGATATCCAAGGTTAGACCTTCCCAACAGCACATAAATGTTCATGCAGGATTATTTCTCTCCCAGATAACATTCAAATATCCAATGCTTGCACACATCAGATCAGGTGACATGTAAATGTGGATTTGACTAGATTAATTCAAATGTAAATAAAAAAGAAAACTACATTTTTTGACACTAAAATAAGTCACAGGGTCATATATCAACAACTGAAGAAGTACAAGCATCACTGAGTAAGTGGATTAAATACTCTTACTGTTCCATCGACCCTGATGCGGTCCTGTTGGTGCCAGAGAGCCCATTGGACCCATTAGCTCCACTGGATCCATTTGGCACGGCTCTCTTCATTTCCTCTATCATGTCAGCCCCTCTGGAGATAAGCTGGGGGTGAGTCAGGCCAGGAACTCCCTCTGTCAGGGTGGCTGTATTGTCCCCTGTGCCTTTCAGCCCCTGTCCCACTCCTGCAGACACATCTGTGTGGATGCTGCCCTCCATGGTGAAGGTTTTACCCATAACCCCCGGTGCTAAAGGAAATGAACGGCCCACACTGCTGCTCTTCTTGTTCCTCAGTCTAAATCTGTAGAGACAAGGAAGATAATAGGAAAATTCAGTACAATGGGGAGGGATTAGTACTGAATAGACTGTGTGTGTGTATGTGCGTGTGAATGCACAAGGGTAGCCTGGTAGTATTGGGGTAGTATTGCAATATTATTGTCACAGAGGACCATTTGTAAATAAATATATGATTAGATTAATAAAACTGAATTAAATAGGAGGTTGGCAGAGTGTGTGCAGTGCATTTACATAAACATTAAATGACAACAGTGTAAAATAACACAGTTGGACAAGCAGACTGCTGTCAAACATCATATTTGTAACATTATGCAGTAATTTGTTATCTAATTGTAAATGAAAACCTGGATGATCAGAGTTCTTTTTTATCTTGAACACAGATAAAATGGAGTCTTCTGGGTTTATGTGATGGCTCACTCACTTCTCCAGCTCATCCTGTGTGTGCGCAAATGTGCAGTTGGTTCCTCGGGGACAGCCTCCCTGTTGACGTAGGTCTCGGCACATGCTGGTCTTATACTTACTGTTGGCCTGAGGCTGCGAAACACACAGATACATTATGCTTTAAGTGTAAAATGAAAGCGATGCATCACCTCTTCTGTTCTGCCTAAGTACACAAGCATTTTATTGTTTTTTTTCCAGCACAACAGCCTCGTGTCACTCAATTATAGTCACATGATTAATATTTTGATATTAGTTTGAAGTTGGCTTCATTATGGTAGCTGTTACAACTCATTAGAGTGGATGTTGAAAAGGAAAAATCTTAAAATTTCATGACTATACATGTCAAACAAATGTCAAAGACACTGTGCCAGCAAAAGGAAATGGTGTCACAAGTCAAAGCCCACAAACAGAGACGGACAGACTACAAAGGACAAACATCATAAAACTAAAATAAAACATGATAATAATCACCTCTGTGGTACATTCTCGATGGAAAACATATTTAATGTTTATGGCAGAGCTGTCTCCAAAATAAACATGCCAAAGTACTTCCTGGTTTACAGAACTCAAAATCCCTGAACATTTAAAAAATATCAAGGTGTTAACTAAAACTGTTATTTTAATGCTGCTGTATCAGTTAAGTAAGTGATACTAATTTAGCTTACCACAACCATTACTGCCAACCATTAACTGTTAGTGGCTGGAGACAATTTCATGTCCTTTTAACTCTCTTAGAGGCCACAGCCGGGAGGAACGTCTGCTGCTGGACCCTGAACATCTTATCTTTCATGATCATGGCCTCCCACAGTGTCTGGATGAAGCAGCAGCATGACTCCTTCTCCCAGGATTGTCCATCTTTACTATTCTGCACTTTCTTAGCATGTAAATATTATGTCTAAGTTCTCTCTCATTTCCTGCAGTCCATCTAATTTCTCATTTTCGTTGTTCCCTTGTCTATAATAAACAACACATGTAGGTATTACAATCTCATCCAGTGATGTCAGGGTACCTGAGGAGTGTCGTGGCTCTTCTTGCTGAAGTTCTGTATGAACTCCACCAGCCCATGAACCACTAGCTTCACAGCCAGCATCACACTTTCCAGCTCCTCCCATGACGGCGCTGGAGCATCTGCACACAGATCAACGATGCTGTGAGTAGAGCTTCTTATCACAAGGTCTCAGCCACAACATTACAAGAAGTTCAGGTACTAGTAAACCTGGAAAGCATATATCCTTCCAAAAAGACTGTAATAAATATGGTGACATTATATCCAGCAGTTGGTATTGCAGGGTTTCCAAACAGCTCCTGTTTGACACAGTACAGCTGCAGGGACGTAGTGTTACGATAGGAAAAAAAAATCTGTGGCTGACAAATTACCAATTTATGTTAAGGTACATAATAAAACAACTGTACACTGAGACAGAATAATATATTGCCTAATGCTCTGTCATGTTGTCAGAAGCATGTTTGTTTCATGACAATATAACAGCCAAGTTTAGAAGGGAGCCACAATACAGAATAAACCTCTGAGTGTCGTAATACTTAAAAGCTCAAACACATCAAACACTCTGCTCCACTCACTGTGCTCTGATTAATAAATGTATAACACACAAGAGGAATCAGTAGTTTTAATCTGATGTTTTGTGCTTGCCAATTGCATTTTGGTGTTTGAGTGCCACAGCTTGCCTTTTTTTTTTATCTCATTCATCTTTCTGGAACTGGACAAACCCTGTTTTCTGAGGAGGTGTTAATTATTCAGACTCATCAGTATTCATTCAGATGAATGCTGTTAAACAAAGGGAGGTACCTGGGTTGTGGTCTATGTTGGCTAATAGCTCTAGGTGTGGTCTAAGGCTTGTGAGGTTGGCCGGGTCTCCTGTCCTCTGCAGAACGATTGTCAGCTCCTGAACGCTCTTTGCAAACGACTCTGGAGATTGCAGCTGGAGCAGAAGATAGAAGAGGACAGTCAGTCTCTAGTCAGTCCTGCACTTCTGTTCTCTAGAGGCTTGTTATTTGAGATTTCAAAAGTGAGTTCATCAACAATCAATGTCGAAACTTAACGTGGCAAGTGAAACAACAGTACCTTGTCAATGATGGACTGCATATGTGACTTGTGGACCAGGTCTCCGTACAGCAGAGAAGACCACTGCTCAGGTGAGATCCGCAGGCCTGCCTCCATGGCGATGTGGACAATCTGGGCATCGTGTTCTCTCCTGAGAGCCTCATATGTACGAAACTCTTCCTTCAGCTGCATCAGTGAGGAGTCCTCATCCCGCTTAGTCACCTGAGAGGGAGGAGAGGACAGATGATAGAGGGAGAGAGAATAAGAAAGAGGATGATTTGAGAGACAGGAGAGTGAGGTAAGAGAGAAGAGGAAGAAAAAGAAAGTGTGGACAGAGGAGATGGTCACTATGTTTTTTGAGTCTGTAAATGTAACAATAATCAAACAAAATTTTACTTCACCCGAAAATTAAACTTTACTTACAATTCAGTAAACTACAAGTGATAATGTTACGCTTTGCTTTGGTGAGGTACTACTCTCAGTTTATGTGTATGTGGTGTCTTCAGACTAATAAACTCAAATTCAGATCAGACAAAGGGATTCTCCCCTTCTCAGAATCTGCCCTATGAGTAATCATCATAAGACACCAGCACGCTAACTACCAGCTGTTGTTGACAAATCCAGCAAGCTCAACAGTCAAAGTAACAATGAAAGTGAATCAGACTTCATAATTATTCATCTTCACCCTCTAGAAAAACTTCAGGTTTTCTCTATGATCCTGTACTTTCGACTATCTTTCTCTGTATCTCTGTGCTGTCTCTATCCTGCAAGGCGGGGCAACACGGACAAATATAGACCGCTGTTACATCAGGAGCACATAGCTGGCATTTCTGCCCTACCAGCGATGTCTGTCATCAGATAACATGCACATAAATACACACATGCACACAAGATATATCAGCAGAAGCCTGTATCCTTATTACAGGTATGACTTTTATGCAATATTATATTATATAATTTATTATCAGTACTTAGGGAGTGATAATACAGAACTTTAATGTCAGACCGCGTCATGCTAATTTGGAGAACAATCCACAGTTGAAAAGGGGTTTTCCAAAGCTCTCTCAGACCCTTTGACTAATTTAACTAAAATTGTTGTTTTCGTTTATTCTAATTTGGTAGTTTACTTTGGAAAATATTACACATAAACTGACAAGAATAATAGTTTTTGGAAAACACCTCTATAACTTACATTACATTAAAGAAAGTATCAATTTGAAGCGCTATCTCTGTGGTAAAGAAATGTGGTGGTGAGTGAGGATCTATTTAAATACCCTTTGGTAAATCAGGTCATTTATTACGGCTCAGCTTCTTGGGACAGCACCAAACTGAGGTTCTTTTGTTCGGTTTGACACAGACTACATTCAAAGAGCTTCTTCCTTTAATAAATGGAGCCATTAACAGCGTGGCTCGCTCACATGTTCTTGTATGTGCGCATATTTGTGGGTTTGTTGTGTATCCATGTGTTCATGCTCATTCATGTTCCCTGTACAGTACCTTGAAGCAGGAAGCCCTGTAGAGCAGCTGCACCACGTGGCCTATGCTGGTTTTGGAGGCCTGGGGGAACCGAGCCTCAAGCTTCTGGACTACAAACAAAACCAGAACCTTCCTGGACAGAGCTGAGCCGTCCTCCAGAGCCAGTAAAACCAGCTTCAGTGCATCTTCTTGCATAGCTGATGAGAAAGAGTTGGAGGGGGATGTAGGGGCAGAGTGAGTGACAGGAAGACGTGGGGGTGGTGGGAGGAAGAAAGAGAAAAAGAATATAAGAAGAAGGCGTGAAAAGAGATCAGAGTAAAATATTCAGCACAAACACATTCAGTCATAGGTGAGTATGCATATGCATGCCAACAATCCAAACAATGCATATTTTAAATTTCTCCACTGATCAAACAAAGGCTACTTCTAACGCTTAGAGCCAGGTGTCCTCAGACTTTTAAATGAACTCATTCTGTTATCATGATGAGAAACAGTTTCCCAGTCAGAATCTGCCCTATGAGTAATCATCACAGGACACCGGGTTCCAGAACCAAATTTCAGGACACGAGTCCAGTCAAGTAGCAATACTTTTAAACTGGCAGCTTTGATGTGTCAAGTAAATTCAGTAATATAAATCAGGTAACAGGTAAACAGGTTTACTGTAACAGCATTTTATAATGGCTGAGAATATCTCAGAAAAAGCTACTGACTAAGTCTTCATTACTTTTAAACTTAAATGATTGTTTGTTTTAAATGACTTGTTGTTGATGGTTACAAAACGTAACGTAAATGCTTAATTCTTAAGCAAGTCTCCTTCACAGCTATGAAACAATGACACACATGGAATCTGCCAAAAAATGTTCATATGTTTTAAAATTCATATTCCTGTGTTTACACTGTTTGTCATTCACACTCACCAGGGCCCAGGAACTGGCATCCTCGTGCCCTCACCGCTGCCCATAGGTTGGCAGAGAGCTGCTGGGGGTTCTGGTGCTGCAGGATGAGCTCAGTTACGGTTCTTTCCCCCAGCGATCGGCCTGCCCGCACCGCCCGCACGCGGCCCTCCTCCTCCACCAGCTGGCAGTTCACCAAGGTCACCAGCTTCCTCTGCATAGGCCGACTGAGCATGCTCGGACTCAGGGTCGCCACACCTGCAATAGGTGATACCTCTGTGGTAAAACAGTGCATGAGAGTACTACTTAGCTACTACTTAAGTTATCAGTCATATTTCATTTGATTGATTTTGTCTTGAATTTAACTCTTGTCAAATGAAAAGCAAAAAAAAAGGAAACTTAATTCTCTAACCCCCAAAAAGAACAGAGTTTCAACCAGATATACAGCTGATCAGTGCAGGTGGAACACTGGACACCAGTTTGGTTTGACCACTGTTGCTGAAGCTCACGTGATGTCATTCAGCGGTTTTCCCTGC
>JBBMJY010000008.1:9138836-9158170 GCA_037833715.1 Toxotes lorentzi
CAAAGCACCCTAACAAAAATTGTCTTCAATAAAAAGGATGATCTTCATTAGTGGGTCAGTGGCACCACAATACTCAACATTTCTTAAGTCTTTTTATGGAGCTAATCAATTTGAAGTTTTTAATGGCTGATTTTAGGATTGGTTTAGTATTGTGTCTGTGACTGTACAAAAACAAATTGCACTTGGAAACTTAAGAGTGATTGTTAAGTTGTGTCTGAAAACTTTTTTCCACCACTGTATACATGGATTTAAAGGCCTCTTCATGGAAGGGATGAGGCTTAAAGCTTCATCTTACACCTAACCTCCCACCAAATTCTCCCTTTTTGTCATTCATGCTTTTTGTGAAACCAGACCTGATGAAGTGTGAATTGCCCAAATGACGTTATTGCACAAAAATGATGAATGCTACCATAGCACCGTCACCCAGAATTGGCTGCACAAAGAACCGGAGCTACCGGTCACTTTGAGTAAGGTAAATCGTTCTTATCTGGTTATGCAGAGAGCTGAATTTTCCTTCAGTACCATAAAAGTACAGAAGCTTTCAGGCGTCATGACAAGTGTGAGAAGCATGAATGCCAAGTTACACAGCTGAACTGCAGCCCCCACACATTAAATTGGAAGAGCTTAAATCACTTTCACACAAATGTCCACAGATCTCAAATTCTTGCATGCGCAAACACACACACTACCTTTTGCTCCGCTGATAGGTTTTAGGTAGAGAGCCAGCTCTTCCACACACACTCTGCAGACCTCATAATGCTCCACCTCTGCTGCACTACTCAGGCTCACCGGCTGCAAGTCCGGGACCTAAGAGGCACACACAATCACGCAAGACATTAACACAGAGTAAGAGGACAAAATTTCCACTGTGATGGTCTCATTTACCCTCGTATAAACGTGCCTTCGGTCTTTCCTGACTTACCTGAGCTCCAACTAGCTGCAGCAGGGCGCAGTTGACCGGCAGCAGGTCGATATCCGTGCTGATTGGTGTCTGATCAAAGGGGCAGGCTTTGCGGTGCAGTTTGTGTAGGCAGGTCTTACACACGGTGTGGGAGCAGCCCAGGCTGATGGGCTGGTGGCCGCTGCTGTCAAACTCATTGTAGCAGATGGGACAGGACAGGAACTCTGTCCACTGGGCGGCCTGCACTGGCATCCTGACACCACACCGCTGAGGGAGGCGTCGCCAAGCTCAGGGGGAATGCATGTCAATGAGCCCCGACAACAGCACCTGCTCGCCGACGGTGACTGTGAAGGACAGGAAATAATGATGTACAGTAATTGACAGATTTATAATATACATACTGTACATTAATAAACACTTAAAATGCCCTTTTAGCTGCTTATAACTACATTATAATTTGTTATAAGCAATTTATTATATCTTCATATTACTGCTTACATGGGGTTAAAGTTCATTTAATACCTGTTTGGGCACAAAAAAGTACTGCATATAAACCACCAAATGGCATTACTTCACTTTTTAAGAATCATCCTGTTGTGCATGTTAATACAATAACTTAACTTCCACAGTAGCTACACCACAAATAAAAAGCATTACACTCCTTTTCTGGTTGGTAATAAATAACAGACACAGTATGTCGTACTAACTGATGTGCATGGTGTCCAGCAGATAAAAGAGCAGCGACAATATTATTACTCTTTGAGCTCAATCAAGTGCAATAAGCATTTAGCTAAGAATTCGGGCTGTCTTCAGTCTCTCTCGCCATAAAAGTAATAAATTCATTTAATCTAATGTGGGCAGTAAAAGTGCTCTCTATTCATCTAGCACTCTCTCTCTTAAAAAAGTAGTTGCCAAAATCTCAACCCATATTGTATTAAAAGGCAGCACAGACCTTGCCGTGAACACAATTTGTACTGTATTAAGTCCATGTCCATGACATTATTTAAATAACATAATTAAAGATTTTTTTAAAATGACATATAATTAGCAAAATTCAGTCTGTTTAGAATCAACTCATAGAATTATTGCTGCTATGCTGAACTCTAATAACCCCAGTGATAACTCGGACACTACTTTTGATTTGCCGATTCTAGCCCCCGAACACAATGACAATAACATAATAAATAATAAATCAAACCAACTATTTGAGAACAGCTTTGTTTTCTACATCAACAGACTGATCAACACAGTAACATATGCCTTAATAGCACACAAGGTAAATCAAATTACCTCTAGGAGAACCCAAAAATAAAGGTCCAAGATGGAGTACTGTATTGTATCGTGCTGTATTGGTGTATTTATTTAAAAGCAAGATCAGTTACGCAGAATGATCTTGGCTTTAAGACATATCTTCATGTCTTCTACATCCTGTGTCTGAAGAAGGCTGAGCATATGTCGAATCATACTAATACTGCATGAGTAGATCATCCTGCAGACTACTGACAAACACAAACTGTCTGCAGGTTGAGCCCAATAAGGCTGAAAAATACCAACATCCTGTTTCAAGGAAACTTTGTGGGCCAAAGTTTGTTTATGTCAAATGTTCTCAAGAATTTCTTTAAAAATTGACTTGATTGATTTTTGGGCACAGTTTGCAAGACTGTATTGACCTGGGCACAATGCTACAATACATGATACAGACATGTTAAAATAAAGATTTTGCCACCACCAGCATTACAAAGTAAACCCACATTGGTTAGTAAAACTGATTGGAGCCAGTGACTGAGAGAACCAGTGAACCACAAGGTATGTGGGAGACGTTCATGTCGTGTGATCTAAAACAACCCCCCTTTCTAACCGTCAACTTACCCTGTTCAGATCTGCAGCTTTAAAATCCTTTTGCTCAAGGGCGATGAATTGACAATAACAACACCACTAAACATATGACAAGAGTTCTGTGTTGATCTGTGCTCTAGTTCGATTGCGCACTTACTGAATTCTAATGAATTCTAGTCACTCTTACTCAAATATTCCACTTTGCACATTTTTTGAAAACATGCCATACCAGGAAATGTGCTTCCTCTCACAAAACAATAGAGTATTTTGCAGTACAATAGAGTATTTTGTTACTCTTTCTACGACCCTCAGTTTGTTATTTGATCCATCATCCCATTAACCAATAGCAAATCTTACATAAATACATGCAAACATTAAAAAACAAAAAACAAAAACATCATTTTGACAAGTGTTTTGAACACAGGGTGCAGACAGCGAGCACCTGTTGCTTTCAGAGTCTGTTGCATCTGTTAGAACTACCCACCAAAAATAACAGCTGGAACCCACACAGCAGGTGCCATAAAAAAAGCATGAAAATGATCCATTCAAACGGGTTTAAAGATACAGTGAAATAATGCGCGCGCTCACACACACAATGACAGAGATAAGTAAGAAGAGAGAATAAAGGAGATTAGAGAGGACAAAGCACTTCAGTTAACTGACTCTGCTGGTTTTGAAAATATACTGCAACCAATATGTGTGATCTGACAGCCCCTCCATGTGCACAAAACACGACCCCGTGACAAAAAAAGACGGATATTTATTTGTCTATAAACACCCCGGTGTATGGCTGTGTCCCGTGAGAAAGCCGTGGTGTGGAAAAATACCCGATCATGGAGAAGGAAATTGTATGAGCTTGCAGCAACGAACGTTTATGAAAAAAAAAAATTAACCGAGCCTCTTTCCAATGTAAACGCGCTGTTGCTGAGAAAGTTCAATGAGAAGAGAAATAGGAACTGTGCGCATTACGCACGAGTTTTGCGCCTCCTTAAACTAATAATGTACCGATGGTTTCACCAAAAAATATATATCAACTTCTACCGCATCATATATAAATACATATCGATATATGTATATCTATGGCGATGCGCCAATTATAGCAAGTATACGCACCTTCCAAACTGCCCGCAGCGCGCGGTGCCCGCGTTGCCTCCTTACCAGCGTGGACGGCTCCGCTCTGTCCTCGCGGGTCATATTTCCTTCCGCGGGGAGCCCAAATATAACATCGATTACGGCAATTGTGGCTCACAAAGTGCAGAACCACCGCGCGAGGAAGAGTGAGGGGGGTAAAGTTTGAAGACAAAGAAGGTGGGGGAGTTTCATCTTGGCGCGTGAGCCTGGATAAAACTCCCCTTTCTGTGAGTGCTTACAGATGAGGGAGTGGTGCAAACTCTGGGGGCAACTGTTAACCGTGATTCACTGGCTGTAGTCACGTTGACAGACACCTGTTCCCACTCTGAGCAACTGCTACATCCTGTTTGACAGAGTCCCTGGCAGAGAACAGGAATCCTGGCCTTAGCTCGTGCTCTGACCCTGACTTCCTCTCTGTGCAGAAAATAATTCCTGCACACTTCCACATATTTACACAACCACACCACAGACATATTATTAATATGCATTAATACCTCACATCACATGGGGAATACAAATTTACAATGTACACATGACTTCCATTGCTGGCATGAATGGATCACCACTCATGTATGCAAGCATGCAACATGTGACACAGACACACACACAAGAAGTGTAGTCTTGTGACAGGGAGAGGTGGGCGTGTTGTATTATTACAGCAGACCTCAACTTCCTCATCAGGCTCCTCTCCCTCGCTGATTATTTTAAAATGAGGAAATCGACCTATGAGCTCTGCTTTCATTCTTTCGGACATGTTTGTGCCTGCAGTTTACCTAGAGTTCATTACTCAATGCCTTGAAGGAAAACTTCAGAGAAATGTGCCATTTCAAACACACCCCAGCGCTGAGGAAGATGCAGGACATTACACGTCCACTTTTAAGGGCAAAAATATCCCTAAAATTGCTGAGAGAAGGCTTTGTGGACTTAAGCAGTGATTTGCTGATTTGTTGGCCTGTTGAGCCACCCACTCTACGGAGCGGAGGATGAGAAGTACATTGTGTCTTTACAGCCAACAGTTGGCGAGCTATCATCTGGCTCAGGACAGTGAGTCCTCACTTGGCCCCCTCTGTGTGGGGGAGGGCATCTGGAGTCTCCTTTGGCATGTCTCAGACAGAAAGAAAAAGAAAGACGTTGTTTTGAGAGTGTTTTTTAGAACTTGGAGGTATGAAATGTTTTTAACATTACAGCCCATCCTCACTTTTCAAGGGTCTTTAGGGACTGTTGTGTTCGGTGAGGTTTAGGCTTATTATTAACATGACTGGTTAAAATCCGGTTAACATAACAGTAAGTGTTAATGTTGTCACGTCTCTAGACCCTCTCAACATGTCTGAGCAGTGCCAGCGAAAGAGAAAGATCAGTTAGAGAAAAAAAACAGGTAGAATTATTCTGGTACAGCTGGGGGGAAAAAACAGTGTGTTCAGTCATTAGCATGTAGCTTGTTAGCTTGAGTCCTTGTCATGGCTGTTTCCCATAGAAACAGGGACTCTGAAAACAGCAAGGCAACTGAAAGAGAGCGTGACAGGAAGCACAATACAGCAATGGGCCAATGGGAGGCTTATCAAAGTGACACACACCCACAAGACATGAAGGATTGTGTTATAGTTGAAGTAAGAGCTAAGGTTAGACATGTAGTAATGATAGATATGGTTATTATGGCCTCCTCAAACTTAATGTGTGTGTGTGTGTATGTGTTGCTTTCTCTGTGCATCTTTGGAGGTATTAGTTCCTGATTGTGCAGTGCCGTGACATTTAACTGTGAGTTTGCAACTCTTACTAGAGTATTTCTGTAGGCCCAGTACAGTGAGGTGGCACAGTTACCTGTGTTATACCCCAGTAGCTGTAGAGAGACACATCAGGGACAGCAGTGTCACATTAGTCTGTGTAAAAAGACAGCGACTAATGGGTCTGTGTTAAGCGGAAAGTAAAGTATTTGGATTTTAAGCCAAACAATGACAGTTTATACAGAATTAGAGACTTACTATGCTGTTTAATGTGTCTGACTAACTACAATGATAGATAAGCTTTGACAGCTACAGGTTTGGGGCCTAGAGGTCTAAAACAGACACCATATGAATACAAGGTCCCTGGGATGATTCTGCAGGTCTGAGGCACTGTTTTTTTTCTTCATCCTTTCTTTCTCACTCCATGTTTCCTGCAAATCCCGACTATAAACTATCAAATAAAGGCAAAATAAAGGAAAGAGAAAGTGAAAAAAATGTATCTAAAAATAAAAAGTTTGACTAGTTTGTGGAACCACAACAACCAGTAGCAGAGATAAGGAATGATCTGTCTCAGGGTGTTTGAAAGAGGCTTGAGTTATCTGATAGATGAGCACCCAAACTCATATCACATCAGTTACACATGAACACACAGAGGTACATACAAAAAGAGATAATAAAGGGATGCATGGATATACACGCTGCACACACACAGTCACACACCACCACAGAGCATGAGGTGAAGTAATATGAGCACTAGCAGCTCCTTCTCACATTAACCGAGACCCGAGACCCCAGAATTAGAACATTCCATGAGGCAAGTGTGTGTGAGTGTGTATGTGTATGTGTGTGTGTGTGTGTGCGTGCGTGCGTGCGTGTGTGTGTGAATAGGAACATAACTGTGTGTGATGTCAGTGGTTGGGGGGTTTCACCAGAGACTCAGGTTTATGAAATCACACGAGAGGTACATCAGCAGAAAACAATTAATGCGGTAATTATTCTAGTCTCATTCTGAAACTTAAGACAGTGTCACTACTGTAGTTTACTCATTTTATGAAATGTGCAACTTGTGTCCATACACACAGAGTTTTAATTAGCCAACTTTGGCTTTTGGTTTTTAAAAGTCACGTTGCTTCACCTTCATAAATGTGCTAATGCCCTTTTAAATTCGTCCCCAAATATGTCTTGCGTGTCCTGTGCAGCCCCCTCAGCAATGTGAGCTACAACCACTGCATGGCCTTCAATACCGCCTTCTGGGAACAGCATAGTGAGTAAAGCACAACACTGAAACTTTGCACCCACCACGCTGCAGAAAAAAAAAAAACCCAAACACTGTACTATCAGTTTAAAGTCAAGCAAGGTTATGAAGAACATAAACTGAGCCTGAGTCCTAAAATACATGTATGTTGACAACAAAATGAAAACAAATTAAATCAAAACTGTGTTTATATGAACTAAACTTCCTATTTCTGTTGATTTAGGAAGCAGCACTTCTCAGCCGTAAAGTGAAAACAATGCCTGTATCCACAGCAAGCTTGTAGATGATGAAGAGAAAGTTAAACTTTAACACAGACAGCTGACGCTGCTTGTTAATCTCTTGAAAGAAACAAAACACCATTGCACAAGCAGTCTGCAATGAGAAATCACACAATAAGACAACGCATACTGGCATTATCATACACATCATTTAGAATTTTCTTTCTGTACAGCAACACTGGTTTATAAGGTGACAAAGTGGGCAGTTTTCCTGTGATATCTGAAGTGTGTTGTTCCATAATTTATTATGAGATCACTACAGTTGTTTCACCATGTCTGCTCACTGGTTTTTGAGTGTACAGTAGGGGTATGTGGGTCTGTGTGATTATTTATTCATTATGCCTGTCATCACAGTTTCTGGGGGGTAGTGTCTGAATGGGAGGCTGGGCAAACATACAGCTCTCAAGCTGCTGTATTACTGTACAGAATATAGAGTAAAGGCCTACTTTGTTACGCCTGTGAGATGTGTCTGCAGTAACAGGAGCTGTGCAATCTTAGTGAGCCATCTGTTTGTTACAGTCTTGGATAATATTGTCAGAATATCAGATTGCTTCCAGTTGCAAATCAGCAGGTTATAGAGTAACCTTCAACGTGACAGGGCTGCTGCATACTTAAACTTTATGATGACAGTGCTGCATTTCAGGCTGAAGGCTACAGTAAATAATATGCAACACCTGAGATTAAAGAGGGGAAAAAAGAAGGAAAAAAATACCTTGCTGTGGCTCAAGAATCACTTTGAGTGATGTTCCTCGATAAATTTCACATTTGCACATATTCCTATCACCAAGCTTGGGACGCAGCACCAACCAGTCTCCACCATTACAGTACGATATCGATATATACAGTTATGTTGCATTTAGAGCAAGCAATGAACTCTTTCTAGAAACCCCTGGTTTGTATTCGCAAAGCTGCGGGCCCATAATTTCAATACAACCCGCCTTCTTCTAATACTCCATCAGCACCAGTTGCAGAAATTGGCGATGAGCTGGTAGCCGAATAGTTCCAGGTCTGATGATATCATTTCTGAAATGTGTAGCCGCTAAAAGATCTCTAATCTTTCAGCTGGGGAAAACAAAAGCAACTGAAAAGCCCTAAAATTTCAAACAAAAGTCGCAGTTAGAAAAGCAGGAGAAAGTAGCGCGCACCTCTGGATAAGTCACTTACCTCACGCACTACACCAGCGCACCAGAATAAACATATTCATAGACATCCACAGGAGCGCATCAAAATAATGATAAAAATATCTTCATCAGAGGCAAAACAACCGCAGCAGCCAGCCCAGAGAGACAATCCTTGATGCGAAAGCGATATGGCACATGATTTCAGAGCATTAGACACAGGTCCCTTGGTCCAGTTTTGATCCTCTGCCCCCTTTTAGTACGTGACGGACACGTTCGCTCAGGTACAGTGAGCCACACACCCTCAGCTTGTCAAACGGGGGCTGAGAGGAGATGGTAGTATCGCTCCGCCGGTGATGGTGCCCGAACTGCGCCTCAGACTCACTATCGGGCTGCACAGGCAGAGGGCTGCTGCACGGCTACGCATCATGCATACCCAGCCTGAGACGCGGTTTCGTTTACCCCCCGACTGTCCAGCAAAAATGTTTGTGCGTAATTGTCCGCGGAGCGGTGCCGGGCACTATTTTAATGTTGTGAGCAAGGATAAAAAGATGTAAAGGGGCAAGCCGGAACAAGCCGCTTTTCGAGGCGTGGGCTGTCTGGTTTTTAAAGGAACAGACCGAGAGGCAGAACAGCAGAGGATGCGCTTTGGCAAGTGCGCCTGTCAAGGGGAAGTTCAAACACACACACACACACACACACGCACACGTAGTACCCGCTCGCTTTATTGCTGCTTCTGCGTTTAGAGAAGTGGAGGAGACGAAAGAGCATGCCTCCACCCAGTTTGCCTTCCCCAGCTTTGTTTACTCTGCTACAGTCTAACCGTAAATACATATGTCTGATCAGCTGCAACTCTGAAGGCTTCAGTAACACACAAAATACATTTGCATTAATTTCAGTTCCAATTTTCATTATTTGGCTACTGTAGCATTTAAATGTTTATTTAATGTTTATGTGAGCACGTTCAAATATGTTTTTATAGTAAGAACAATCCACTTATTTTATATTTATTGCTGTGTACCTGAAAACAATCATTTGAGAAAATATGTAGTGGTTAATAAAACAATTGACTATACTGACTAGTTTACCTAGCTTGTAATCCTATTAGCTGGATAGCTTCATCCTGTACATTATAATGGACTTAGCTTGGCTTTACCTCTGGTCTTTATATTGGTCTCATACTGTAGTAATAGCTCACTTTTTCTTCAGTGACCTGCTGTACTATAGGAGAGGTGAGCCTGCTCATTGAGAGGGCATAATGCGATTCCAACATACCGTATGATTTATATTTGATGGCAAAACACAACTGTATCTCTGTCACACAGTGAAACAACATGATCACCAGCGATCACCACCAAACGCGGTCCAGGAGACTTGGCCAGCCTTTGAACAATCAGTCTGTCTCTTTATATTCATCTGTGTCACATGACCAGCAACCGCCACCCACACCCCAATTCTTCCCTGTGTGTAAATGCGGCTTCAGATCATGCTGCATCACCATGATGTGGAAATAATCAGTGGAACAACCTGACAACTACAAACAGAAACTTCAAAGTGTTTGTTCATTCAACCTGATCTGAATCTTTCAAAATGAAAAGGTCGGCCTACATGCACTCACATGTATCTGAGTTTGTTTTACAGCAAAGTAAACTACAGTGTCTGTGTCAGTCAGTGCAGTCTGTCATATGCAATACTTTATAGGTACCACAAATACTGCACTACCATTTCCACTGCAGTGTTTTTACATTGTAGCAGTCAGTATAGTCTTATTCTTATGTTTCTGGGGATGGCAAGGCTGCTTGGTCCACCACTTTGGTCCAGACTGAAATGTCTCAACAACTATTGAACAACATGACATTTTCGACAGACATTGATGATCTCACTGTTACTTTTTCTTTAGTTCCAGCACGAGGCTGACATTTGCGGTTACTATACTTCCACTAAGAAATGAGTCTACTCATTTATACCTGTCCTGTTGTTGTCTTGATATCTGTCAGTATTATTATTAGTATACATTTTGTTTACTTTCTATTCTTTATTGTCAATTATCAAATTATTGTTTAATCATTAATAATGACCACTTAACTCAAAGTAGCACTGTGCCTGCTACAGGTTCACAGAGCTGGTAGCGAAGCTGTAGGCTATTTGCTTATTTGGTTGTGCTGAATGGAAAATTCTGATAGCAGCTGCAGTAGTTTGAATTTCCCAGTTGCTGAAAGGTGATTATTGTGCTTTCTAGCTTCATAGAAACATCAGACAAAAGCACATTTCACTGTAATGTTTAAAGCTTTATTTATCACAGGTACTTTTGATGAGAGCATCTTTTCTCCACATGCACAGTTACACACACTCACGCCTGTACAACCACTGTTTCATCTGCTGGCCACAGAATAGCTCTACTCACTGAGGGCCTGCTCAAGGGCATAAAGGAGGCGTGGGTGCTGCTCTTTCACCTTCATGCTCCTTCCTTGAGGCTCATCTTGACATCTTATCAAACTGTATCTTTCCAACCAACATCAGAGTAAACAGGTAGAGTCATAGTCATGCACATGCACATATACTTTCAGGTTTCAGTTATCACAAGACAAAAAAAAACAACATTTTTTTCTCATATTTCTCATTTTTTCTTCTTCTTCTACTTCTCCTTCATTTTCCCCAACTGCCTTCACTGTCCTCATCTGTTATACCTTTGTCTATCATTCATAATGGAGGTGCCCTGAATGCTACATTTACTTTGTCTGTGCGAGTTTATGTGTAAAACTCTGTGTGAATGGACATGTGCATGTACATATTTTCACATACTTTAGGCAGATACAATACTAAATTAGTGCAACAATCACAGGATCAAACCATGTCAGAATAATTTTCTCAATTCCTTCAACATCCTATCACAAATAAAGCAACCTTACTGTATTATGTGCAAATTGTTCTACGATATGTTATGTGTGTCTCTTGTAATGCCGGGGAAATTGATGGATACACTTCATATGCTTTGGTTTATATTTGACTATATTTCTGTGTATTATCTGTCTTCCTTGTTCAAGCAAACATAAACACACATGCTCACAAAAATTTCTGCTCTGAATATATACACTCCACCACGCATTCGCCATTTGTCTGCACACAGACTCACAAATTTCCTGCTCGTGGCATCTCAGATGCCCCGAGGAGGGCAACAACTAGTGTTCCATTCACTGAGATGAGTGACGATGACATTTCTGGGCCGAAAGGATAAAAGAAGGAGAAGAGGAGACATGTGAAGGGAAGGAACGGAGCAAGAGAGCATGGAAACCCTCTCAGCCATGTGGAACGACCCACTCCCTTACAAAGGAATGCTCAGCGAGCTGCACACAATTTTAGTGGGGTCATATGGTGAAGCTATGCTTTTCTGTGAACCCTAGCCTAATACAAACAGTATCTATGTATCTATCTGTCTTCCAGTCTTCACAATTTCCTTCTCAATAAGAGAAAATAAGTCAAGGAACTAAGGAATTTGTTGCAATAATTACAGCAAGGTTCATTCAAAACCATGTTTTCATTATCTTTGAATAAACATCTCTTCTCTTGTAGTTTAGATAGATACATATAGCTTGTCTTTTTGTTATTGGAGAATACTCTTTGGTGGAAAAGGGAACAGAGGCTTATATTCTGTTGTCTGTACGCACTATAAAATGCAAAAGCTGTCTTTGAGTTGCAGGAAACAATGCCTATCTCAACACTTTATGAGACTACATTCACTATTATACATGGCAGATGATACACTGTAATGAAATTTGTACACTGCATGCTGCAGGACTCACTTTAGCAGTGTGCCCACAGAGATCAGGAAAACACTGCACAAGGCACAGTAGGATCCCTACTATGTTCCATTAGCCAAGTTACAGTGCAAATGCATTAACTCTCAATCTGTGTAATGGAAGTCACCGGTGTAGCAGCAAGTGAGATCATCTCTACTCAGTGTTTTCACTCTGCTTCTGTAACAAAAATCAATGCAAATACATTTTTATAATTGACATACCTTTTCTTTATTATCCTGAAAGTCAGAGTAATTTGTTTCATTTTTCTTATTGTTTGTTCTGGCACCTTATTTAACATCCTCCCTAAATAATTAAGATACACAACTATTAAGACGAACTGCATTAACAAAACATAAGCTAAAACTGCTACTTCATTATCAGTCCACAGCCTCCTCAGACATGTTTTGTTGGCCGCTCGTACCATGAACGTCCTTCAGGTGGCGCCTGAGGCCTGTCTTCTGTGCAAAGTGCACAGCACAGTAGTTGCACCTATGGGGCGTGTCCCCTGTGTGCAGGTTGAGATGGTCTTGCAGTGGGGCTTTCTGAGAAAACATCTTGTGGCACAGTGGGCATCTGAAAGGCTTGACCCCAGTGTGGAGCTGTATGTGGCGAGACAGGTTACTCTTCTGGGAAAAGCCTTTCCCACAGACCAAACACAGGTACTGCCTGTGTTCCTTCAAGTGTCTCACGTAACTCTCCAGGTGCTGGTAGACTCTGTCACACCTCCTGCACAGGTATGGCCTCTGGACCAATATGCTGTCTGAATCGTCTGTCAGCTCATCTTCAGAACGATTACTGTTTGACAGACGCGATCTAGAGAGGCAAAATAAATTGTGGGAGTCCATCAGCTCTCCACAGTCTTGCAGTTGAGCTGCCACTGAGAGCATTTCATCTGGGCTTTGGGAGCTGTTCAGCACTTCTTCATGTTGAGCAGAACTTCCCATGGTTGTGGAGGATGTATGATCTCGGACAGCTGTGGGAGTGTGTAGCTTACATTTTAGGTTTCCTGTAATGTGGTGAACTTGACAGGATGGTTTGATTGTGTGATCTGCCTGGACGCCTCCACCTTCTTCTAACTCAAGAGAGTTGAAACAACATGCTGCGTCTTCTTTCACCACCCTTCTATCCTCACTAACCTCTCTCTGTCCTTGATTATCCACCTTTGCTCCCTGGCCAGTGCTCGACTTGGACTGAATCACAGTCGCTCCCCCTTCCTCTGCACTTGCTTCCTGGATACTTGTGCTGGGTTGGGCCGCATCCCTTTCCTTTTGATTTTTGAAACTGGGACCTGGCCAACCACTGTCTGGCTGCAGGATTTCCTGCTCCTCTGATTGTCTCTCCATTTTCAAGAAAGCCAGGGTTGGACTGAGGTACTGGGAGACGGCCTGGGCACACTTCTCCACCACCTGGCTCATCTGAAGTGCACTGGCTGCAGTGAGGTAGCTAACCAGCTCCCTCAGAGGGACCTGTAGCAGTAACAGATTTATTATAGAAATCAAGGAAAGACTGAATTAATAATTAATAAAAACAACCAACAGTACAAGATTCATGCCAAACTTTCACTTCCAGACTTCAAATGTGAAGTCAAATGTTCTCTTATTACTGCAGAGTTCAGAGACACTGTAGAATATATCGTACCTCCAGGAGCCCGGTGTAGCACGACAGGAGCAGTCTCTTACCAACCTCCACGCTGGAGACTACACCCACATTCAGCTCTGCCCGGCCTTCGTGGAGCAGGAACTGGTCACGCAGGAAGTCTGAGGACGCTGCAAGCACCACTCTGTGACCGTGGAAGTGGAGAGGCTGGACTGTGGTGCCTTGCGGACCCCCGAGGAGGAGTGTGACATCACAGAAGCGGTGATCCTCTCTCAGACCGCTCATTTTGCTGAGGATGGAGTCACCGTGGGTGGGGAGACGAAACTTTAAAGTGTCAGAGACTGACATGACGGTCTGTCTAAATTTTTAAAAAATTAAATAAAGTTGCTTAATTATTCCATAATTGTAAGTATATAGACAACACTCAAGTTTTTCATGAAACTGTATGCTCAGTTATGTTGTGGGTCTTTTCTGCTTCTTGTAGCTGAACAGTGTGAGTATATTTTTGATACTTAAACCTAATAAAAGTTTTGGAACTACATGCTTTGGGCCTTTATCAGTTAAAGTCAAATCACAGTTCCAATATCCTATCATCATCACCATGAGGTGGTCTTGGTCTGCATTTTTTTTTAATCAAGCTAAATCTCTGCAAATTAGTGAGTGAAATACCAAAGAGAGAGAGAGAGAGAGAGAGAGAGAGAGCATACATGTCATCCAGTCCGCACCTTTTTACAACAGGCTCATCCAGTAATGATGCATCCAGCGTGTAAGAAAAGCTGCTTCCCTTGGTTCAAAACCACAGTTAACTCTTAGATAACAGCGGGTCTCTACGATCCTGATTCTGATTCCTCACAGTTTAAAACGTTAATGTGCTGCACATGCAGGAGGATGCGATGCATTTCCCAGCGGTCACCTCGACTTCCTGTGGCTTTCTGCTGATGGCCTTAAATTGAGGCAGCAGTCTGTGCTGCGCATGAACTAATTAACCCCTTCAGTGCCTTTAGTTCACCCGGGTTTTTAGGCCAAAAAAGCCCAGAGCACGCGGTTCAGCGAGCCTCCAACAGGTGCAACTCTAAAAAGTCACCGCATGGTGGTGATAATGCTCTAACTCCCTCACTCACACAGAGCTGCACAGTTCAGTGCCTGCTGAGGAGGTTAAAGAAAAATCTTCTTTAAAGATAGGCTACGTTTACAATGCAGTGGAGTGAATTAATGGAATGATCTGTGTTTATCTTTATTAGTGTGCCATAAGCATGCACAATGAAAGGATATAAATCAACAGTAGATATTTCTTCTGTTCCTCTACTAAATGGAGCTGACAGTGCAACAGTCTACACATGAATACATTTAGAAGATCCCTGGTGCAATAAATAAATAAATAAATAAAAATATGACCTATATTGAAGTTCTTGATATGAAGAAATCTGGAAAAAAAAAGTGTAGAGCTTATTTTGTTAGGTTTGGTGCCTGCTTTCGTTGTGGGGCTTTTTGGAAGCTCTGATCTCCCACTGTAATTCGTGTGAAGTACCGAAGTGAGAACTTTGCCTCTAGACGATTTGAAAATATGCACAGTAAATTCTGCAGTGGAGATGAGACTGAGGCCAGTGGTCCATAGGAAATGACTGAAGAGAAACAGAAGTTGTAGGTGACTACAATAACTCTGACATCCGGAACATGGATTGATCACACTTTATGTTTCACAAACTCTAAATGCTGCACTCTTTCACACACTCAACCCTTCACTCCAAACATGTATTTTATTAAATGAATCCAACAGGAGAGAACATGTGAGGACAGTAAGTAGTTGGAGCTAATAAACATGAATGTGCGGCTTCCCTGCTGTTTTGACTTTTTTTCCCATTACATCAGAGCACAGGGATTTTGAACATCTTTTGAAATGTTTTCAAAGGTGAAAAGCAGATAGATCATGTTCAAAAACTGTTTTCAGTAAGTGCAGTCAATACAGTTATTGTTCCAAAAGATGACAGCAATATTATCTATATTCAGCCAGCCATCAGATTACACAATGTGATATAAATTACAATAATACAACAAAAAAATAAACCACAAAACAAAAACAAACAAACCCAGAAGCATGCGTGACTATTCTGGAACAAACTGTTTTACAGGTCATGTAAGATGAGTCATGTGTTGAGGTTAAGTCACTGTCATTCACACCACCTCCATAATCACATAATTCCATAATGACACCACCTTCTCAGTGAGCAGCTGCCCATCACTCTCAAAGGAGATGGTACAGCACGTACCGGTTCCCAATGGGGTTTTAATTGTAAGGGTGAAATATAATCCAGTTTTGGGGGGAAAAAACTCAAAAGAAAAAATAATCGGCTTTCATGCTGATGTACAGTGGATGCCAGAATGACAGTTTTTGACTTACACACACAGAAATCCAATTACATACTGTATTATAACATTTAGCACATGTATTCTGTACACTCAAAGATAACTCTGACATCTTTGTACATGAATGGAGAAAATCTTCAGGCTATAACTGGATGCTTTCCCCTTACTTTGAGAGCCTCCCACTTTTTGGTATTGTTGGGTTGAAGTGCAGTTCACTTTCAACATGCCAGTTTGACAAGGTCCTCTTTGACTTTGCAGGACAAAAAGAAAATACAGCAATTTTTTTTGCAATGCTCACCAAGTTTGATGCTCAGTGTTACTATTTAGATGCATGCACATAATAATAGAAAAACAAAACAAAACAAAAACACAGCAATACAGGGTTGAGTTTTTGACAAAACAAAACGTCAAAATAAAAGGAATTCCGAGAATCATGTAGGTTTCCTGGTTTCACCTCCGCATTACAAATAAATAAATAAGGAGCAAGTGAGAACTTCAGAAAACTACTTTATACTTAGCAAAGAGCCAGAAAGAAGTTTTGAGGAATAAGCTTAGATCTCTTGTTCATATTTATATTTGGCTGTACCTTACTATCCTGGCTCAGGTTTAGGAGGACATATTTAAATAGCGCTTCCTAGTCATGTATCAGTACAGTGGTGGAAGAAGCAATCAGATCCTTTACTTGAATAAAAGTAGCAATACACTGATATAACTACTCCAGAAAAAGTCTTGATTCAAAAATATTTCAAATGTTATTTAAATACAAGTATGAAAATAATATCCTCAAAAATATACTTAAAGTATAAATGAATGGCTCCAAGTGATTATAATATATTTTTAATGATTCCATTATTATGAGGCCTACTGATGCCTAAAATGTGTAAGTAAATGTGTAAGTTTGCGATGGAGCCCTCCACAGTTGCCAGTATCGATGTACTCTGACCGTAGACTCGTGTTTGTCAGTGTGTGTGTGTTTATCCAAGACATTTGTGTATCTGGTTCTGGTACACAGACTGGTGTGTGTATACATTTACGACAGTCCATACAAACATAAAGCACATCTAAAAGGCGGAGAGGGTCAATGGAAAGGGTGCAACAGTCTTCTGTGTAAAACTTACAGCTCTCTGATAAACGAAAGGAGAGAGAAGAAGGAGTCAGAGAGAGCAAACTGCAGTGGATCACATGCAGGTGCTCTCACTGTAACACTGCTCTATCCCTCCGATCCCTCGTCGTAAAAGTTACTCATGGCTGTTTTTAATTCTTCCCGGGGTGAAAAAACCCTGGTCGACAGTTAACTAACTACTGGTATAAAGGATCAGGACAGAGATTAGCCTGATCCAACAGAGTGGTCCATGAGACGTATACTCACAGCAGCATTGTAAAACAACACCATATATTATGTACCTGTGTTTTTCCTGCTATGACAAGTCAAAATGTCTGCTGTGATGAAGGCCTGTTGTTATATATCAACTCCGACATTAGAGAAAATAACCATCTGACCCCCAACATACAGTAAAATATATGTTAAGTACGTCCTCCTTAAAGTTTGAATTTTAGAATTTGTTCTCTTCAGTCTCTTTCTTTTGACCTTTGAATACCCTGCTCTATTCACCACGATTTTTCATCTTTTCCAATTCAAGTTTTCAGTCAGCACTCTTGAGGCTCTTTTATCAACACAAAATGTCACTCATCTAAAATACATGACCAACACTATCAGTTTAGTTAAATTAAATACATCTTATTTGTTTAATAATGAAGTAAAATTCAAATATTTTCAATGTAATACAGTTTGAAAAGAAAAAATGAAAAGTTGAAATCATTACAAAAGTTCTCTCAGTGGGATTGAGAGAGGGGGAGAGAAAGGAAGGAAAGAAAGGGTGATCAGGGTGAGAGAGTGGGGAAAGAGGGGGGTGGGAGGGTAGGGGGGAGAGACCGTATTTTTAAAGGTCTTACCTCTTCTTTCCTCTTCAACCCAGTTCCTGATCAGAGTCATCATTACCAGTAACTTGATGGTCAAGCTTCTCAAAAAAGTTGATGAAAACATTGATAAAACTGACATGACATTGTTTGAATTCATGAATAGCTTGAAAAAACATGCAAGACAGTAGTAGTAGACAAGTATTTGCAAATTGCTTCTCATTTGTTTGTGATAGAAGAGCATCAGAGGACATATAAGTTGGCCTCTGTTCTTCTTTAACATCAGTTTTGATCATCAGATGGATCCTATACTGCACATTACACCCTAAAAAGTACATTATTGTTTCCAAATATCTTATCATTACTTCAGAAACATGCTTGTTACTATTGTGTTGCTAATGTAGAGCCATAAAGGTCAGCCCCTCTTCCCAAGCTGCTTTGCTTCCCATCATATTGAACATATTGATAAATCCTCAACATGTCTGAGGCACATTTTTGTTAAGTAGTCATAGTTTTATCATGTTTCGTTTCACAGCAGTGTGTAGGTGTATCTACCGACAGGTGGTGCAGTAAATATTGAGAGTGATTCCACATAAGAGTTGCACAGTAATCTGTGTGTTATAATACGACAAATACTGGTCACCTCAGTCACTTTATGGCAAGCAGACATGTGGCAGAGGTTTGTCTACCTGTGTTCACCCCCTCATTAGTACATGAATAGTTTGAACAAAGAGAATAAAGTAGAAGTTAAATCCTAAGCCCAACTGTGCCTAATTACCTCATTATCATTACCTTCAGTCTGACAGAGAAACCAACAGAGTAAACACAGGAAACAAAAAGCAGCAAATGAAAAGCATAGAGTAGAGCAGCCCAACAACACAGTGATGTTTCTTCTGTCTTGTTCAAACGTTATCATCCCACACACTGTGTGTAATGTTTTTAAGAACTTATCGTTAAAAGAAATATCATCAAAAATTCCACCAAAATAGCAAACTATTCAAAAACACTGCAGTAAAATTTTTTTAATTTAGGAAGAATTACTGTTTTAAAATTGTGGAAAATGTTGGTAAAATATCCCATAAATATTGGTATATTAGGATTCAACAAAATATAGAAAAAATGCCAAAGAATGCTTCATTAATTTAAGAAGAAAACTTTAAAGATAAAGTTCAATGACAAATGGTAGAAAAATATTCTTCAAACAATTGTGGTACAAATATAATTATGAAATTATTTTGAAATGATCCTCAGTAACTCTCAGTAGTAATTTACTCCACTCAGTGATTTCAAACCATTTCAGATTCTGTTAACTCCATTAGTCCTGCAGCTCAGTGTTTTCACACGATCCTGTCAGGAAGGAAACTTCCAGAAAACACAGGAATTATTCAGGGACATCAACAGTCCTGAGTAACAGCTCCAC
>JBBMJY010000008.1:9158270-9264927 GCA_037833715.1 Toxotes lorentzi
TGTGTGTGTGTGTGTGTGTGTGTGTGTGTGTGTGTGTGTGTGTGTGTGTGTGTGTGTGTGTGTGTGTGAAGATACAGGGCGAGACAATGGGGGGCTGATGTGCTATTGGCATTTAGTGCTGATATGGTGAACTTCTTATCACAAATCTGGTTGTTTACACAACCAGCAGACAAAGAGCAACATGGTAACTCACTGGGAGTCGTGTGTTCACTCTCTTTTAGATCTGTTTTTAGTCTTTACAAACGCGTGAGGAAAATATCTGGTGCTTTAGCAACTAAATGCTCCACTATGTTCACCAGTAGTGGGTTTTTAGCAGACTAAAATAAGTGATAAGAAACAGAGTCAGACAACACGTTTGTTTATAATGATGCTTATTAAGTTTCTGCTGGTGTCTGAACCAGGTGCTAGGTAATACATTTTGGTAGAGAATCATCTCTTGTTGTGAAGATGTACAGTATTCAGGTGGAAATGCATGTGTGTAAAGACGTGAGGGGCAATTTACTCTCGGGTAATTTATCATTTAATCCTTATTCTTCTTGCAAATAAAGAGGCTCCACACACTGCCTGCTTCATCTGGAATAATAAAATGAAAACAAGTAGACACTGTGCAGCTACAGTGTGACATCAAAGTTTAGGTGCTGAACTTTACAGAAGAAATAAAGTCACCACTAGATGGCAAACACAACCAGACCTGTGATGACACCCTGCTCAATGAATACAGTCAGACCTCACCTGTGGTGGTTTTCTGAGTGGACCCACGAGGAGATCCAGATGTTGGTGAGTGTGCTTTGGGTTACTTTGGTCCAGTTACCTGAAACAAACTACGCAATGACCTGAGATCTGTCACAACTACGTCCATTTTCAAAAGCAAACTGAAAGTTTCTCCGTTTTCTGTGGACTGGATGTGAGATTTTTCAGTGTCTTTTGGTATGTGGGTTGCTTTTATTTGTCTTTTTTCTTTTGATGCTGTCGCGTTTTCTTGACTTGTAAAGAATGAGATGAACTCTACATGAGTAAGTGACAGACAATAAACAAATACCCATCATGGTTTTAACTGTGCCCACAATGAAAACGGGGGATTTCAGAGGACTTTAAGCCACTAAAACTCTATAAACACTATTTATGTGGTGATATGTGTGTACATATTGTTTATGTGTGGTTGTCAGATATTTTGATATTTTATTTTGTACTTTGTTCTTAGGGCCCACCACCCGTGGGAGGTGCCGTAGGACTTCGTTGCATTGTGGACTGGGCAGCAGTCTCCCCCGCGACCTGGACCTGATAAGCGGCAGATGATGACATTACATGACTTTGTTCGTACTATGTGACCAAAATTTTTCACAGTTTTCACTAGAATTATTTCTGGTGTTTGTAAAACACTTTGTAATTGCTGAATTTGATAAACACCAAATAAACTTTATGATTAATCTTAAATTTTTTTGGAGTATATTTCATTCATCAAACGTTTTAACCCCAGGTAGAAACAAAGGGTTAAGAGGTATAGGACTTCACATTTTTGCTTGATTTATGGATTTGAGTTTATATTTTCAAATGTAAAACAAACAAAAATATGACTTGATATGACTTTGAATAGTTGATGGTTAATGGTGCAAATTAATGGCTTGAATTAGGATGCTGTGTTCCTGGCTACATATGAAATGCAGATTAAATTAATACTAATATTAAATTGGTATTACAGCTGAAGATACATTGTTTCCATGTGTAGAGTCAAATGCATTAAAATGTGGGCTAAATGGGGATTTTTCTGACCTTTGCCTAAAACATGCAGGCTGAGCCTTATCAAGGACAAACAATTGTGATGCAACTACTCCTGTCACACTCAAACAAGGACAGTCTGACTAACGATATCAATGGAAATGAGCTCGCTATGTTGTTGGACACAAATCACTGCAAATATAGGCGTAAAACAAAGCTTGACTGGATTTGGACTTAAGCTGTGGAAAGGAACACTGGGTCTCTGTTCATGACTCACTGTGTGAACAGAGGCGGTTACAAATCTGGTTGTTCAGATTTGATGGATCAGAGTTTCTTCATCGGGGAAAATTCCTGAACATGCGGCTCTGTTGAGTAATCTCCCCCCGCTGCTAATTAAATGAGCCTGAATATTTCGGTGCTGGATCAGAAGAGAAGGCTGAAGTCTGAGGAAAACATCATGAAGGTGCTGTAAGCCCAACAACTCATTTACCACTTAGATATAGTGCATTAACATATCAAAAATGAAATAGTATTGTTTTGGTGCAGTCTGTTTTTATATGTTTTGCAATGATTTTTTTTTTTAAATCATTCAGATTGAGTAAATGTCTTTTCTTCACAGTTGGATTTAGCTGCAGCTTTGTCTTCTTTGGCGTTGTTGCTCGTCTTTCTGTTTCCAGTTTGGTAGGTTTTGTAATTTCTCTTGTGGCTTAAGGTAGTGTAGTGTGATGTTTGGGTAATTGCGGGGGAGGTTGGAAAAGGGGAGGATCTTTCATGCTTTTTTCTCATAAATTCATTGCATACTGTAAATTATTGAAGTTTTCCTTTGTAATACAGTGAATACCTGCATAAACTGAAACGAGCGATTAATACCAGTTAATTCTCAAAGAGAAGAATATAACATGAATGTTTTTAAATATTTCTATATACATGTCCATTCCTCTCAGCTGTCAGCAGCCTGTGAACTGCAGATGGGGGCCTTATGGAGAGTGGTCTGAGTGTGATGGCTGCACCAGAACAAAGGTCCTTCACAGCACACACACACACACTCATATTTCACTGATGAGAATATGGTGTATACTTCTATTCATTGCCTGAAGGTGAAGCCAAAATGTCACTCTAAACACTCCTAAAACAACCTAAACTCAACCTTTAACCTAAACCAAGTCTTAACCATGAAATACTGTAACCTTATGGGGACCAAAGTTTTGTCAATAGATGGGAACAGAACACAAATTATTAAAACAATAGCCAAATATCCAGAGCTGTCTGATGCTCACAATGTTAAATAAATGTCAGAATAACAACAGTAAATACATTGTAGTTCTGCTGATCACGAGCATCTGGTCTCTGCTTTCAGTCATTTAATGTGTATGATCGCTTCCTTTTCAGGTGCGTACTCGCCACGTGGAGGTGTATGCCCAGTTTGGGGGTGTGCCATGTTCAGGAGAAGCCACACAAACACAACCGTGTGTCCCACAGAAAAGATGTCCACTGGGAACAGGCTGTGGAGACAGGTTCCGCTGCACCTCCGGTATGTTGTAACATACAGTATATTGTAAGCTATTTCACAATATTACTATGGATTTCTATTTTTGTCAAATAAGAACAAAAGTACCACAGTAAATATTTCTGCATTCACTTATTTGCACTGGGGTCAGTTTTTCAGGGTTAAAGTCAGGGTTAAATATTTGGCTGAGGTTTTGCTCTGGGTTTTTTCCCATAAATCCTGATTCAGGTGAGTGTATCAGCCACTCCCTGGTGTGTAACGGAGACCAGGACTGTGACGACGGTCTGGATGAGAGAAGCTGTGACCAAGACAACAGCCACTACTCATGTGATCTTGACAAAACACCTCCTAACTCTGATTTCACAGGCAGAGGGTGAGTAGCCACAACTCCACCTCCAGGAAACTGGGTCTTTACTGTAACCAGGAGGTTTAGATGAGCGATGACTATATGAAATGTGTTGCATTATGTTTTACAGGTATGACGTGCTGACAGGGAAACTGAGAGGAGCTGTGATCAATACTCTTAGCTTTGGAGGGCAGTGCAGGAAGATTTTCAGTGGTGACCACAAAACCTATTACAGACTGCCACAGAACATCCTCAGGTACAGCTTTGAGGTGAGTTGACCAAGAAATGTATATTCAGTGGCCATGTTCACAGACAGAGCCCTGACTTCACTGCAGCACGTGATATAGATTTATATTAATACTTGTCATAGCAGGAAAAGCTCAGGTGGAACTGACAACATTAAAAATGACTGCATTCCATTTAGCTTTCTCCAGGCCCCTGGTATTGTGCATGCTGGCTCACTGGGGTGGCTTACTTATTATGGCTTATTTATTTCAACTGTTCCTGCTGACAAGTCAAAATGTCTGCTGTGAAAAATTCTATCATACAGTGACAGTAGCATTAAACACAAAGTAAAGCTCAGGCTGATTACAATCTCAGTTTTGCAGGTATTCTATAAACTAAGTCTGATGGCAGTGATGTTAGATGACTCCAGGGATCATCACTGATATTAGAATAAATTCTGAGGGGGAACATGAATGCCTGTGCAAAATTCAAGGGTAATCAAATGGTTGCTGAGTATTTCGGTCTGGACCAAAGTGGTAGACTGAAACCAAATGCTGAAGGCTGTTTGTTTATGCTGCAGGTGACTGTAAACAATGAAGAGAGCGATGAATCCTACGAGAGCGCCTGGTCCTACGTGCAGCACATCCAGGCCAACGCCTTGGTGGGACACGACCGCCGCACCTTCCACAAAGAGCTCACTGAAAATAAGGTAAGGTGCATTTCAGCCACAATCTCATAACAGTTAACTGGTTTTTATGTTGTGGCTGAGCAGTGTATACCCTCACTTATTATTTCGAGACCTCATTCTAACTGTTTTTAGGCTGTGCCACTAGTTATATTTAGGGCCCGAGCACGAAATTCATGTGAAGCCCTATTGTAACTGAGAAGGAATTATTATGAATGTTTTAATCATCTGTCTCAATCTAATCATCCAGGCCTACAGATTGATCATCCTGAAGAATAAAGTGGAACTGGCCCAGTTCCAAAACTCTGCCCCTCAGTATCTTGCTCTGGCTGAAGGCTTCTGGAAGGCCTTGTCCTCGCTGCCGTTCACATACGACTACTCCGCCTACCGACAACTGCTCCAGAAGTACGGCACACACTACCTCTCGGAGGGCTCACTCGGAGGCGAATACCAGGCCTTGTTGGAGTTAGACCGTCAGTCACTCGCTTCAACCAGTAAGAAGTTTTGGTGTGAATATACTGATCCTATTAATACAAATCCTGATCCTATCCTACAAAATACAAAAAACACCCAGAAATCTTGATTCAGCATGTAAAATGTGAACGGGGACGAATGCTAAATTTGTAGAGGATACTGTGGATTTATTTTTTGCATTGGCTATATTGTTCAGTACCAACTATGAACCTTTCATTTTCGGAAATAATCAATAGTCTGCAATTAGATTTTGGCTTGAGTTGAAATTAAGCCAGGAAAGTTTTATTGTGAAAGTGTTTGCTAAAATTAAGTTGACAGTAAAATGCCAGCATAAGGCGCCTGCCAGCTGGTAATTTGAGCATTTTGTACTGATTTAAATCTGTTGTTCCTGTGTTGCTTGAGTAAAGGTACAACAGATATAGAGTACCAGAGGTGTTGGAGAAAGGTGAAACGCCGTTTCTTCAGGAAGAAAGTGAAAACAGTCTGTGAAAAACTGACCAGATCTTTATCATCCAGCCACGGTGAGTGAACACGGTTATACTCTGAGCACAGTTTAACTTTATGGATTTGAATAGATAAAATTCAACTTGACAATCACACATGTTAGACTGAGCTATAAAGGGTCTCCACTGTACACATTTGTCTGCAGGAAACAATGTGAACAAGATGCCGATTAAGGTCAACATTTTTGGAGGAGATCCATCCTTCATAGGCGCTCTGACTGTTCTGGATCTGGAAAACCCAGAAGCTAATGGAGAGGTCTATGATAACTGGGCCTCCTCTGTCAAAGACTTCCCTGAAGTCATAGACCAGAAGGTATGAGAGTCGGCACAGCTGGTTTTATCTTACTAATGGACTGATTGATTCAAAAACAGTTTTTTGATATATTTTTTTAATCCCTTCCCTCTTATTCCTTACCTCTGCTTGGCAGACATTTCGATTTCGTAATGATACATCACCTACTTCAAGTGAGTTTATAGACAAGTGGAGCTCCTCGTAACCAGCAATCATCAGTTTAGCAGGCTGAAATAACAAATTTCACTAAGGCTCCAAAGGCCAAAGCTATTTATCCCACGCTAAAAGTCAACATCCTCACCAACTGATGATTCACATAGAGGACACTGAAGCAAAAGAGCAGCATTGTTCTTGTCCTGCAGGGTGGAGATATTTTATCCATAGTATTATTGCACAGTATGATGAGGGAAAATGTAAGATTGTACTTAACCCTGTTCAGTTGTTTACTATAGAAAAGCAAAGGTTAGTTTCATATGTTACAATTTTTGTTTTCAAACAATGTGTAGCAGGACAGTTTGCTGACAGTAGATGTGTCTGTCCTGAACAGGTAACATGAAACCACACAACGCAATGTGGTTAACTAGTGATTTATTGGAACGCTAGGTCACTACTGTGGCCATGCTCAGTAATGTTTCATGTTAACATTTCAGCAGACAAAAACACTGTTTAACCCACTGCCAACATGTACACCACCTTAACGTAGAGAAATGGAAAAGCTTGACTGGCCCCTCATCTCCATTAACAGATCCTATGATATTTTTGATTGTATGTAGATCCCAATATGACAGTTTGATGACAAGATTATCTTGGCCAAAATCGGTATGTGGAATTATATCAATAATTACTGAAAAAAAGAAGATGGAAATATTCAACATTTGAGGAAATATTTCAGTTTGTTACGTAGCTGCCTCCAACTGCCAGCAACATTTTCAGCAGTTTTCTGTTGGTACCTGTTTTCCAGCTGCGTCCTCTCTATGAGCTGGTGAAGGAGGTGCAGTGTGCAGGTTTGAAAAAGTTCCACCTGAAAAGAGCCATGGAGGAGTACCTGGCGGAGGAGCATCCCTGTCACTGCCGGCCCTGCCAGAACAACGGCCAGCCGCTGCTGACGGGATGCGAGTGTTGCTGCATCTGCAGGCCAGGAACCTCAGGACGAGCCTGCGAGAACGGAGCTGTGACTGGAGAGCAACCAGGTAAACAACAGTATTTCGCAACAGCTCTTTTATTCTCATTAGATTTATCTAAACTAAACTGCCTCGGCTGACAGTTTAAAGTTTATCAAGAGATATGATTTTAAACGGAAGTGAGAAAGTTTAATAAAAAATATAGCTGCAAGCAGCAATATGGGGTCCAAGCAGATTTGTGAGCCCGTGTAATTATGGAAACATTTTTATTTTTGGAAACGTATAATTTTTTTTAATGTGAAAACGAAGGCTTTAAACACTGGCTAGATTGTGGTGAGAAAATGAAATTTGTTGTTTTGAGGCAGGTGTAGGTAGTTTTTTGTGATGCTGGTGTAATGCTTTAGGTTAGAATTACATGCTATTGTCAAATGTAAAATTGGTCTTTATGAAATATATCTATAAGTACATATTTCATGTTGCATAGTAACAGAAAATGATGACAACATATTTATATAGGAAAAGAAGTATTATATGTAAGTGTGTCAATTTTTGAGAGATTTTGATAAAATTTGTGACCACTGAAAATTTCATTTCAGTTTCAACAAAATCCAATATGACAAAGAGTCCAATACAGCAGAGCTGACATTATAGGGTGCACTGAACTCAGGATGATCCAAGGATTTCAACAGTAACTCGTTTTTGAATATCGTTCAAGCAAAAATGCAATTTTACTATTTACATCGCCCCCTAGTGGTCAAATGACACCAAATTTTTATTGCACACTTCAGAGGGAGTCTCAAAGCGTCAAACCAAACTTCGGAAATCAAAGCGTCGCTGAGATATGAGCAAACTTCCTGTTCCAGTCAGCACGACAAACCCCTTCACAAACAAGACAGAACAAGAAAGAGAATCTCTGTTTTTCCTCTCAGGGGTGATCCATGGCAGCTGGAGCTGCTGGTCCTCCTGGGGATCTTGTACCGGAGGTCAAAGGTCAAGGACTCGCAGCTGCAACAATCCCTCTCCCAGCAGAGGTGGTCGCCACTGCATTGGACTACAAGTGGAGCAGAAACCTTGTGAGGACCCAGAGATCCAGTATTTACAGTAAGGACATACACACAAACTTGATTGGTCTGTAGTCGTAGGACAGACACTTTCTCTAACCCTAACACAGAATGAGAGATTTTTGCCTCAAAGCATAATCATAACAGGTACACACCTTGTTATATCCTAAATGATTTGATCTTGCATACGGTACAATCTAATCTAATCCAAACACTTTACTTTCAGAAATATCAGAGATGCTAATAAGCAGTAGGTGTCTGTAGTATTGTAGTTTTCTCATTGTAAACTGATTGTCTGCAGGATGATGGAGCCTCAGTGCTTCAGTCTCTCTGTGACTCCACCAAAGACATGTGGTCCACCTCCAAACCTCAGGAACGGATTTATTCAGGTGATTCTAACTGATATTTCCACTGAAATAGTTTCTTTGTCGTTTTTAGCGACTGTCTGGCAAAATTGAAGCACAGATGGTTAAGTACATTATTTTAAATGCAGCTATTGTTGTATTTTTTCCTCAGAATCCCAGAGATTTTTACCTGGTTGGGAACACGGTGGAGTACTCCTGCATAGAGGGACATTACCTCATTGGAAATGCTGCAGCTCAGTGCACTGAAAGCCAGCAGTGGAGGACAGGGACGATGGTTTGTAAAAGTATGTCTTCACTTTACTAACAAGAAGTGTTTTGTAGCAGGATGTCTCGGAAACTACCCACTGTAACAGATTTCAATGAAATCACAAGATACTGTGATTTCTGTCCAGGAATCACACTATTTTTATGTTCTCCTCCCTTCCTCTTCCTGTACCAGGTTCCACATGTGGGATTCCCCCACTCAACAGTCAGGTTACAGCCACGCCCACCAAAGCAGTCTATCAGATTGGAGACAGTGTGTCCCTTTCCTGTCCCGTGGGGTCAGTTCTGGATGGTGAGGTGTCAGAGGTCATATGCAGTCCCAGTCTGCAGTGGTCTCCCTCTCCAGCTGGCACTCATTGTAAAGCAGGTACATTTATTCTCAGAATCAGATGTTGTCGCTGTGAAGCGTCAAACAAAGTTAAAGACCAGCTGGTGAAGACGGTGGAACATGTAGTCACTACAGAGTCAGAAAATCCTCTCTGGAGTTCTTTGAGACTAAAACAGAGCCAAAATCAGATGATCCACTGTGCCCTCTGATTAGCTAGTCGCTTACTTTGCCTGCCTACCTGGTATAAACACATTAATCCTGACTTCTATATTTTCCTCTCAGCACCCATGGCACCGTCTCCTCCATCGGGCCTGAAGTGTAAACTGTGGGAGACTGTAGGAAAAAATGAGTGTGTGTGTAAAATGCCATTTCAGTGTTCGTGAGTATGATATTTAAAAATTATTGCTACATTTTACACAAGAAAATGCCCAGTCTACATTGTAAAAGCACAATAATGATAGAGATACTTCAGTATATTTTCTTCATGTAGGACCTCTCTGCAGTTGTGTGCCAGACTTGGCTCAAGCCAAACCCGTTTACTAGGCGTGTGCCAGCTCGGAGCTCTGCAGTGTGTGGGACGGAGCTTCACACTGGCCAATGACAGGGACTGTAACTGGCCAGAGGAGACGTCCACATCCTGCCAGGACTGCAAACCAGGGACAGTCTGTCAGGGTGAGTCTGCTGGACCTCTGTATTTCTGGTTTACTTTTATTTTTGTAGTTTTGACCATCATTTCTCACCAAAACAAGACCTAAGGTTTAAAAAACTGAAAAATCTAATTTAATTCTTTGATATAAGTGTGTGTGTGTGTGTTACTGCATCGTTCTTATTATATTTTCAATTCCAGAGTCAGCGAGAAAATGCGTATGCCAGAACGTGTCAGAGTGCCCTCACGACTCGGCCCCCCTGTGCATTAACTCTGGTGTTGGTAGCGTTGCCACGACAATGACCGAATGCGAGGTGGGGGCCAGAATGTGTGCTGGGGAGCAGGTGAACGTGATCAGTATCGAGGCTTGTCCAGAATAAAGATGGTTGTTGTTTTATTTACTGCGAAGTATCACACTGTACATAACAGCAGGATTTCTTTAATGACTGTGGGTTAGAAGTTAGATTATTAGAATATTTTTTGAATTTGAATGATGTAAATAGGCTCCTCTGCCGTCCTGTGGTTCTCTTTTTATATTTGTCAAGGATGACAGATGATTAACTTTTGCGTATAAAGATAACATGTTGATGTCTAAAGGTTTGACTGACTAAATCTAAAATAAATGTCTTTGCTTTGGTTAAAGAACGTTAATAAAACACTTTTCAGAATATACTTGTGATGTCTTGTTTTTGTTAAAATATCAAATATTTGAAAGGGTAAGTTTTCTTCTTGGTCACTTATCAGCTTTATGAACTAGACAATTTAGCAAATAACCAGTAATAAGTTGAGATAATTTCAAAATAACTGGAATTTTCTTTTTCATGTATTGAAGCAGTTATAAGATCTATCAGAATCCACTGTTTAATGAAATGAGGAAGTCATACAAGTAGTAAGTTTTGATATTCTGATCTCTGGTTCCAGTTTAGTCTTAGTCTTGAGAACTTGGATGTTGCTTGGTGACAACAAATGTAATTAAATACAAAAGTCTTAAACTGTGAGCAAGAGGAGCAGTAAAAGGTACATACTGTTTTTTAATTTTTTTATTTCATGTGAAGAACATTTGGCAGGGTAAATATTCCACTCTGTCCCTGTAATTAGACTTGACTGACTACAGCTGTCTTCTCTCTTTTGCTTTCACTTTTATATGTGTTTTATCCTTAAGGGACACTGTAAAGTATGGTGTACCGTGTGCTCCAGATTTTCCATGCCAAAGTTATTGCAAATCCCTCATACCTTACTCTGTAGCACCTGTTGCTGTTTCATTGTTGCAAATTGCCCGTCCAATTTGTCTTCTATCGCAGTCATACCAACTTTGTATGTTTTATGCTTTTATAAATATAACGTAATTTTGGAGTTAAGTGGTGCAGTGTGCACTAAGGTCTATAGCATATCTAAATTTGTGGTTCCAGTGAACAGTGTGGTGGAAAAAGAAACTTTAGTGTAAATCATATGTATTCTTAACTGTGCAGTAATTTTCACAGTTTTTCTAGCAGTGGTGAAACTTTCTAAACATTATTTTAAACACATTGTTGTTAGATGAATTCAGAGGTTGAGTGTAATGGCACAGAAAAGCTTTAGTAGAATCATCTGGACTCACACCTGCCTTCACTGAGAATCTCAAGCTCATAACTGGCACATTTGAGAGCAGCCATAGAACAAAGGTCCAGACTGCGAGTCCTCTGGGTCCTGGTCAGCTTCACACAGAACATGTGCTCCTGGACTCTGGGGCAGTCCCGAGCAGCTCTGCACTCACACTTCTTAGATGCTGAAGAGAGATATGAGTTAACATTAGGAAACATTATGCAACTACTGGAAACTAATGGTGCCTCCTTCATCCCACTCTGCACACTGAAAACCTGTTCTTGCATTATGTAACTTGAGTTGAGCAGGTACGATCTCCCAGTGCGTAACACTAGGTCAGTGTACTCAGTACAGACATAATGGCAGGGATGAAGAGACTAGCTCAGGGGTGTGCTGGCATTTGGGTATTTTTGGACAAATCCCCGTGGGCATCAGTGGGTCAGTGGATTGCCAAAAAAATCCATTATATTTTTACTGGCCATGTAAATCTCTAACCAGTCCTCTCTGTGTGCCTGTCATTGGGGGTACACATGAGAGTGTGTTGCATGTATATTCCAAGACTGGGCTCACTGGCCTTGTTGTATTGTACACATGTAATTAACTCTTACTGACTTCAATATTAGTGCAGCACACAATTCCTACAAATCATGGCTGAACACACAAATCTAAATTTTTTTATTTATTTATTTATTTTAAATCTGGTTCTTATATTATTTTATTTTTTTAACCATCACTGTGTTGAAGTGAAAATGTCCAGACTGTATGTTTGAACAAACTATTATAGTTTGCACAGCTGCATGGGCCTATGAGGATCTGCTGTAGTTGTGCAACTAAAAGGTTTAGAATTAAAATGGATGACTGTAACTGAGATTCAAAGGAACAGTTTGACATTTAGGGAATTACACTTTCTTGCTTTGTTGCCAAGAGTTTGATCAGAAGATCAATACCACTCTCATATCTCTTAAATATCGAACACCAAACAAACTCAGGCTAACTTGTTCCCCTCATTTCCAGTGTTTATGCTAAGCTAAGCTAATTGGCTGCTAGCTGTGGATTCATGTGGGCTGATTTGGGAGTGGATACATCGGAAAGCCAGTTTTGTGTCAAACTCACCAGAGCAAATTTCCCATTCGTAACAGGTGTCAAGGTCACAGGGCTCCTGAACAGAGCTCTTGGAGGACATTTTGGCTCTGAACTTGGCCCACTCCAGTTTCCCTGAATCGGCTGCATCGCATACGCCTTTGCTGACGAAAAAGAACGGATCACCGTGGCAACGACCAGCGAGGTAGGAGCAGGGGGACATTGATACCGTGGTGTTGATATCTATGTTCAGGATACAGAGATTGGCTGGGTATGATCTGTACACACACACACACACATAGGTCAGGCAAGTGCTGGTATACAAAAATAATTCAGTCCACTGAGCTTCACCTATTGAATTCCTCATAAATAAACATTCACAAAACTCATTAGTGTAATTTCAGTATGAACTCACCCAATGTGATTTAATATGAAAGTAACTTTTTTCACATAGCTGAAAGTGCTTCATATAAGAATATATTTTTAAAGAATTACATGACCATATGATGAAAAAGAACAATAAAGAAAGACAAAGCAATTCATAAAAACTTACGAGCAGCTTTCCCTTTGGATACAGACACATCGAGAGCCCTGACGTTTCTCCCCTGGACCACACTGACCCTCAGGAACAAACGGTTCCTCTACACACAGCAGGACATGAGAAAACAAATAAGAAATAAGAAGAGTTCCTCCATATTGAGAATATTTCATACAAAATATATAATCAGGTTATTACATAAATGTCTTGCAAAAAAGTTGGAGTAGGATGGAAATACATTCATTTGTATTTTCTTTTACTGATTTTCTGGAAATTTGGTTAAAATTTGCTCTAAATTTGAACAGAAGCTTATGGGGACACTTGAATAGAACAGGTCTTCACTCTGTAATTAGTGTCAATTTCTTTATGTTTTTTAAGTTCCTCTTTCATACACCAGGATTTGAAGTATTGGATGTAATTTCCAGTCACTGTGGGAGTTCAAAGCTACTGTACCGTCAGAGCAGCGTAGGTCAGCAGATAATGGAGGCTCCCAGGTGAAGCTCTTGCTGCATTTGTAGAGGCTTTGTGGCAGTGGTGCTAAGCCGATCTCATTACAGTTCAAACCCACTGATTCCCCCACTCTGTACTCGTCTTTGTTGGGGAACAGCGACATCCCATCAGGGATCTCAGGAGGAAGACAGATGTTTCCTAGAGGTACAGGAGGACAGATTTTTATCCTTAAATAAACATACATGTCAGGTTAATATCAAGTTAATCTTAGCAGTTACTTAACTTACTGATGCATTTTCCGTTCGGCTGACTCCAGGTTCCATCAGGAAGACAGTTGATGTACTGAAAACCCTCCAGGTCGAATCCAGTGAAGCACTGGAACTCCTCATCCTCACCAAAGTTATAATACTGTTTTGATTTCTGTCAGAGGAGGGAATTAGTAAAAAGGAGAATAGTTTGAAAGGCTACTTGTGATCGTCTTTCCACTCCTGTACTCGTACCTTACTTTTTTATTTCTCTCCTCATTCTTGTTATTCTTCTTATCTCATGACCTATAGAATCTGGAGCATTATCATTCTTACCTTTTCATATATGCATATATTTTACTAGCAGGCTGGTGGTTTAGTCTTTACCCTGAGGAAGCTGTTGTCAGGCGCCTGTGGCCTCAGACAGCCCTGCACACCAGGGGGCAGCTCATCCCTCCAGCCCACGGTGAAATCGTCATCGTTGTCACACGTCTCCTGGCTGAACAAGAAAACACAAATCAGAACATTCAGTAAATCCAAAGCAACACGGACAAAATAAATCCTAGAAATCTGAATTTAAATGTGAGTAGCAGCAGTGCATCTGTATTTACACATATAAGTGTAAAAAATAGTGATAATGTTTTTTAAAAAAATGTTTGCAAGTATATTTTTGCTGTAAAGACAAGGCAACTGTCAAAAACTGATTGTTTTGTCATATTTCAGTAAATAAACGTAGATTAAAAGTTGCTGTCTTAAGCATCCTCTGTAGCCATGTTCATAAGTAAGTAAGGTATCACTCACTTTACAAAGATGGAGATGTGACATGGTTCTTCCTGTCTGTCAGGACCATCGCAGGGTTGGCCTCCTCTGAGGGGGGCCGGGTTGTCACACTGCCTCCTTCGATGTCTCTTCATGGAGGCTCCACAGCGACTCCATGGGCCCCAGCAGCTCCAGTAACCATCCACCTGCTCTGTGGAAATTACACACACAAGCACAGTTCAATGAAAACAGCCTGTGTGATTTGACTGATGTTAGCATTTATCTTCTTTACAGCGTCTCAGATCCATTAGCATGGCTGTTGATTCTTATTGTCATTCGAAATCAGTTCTCAGAAACAAAGCCTAAATAAACAGAATTATTACTGTGTTGTTATGACATTTATCAAAACAGAAGGTGAAAACATGAACCTATAGTAGGGTTAGATTCCTTTGTTTCTATGTTGAGGAACAGTAAGGACATCAGTAAAAGAAAACACTACAATTGGAGTTTGGAACCAGTGATTCCTCCCACTTCACCAGTCAGTGCTTTTGTGGTCTGTTGTTTTTTTGTTTGTCACTGACCACAGAGCATATTGTGTTCTGCAACAGTCCCCTGTGTACCTGAGGTGTAATCAGGAGCCCGTCTCTCACAGTTGGTGCCGAAGGTGCCGGTCTGGCAAACACACTTGCAGTCTGTGCCAGAGAGAACTGGCCTGGCGTTGTTGGGACATGGAGCACACTTGCAAGTATCAAATTCCTCCAGGTACTGCAGGAGGGCCTTCCTCAGGTGTCTTCTCTTTGTGACAGCACAGGGGACACCTCGAACCAGGTCTATGATAGGCAGCAGCTGGACAAACACACGGACATGAACACAGCATCAGCTTTTGATCAGACTGTAGATGGTTCTGATCTTTGAGTAAGGAGCTTTAAATATAACCTTGTAAGCAACCACAGCGGGGTTGTCAAGAACAGACTTCGCCCAGTTATTGTAGGATTTCCGGTCTGGAGCAGGGCCCTGCCTCTCCCAGGCCAGAGCTGCTGCCTCTCTGGTTCTTCCTCCTCTCACCATGGAGAAAGACTTCTCTGCTGACTGAATGTACGAGCCTGGGCCAAAGACGAGTGGTGGGAATGAAGATCAGCGTTCTTTTCACAGTCAGTAAAGCCGTAAACAGCAGGGTTAGGAGTAAAAATGGCGTGCTTCCTGGCAGGTTTCCAGTGTTACCTTGATATTTCTGAGTCATACTGTTGTCAGAGCATCGGGTCACGCTTCTGTGTTCGGTGTAGAGGATGATGGTCCAGGTGGTCTCCCTGCCCAGGCAGCCTTTGACGCGATCCTCTGTTACGCCTGTCAGAGAAGAAGAGCGTGGAACAACACTGATGCAGAAACGAAGGAACTACCAACAAACATTATATCACAATGTGGGTCTTTTTCCAATAGAGTGATCATATTTAAATATTACAGGTAAACGACATTATCCTCTAATTCGAACCATCCACTCGTTTGGGTTTATTTGCAGTTCATTGATTGCTAATCCAAACCTCTCAAGGATTATCTTTGAACAAGAGAAGATTCTGGGAAGATCCGTTGACCAAGCTAAAGTGTGTCATTCCACCAGGCTGTGCTGTTGTACCTGAAGTGGTGAGCTCCTCCCGGTTGTACTGGTACAGCAGGTCATAGTGGCCTCCGAGCGTCCCCGAGCTGTAGTAGTGTGTCCCGAAGCGCTGGAAGATGTCCCTGTAGAGGGCATAGTTGTAATCGAGAGGAAGAGCATGGAGGAACTGGAGGAAAGGCTGCGACAGGACGAGGTCTTCCGGGTCCTTCACCTTGAATGTAGACACGGGCAGAACCTGGTGCACCCGAAAAAACGTGGAGTCCTACGGAAGGAAGGATAAGGAATCACTAAGAAGGAGAGTGTGTGTGTGTTTGTGCCATTGACCTACATTGTCATCGTGACCATGGTTCAGACCTTGGGAGTGAGGACATTTTTGTAAATTTGGGTCCTCACTTTTTTTTTTTTGTTGAGGTTAAGGGATCCTCACAAGTACATCAATTCAAATGTGTGTGTGTGTGTGAGTGTGTGTGCGTACTGCTGTTTGTTGGAGTCACTCACTATTTTCTTTGAAGCTTCAAAAGCCTCTTTGTTGGAGCTCACATGAGTCCTAAACCTATGGTGGAAAAAAAAGGGGATAAAGCCAAAGGCTTGTCCATCCCCTTCATCTCTTCCTGATGAACTGGATGTCTTCACACTGACGGGATCCACGTTGACCTGCTGGGGCTCAGTGCTGAAGTCCTCTGCCTGTCCAACCTTTACAACCACAACTACATCTGTAAACCAAGGTTTACAACAACAAGAAGAGTAACAACAGAACAAAACCTGATGTGTTTACCAGCTGTGGAGGTGAAGCCAAAGCGGAAAAGGGATTCTCTGCAAACCACTGACAAACAAATGAAAATCTCCAAACATAGCTGCTCTTAGTGGTAGTTTGAAAAAAGCGCTATGGCACACAGCTATGCCGACAATGATTTGCCTGTAACAATTTTCACTGGCATTGTTTCATTTCTCTTCAAAAAAAAAAGTTTAATATTAAATATTAGCTTTACAGTAGTTTGATAAACTGAATTAATTTTTGTTTCACGTCATTCATTCAGCCTGATATCATTTCCATGACTGCTGATTTCTGTTTTGCTATGTTTTGCTCTAACTACCTATTCAGTGTAAAGATACTACCTTGATGTCAAAGCTCTTGAAGTTGTGAGGTACTCGATGGTAGAGCTGTGTGGTCAGAGGCCTCTTGATGTTGCAGCTTCCACCCATAAACATGTTGTCCAGCACCGCCCCCCTCGGCTCCTCTGCTAGAGCGTCAAACCTTCAAACACAAATCAGGGAAAATTCAAATCCATTTACTTTTCAAGCACAATAAATATTATCACCCAACAATACATGGGTTTCACTGATGGTTGGATCATACACTGGATCATCACTATGGAAAACCCCTACTTTTCTTTTTAGTTACTGTCGGCTATATATATATATATATATCTGTGTTTATAAGAGGAGAAACACAACGGCAGAGCTCTTTAGTGGATAGCATGTGAATTTATGACCACATGAGGGAGGAATGTGAGCCAATTCACTTTAAAGCTAGAGCTGTAAACTGTAAACTCTTATCTTACCCATTGCCCACAAGGTCAGCCCCGGGGGCCACTCTCTTCTCTGTTGGACACACAATTGTGGGGTTGATGCAGTCCCTTTCATCAGAATTATCTCCACAGTCGTTCTGTCTGTTGCATGTTAGCGTGGAGTTGATGCAGCGTCCTGCAGCAGAAAGAGTATTTTTAGATGTGTGTCTCTGCGTGTGTGTGTTGTGAGAGCAGCTTGGAGACTAAAAAGGTATTTGCTTGACTTCCTAAATCTGAAAGACCAATCATGATTGTAATAAATAATTAAACAAAAACCTAGTTTTCTATTATTGCAACATCACATTTAGAGGATTATGTATTTGTGAAGCCTTTCCATTAATTCTGTGTAGAACAGGAAAAACACTACTTACCATTGTCACACTTGAAGTCGTCTCTGCAGTCGACGGGTGCTAACTTGCACTCTGTGGAGGGGTAACAAGGCCTCTCCTCTGTCAGCTCCGGGCTGCACTCCGATCCACCAAACTGGGACGGCCTCTGGACAGACCGGGTCCGAAACTACAGCAAAGGAATGACAGGAACTCTTTAAATAAGTTGCAAAGAGTGGAGTTTTTTTTTTTTACAGGGGGTCCCAAATATAGAAAAGTTCGACGTTCAGTTTTTCCAAGAACTTATCCCATGTACCCACATGTTATGTCTCCCAAATCTTCCAAAGGTGTTCTACTGGATTCAGGTTTGGTTCAGACTAGGGAGGCCACTGAACTCATTGTCATGATCATGAAACCAGTTTGACACGACTTTTACTTTGTGACATGAAGCATTATCCCGCTGGAAGCAGCCATTAGAAGTTAAACTGAGGACATGGTCAGCAACAATACTCAGCCTGTGGCATTCACACCACGATTTATTGGTATTAAGGCCCAAAGTGAGTCAAGAAAACATTCCCCACACCATCACACCACCACCAGCCTGGACTGTTGACATAATGTAGGTTGGGTCCATGGATTCATGCTGTTGATGCCAAACTCTACCATCTGCAGCCTCAGCAGAAATCAGAAAGCAGAGATGCTTTTCTGCTCATCACAGTTATCCATCACTGGATGCATTTGTTTTTATCATTCTGAGTTAAACTCGGATGTTACGGATGTTCTCAGTAAAGCGCAATAAACATTTACACCATTTTCTTTGTGCATTGCATTGTGGGACAGTAGCTTCAGTCAGCAGCAGACGGCTGCTTTGAGCATACTTAACTCACTTTTCTGATCTCTCAGAGAATTGGTTTACAGCGTGGAACTGAAACACAGCTACGATACGTCAGTGTTTGGCAGTGTGACTTGTGGGTCTCTTGCCTGTTTCTTGGCACAGGGTGAGCAGTCGGACCAAGGCCCGAACTCAGTCAGCAAGCAGTTGATTGGACAGGTCTGCTCGTGACAGCTTCTCGTGTCGTATGTCTTACACAGCTCACGGCAGCTGCTCTTCCAGTAATACTCATCCATCTGAAAGTTCCTGTTAAAAAAAAAAAGAAAAGTATGAAAATCACTTTTACATAGAGCAGCTGTTGGCATTCTCTGTTTAAGGCTTGTGTTTCATAACAGTAACTGAAAACAGCAGAGAAAATCATTCTTGATTACAGCATTTCACAACTGCTTTCAGTTTCATGGGACAAAATCATGTCCATCTGATTCGGGACTCCCGAACCAGCTTGCCTTTGTTGTGTCTCACCTCTGTCTCTGCTGTGTACCCTGGTTACAGGTCTTAGAGCAGACGGACCAGGAACTCCACGGGTATCGGTCACAGAAACAGGCAAGACCAGCTGATATGCAGCTGAGGAGCTGCAACAGCAGGACCAACTTTCTGGAAGGAGCCATCAGGGGAGTCCAAAGTGGTTTTTACCTACTCTGAAAATAATCTGACAACCAGACCAGAATCAACAGCTGCTGCTTTCAGTATTCTGACTGACTTTTTCAGCATTACTACACTTATATTAAATATATACCTTTTAACCAAGGTAAGTGTTAGGTTTTACTCATTTCATAAACAGTGAATTCAAAGTTTCACATGTTTACATTAGGAATAAAAATGCATTTAAAAAGAAAAAGATAAAAAAAAAAGGATTAAGAAATAAAATGGCACAAAGCATGGATTAACACATGGTTAACACAAAAAAAAAGCCAAATCTGACTCACCACATATACCAGACGTCTTCTTCAGCAGATATGAAAGCATAAAAACTTAGCAGAGCCAGTGTTTGGCTGTGTATTTAGGCAGCTGAGACTCTTCGCAGCAGCTTGACTCTGCACTGCAGACAGAGTTGAATCTGGCTCTGAGGCTTGTGCCTGAGTTGACAGCAGGAATATAAAACCTCCCTCATTGATTCCTCCAGGGCATCCACTCAGTTTTGGACTTACATTGCCCAATCTGTAGCCAGATCATAATAAAATAACAACAACAATAATAATAATAATAAAAATAATTAGAGGACATTGTAATAAATTAAGTCCTTACATAACCCTCTTGTCCCTCATTCTTACGGGAAGTAAAGAGATCTGGAGTTTCCCGCCTGCAGAAACATAAACCAGATGTTGTGTGTTTGAGACTTGACAGTTAGAGATACTGAGGGTGGAGAACACATCTTCTCCTTCCACTCCACTTTCTTCAGTTGTCCAAGTATTTGCACAATCTGGCACTTGTTTCATGTTGTAAAAAGCACATGAGTGAACTCAGCCCAACTGGTACAAACATTGTAACTGAAACTAGAACATAAACAGAGAACTTCATAGGCTGTTGTTTGATTGGAGTACTTTGACATTTATTACACATAATGACTAAAATGTTTATGATTGGTTTGCTGTGTTTTTCTTTAATAAACCTCATTAATAAACCTCAATACTTGGGGATAAAGTAAGCTGGAGTCACGACAAGGTTAGCATATACACTGTTGCCCATACAGTTGGAATAAAATATATTTTAGCTCTTCTCATGCAATGATTGTGACAATGTGAATTATTCTTGACAAATTAAGTGTATATCTTCTCTAAATGAAAAGATTTATAAGAAAAGAAAAGATTTATAAAAACAACAATTTGTGGTTTAGAGGGAGTTTCGAACTTTTTTTTGGTTAACAACAGCCATGTGCAGTGACTGTGGACAGCATGTTGAGACTAGTTACAATACAATGTGAAGTTACCAAGTCTGGCAGCAACATGCATATACAGAGACCAACATCTGTGCTCAGTGACCATCTGAGAATCCACGCTGCAGCCAGAGGTGCTGCATAGAAGTACTACACAAGTAAGAGCTCTTTTTATGTTTGAAGCAAATAATTGTTTCAAAATGTTGACCTGTTCCTTTAAGCTAAAGACAATTAAAAATGAAATATATTATATAAAATGTCCTAAGCTGTACATACAAGTTATAGTTGTGGGTTTTCTACATTGCAGAACACAGTAACTACATATAGTCTGAGTCATATACATGCCAAAACAAGGAATTTAGCAATTTCACCACAGTAGATTACATTAATTTTAAAAAATAATTAAAAAAAACCCTACACAAACACGAATTTACAAATTACATTGCACTTACATTCAATAGGAAAATGGTTGTAATAGAATAACTCAGATGAAGAACCTCTGTGAGTGGGTTTCACTTAGCTTTTCCTGTGTGGCATCTTCAATTGTGCTGTTTCTCTATGCATCTGCAAAAGCCCGTGTGAAAACTGAAGTTGAAAGTGAAACGTGTTCTTTGTCAGGGAAGACTGCTAATGATACACACACACTAAGGAAATGTGTAATGTGCTTCAGCCACTGTAAAAGCTGTTTTGCAAAGTACTCCCCTGACTTAGTGTCGCAATTACAAAGTTGAGTGACTTGTAAGAGACAAAGCAAAGCAGCAGAGGCTGAGATATCCCAACTTTTAGTCCCTAGCAGGGGTTATTCTCCAAAAACACTGGATAAACCTACATTTCCCATAATACAAATCCCCACACTTCTAGTTTGTAACACAGGCTTTGTGTGTAGTCGCCAAGTTGTCACTGTTATTTTTTCAGACTAGTCAAAGCTCTTCCAGAGCCAAAGAAACATTGTACAACTTTTCACTGGCCGAGTTGTACTCATCATTACCAGTAACTTGATGGTCAAGCTTCTCAAAAGAGTTGATGAAAACATAGATAAAACTGACACGACATTGTTTTAATTCATGAATAGCTTGAAAAAACATACAAGACAGTTACTTTGTGGAAGTACCTGCAAATTGCTTCTCATTTGTTTATGATATAAGAGCATCAGAGGACATATAAGTTGGCCTGTTCTTCTTTAACATCAGTTTTGATCATCAGATGGATCCTATACTACACATTACACCCTAAAAAGTACATTATTGTTTCCAAATATTTTATCATTACTTCAGAAACATGCTTGTTACTATTTTGTTGCTAATGTAGAGCCATAAAGGTCAGCCCCTCTTCCCAAGCTGTTTTACTTCCCATCAACAGTAGTGCAGTAAAGTAAATATTGAGAGTGATTCCACATGAGAGTTGCACAGTAATCTGTGGGTTACAATACGACAAATACCTCAGTCACTTTATGGCAAGTAGGTGTGTGTCTGAGGTCTGTCTACCTGTGTTCACCTCCTCATTAGTACATGAAAAGTTGGAACAAACTAACTAAAGAATAAAGTAGAAGTTAAATCCCAACCCCAACTGTGCCTAATTACCTCATTATCATTACCTTCAGTCTGACAAATAAACCAACGGAGTAAACATAGGAAACAAAAACCAGCAAATGAAAAGCAGAGAGTACAGCAGCCCAATAACACAGTAATTTTTCCTGTCCTGTTCAAACTTTATCATCCCGCACAGTGTGTAATGTTTTTAAGAACTTATTGTTAAAAGAAATATCATTGAAAATTCCCCAAAAATTCCGCAAAATATTCAAAAACATTGCAGTAAAATATACGAAGACTTACTGTTTTAAAATTGTGGAAAATGTTGGTAAAATATCCCATAAAAACCAATAACGTATTTGAAAAATATTGGTATATTAGTATTCAACAAAATATAGAAAAACATGCCAAAAATGCTTTATTAATTTAAGAAGAAAACTTGAAAGATTAAGTTAAATGACAAAGGGTAGAAATTGTGGTAGAAATATAATTATGAAATTATTTTGTGATCCTCAGTAACTCTCTTAACAAAAGACAGTAAAAGTGTTAAGTTGACTTGAGAATTTACTCCACTCAGTGATTTCAAACCATTTCAAATTCTGTTAACTGCATTAATCCTGCAGCTCAGTGTTTTCACAAGATCCTGTCAGGAAGGAAACTTCCAGAAAACACGGGAATTATTCAGGGACATCAACAGTCCTGGGTAACAGCTCCACCCAGTGGAGAGCTGTGGTAATGACAGGAAAGTTCCTGAAGACTCTGGACCTCCTCTAGCTGGAGTATAAAAGGTGGGACAGTCCCACTGCTGAGACACAAAGCAACACAAGCAACACAGAAGAGAACAGACACTTGGACAGTGTTTCATCTCACAAGAAGAGGACTCAACACTAAACACACACTGAAGATGCTGTGCTCTCATGGATTCCAGTCTGCCCTCAGCCCATTCATGGACTTCTACTGGCCTGTCCGCAGTCTGTGGCCAGAGGTCAAACCTCTGCTCTACCAGCAGGATCTGCTGCATAGAAACCTGCAGGAGCTGTGCAACAGTCTGGAGCTGATGGACAAACTTCAACACAAGATCCTGGAGGAGACAGAGCCTTTCCAAAGCAGTGTGGCCGTGCAGCCAGTCTCCTACCAGCTGGACAAAGAGGGACAGCACTTTGGCCTGACCCTGGACACTGAGGGCTTTTCCCCAGAGGAGCTGTCTGTCAGACAGATGGGCAGGAAGCTGAGAGTCAGTGGCAAGACAGAGAAGAAGCAGGAGGACGGGAAAGGCTCCTACTCTTACAGACTGCAGGAGTTCAAACAGGAGTTTGATCTGCCTGAAGGACTTAACCCTGAAGCCGTCACCTGCTGCCTGGCTCCAGATGGGAAGCTCCACATCCAGGCAGCCAAAGGTCCATGTGCTGAGGAGGCTGAGAGAGAGCTGACTATCAAAAGGAGCCTGGAGGAGAAAACACAGGAGAGTGTGTGTTCACACACAGAAGGCAGCAGCAGCAGCAGCAGCAGCAGCACAGAGACACACAACAGCACACAGGACAAACGCCAACACATGGACTGATCACAGTGTTGCTGTGATTGTACAGGAAGAGTTTTTGTACAAGTGTTAAATGATGATGATGACAAGACAAGACAAGACAATAAAAAAAATGTGTTCACATTTTCTCGTCTCTAGTGCTTTTATAAGCACAAGTGATGTCATAAAATATCACTGATATTTCCTGTATTCTTTCTTTGATATTGTTTTTACTATTAATGTGATTAGATTATTTTCTCTTCTCAGTCAGATTTAAGAAAGAGCTCATTCATTCATCTGATACTTTGCACTAAACAGAGAAAAATGGAATCTCAAGGGCAAGAAGTAATGAAATGAAAAAATATAAAGGTGAAATGCTATTGAAACAAATGGTTTAAACATTACTTAAGGTGTCCCAGCATAATCTTATTTAGATCTGTTCATGTAATCTCTTCTGTCTTGTACCTAAAAGTGATGACAGTGCTTGTCTAAGTGGTCTAAGTAACAGCTGGTCCATCAGCTGCACTGGAGAAACAGTAAACCATCAACATGAATTTAAAACATTTTTAAAATGTCATCTAAAATATGAGATCTTTTCAAATATCCACTTTAAAGCTCATTCTGAACATTTGTTTATCAGAGAGCTGTAAGTTTTACACAGAAGACTGTTGCAGCCTTTCCATAAACCCTCTTTGCCTTTTAGATGTGCTTTATGACCCATATAGCACTGAACAAAGACCCATTCTCTTACACACACTCACACACAGAGGGACACACATACATGAAAGCATGAATGCACACAGTTCTGTTTGTATGGACCGCCGTGAATGTATACACACACCAGTCTGTGTACCATAACCACATACACAAATGTCTCAGCATTGTAAAACAACAAACAACAAACTCCTGCATTGGAGAAAATAACAATCTGACCCCCCAATATACAGTAGAATATATGCTAAGTATGTCCTCCTTAATGTTTGAATTTTAGAATTTGTTCCCTTCAGTCTCTCTCCTTTTACCTTTGAATACCCTGCTCTATTCACCATGATTTTTCATCTTTTCCAAATAAAGTTTTCAGTCAGCATTCTTGAGGCTCTTTTATTAACACAAAATATCACTCATCTAAAATACATGACCAACACTATCAGCTTAGTTAAATGAAATACATCTTATTTATTTAATAATAAGGTAAAATTCAAATATTTTCAATGCGATACAGTTTCCATCCATCCATTTTCTACTGCTTAATCCATCAGGGTCACAGAGGAGCTGGGGCCTATGCCAGCTGACTATGGGCAAGAGGCAGGGTACACCCTGGACTGGTCGCCAGTCAATCACACAAAGACAGACAACCACACGCACACACTCACACCAATTAACCTAATCTGTGCATGTTTTTGTGATCGTGGGAGGAAGCCAGAGTACCCGGAGAGAACCCACGCAAGCACAGGGAGAACATGCCACCCTTGCAGGGGTCCTGAGACTGTTTCCAGAGAGAAAGGTATTGCTATAGCATTTTAATGTTACCAGTGCGCCCCCACTGAAATCTATTTTTAGAAGTAAACTTCATCTGTGACCCTCTTCAGCAGCAGTGTGACTTCATGGTTGAGTGGGACACTTACTTTAGTGTTAACTTATATATTTCACCTGTCCTTTCTCTCCAGCAGTGCGCTTGTCATTTCCTGTAGTCTAACTAATATAAAATATGAACTACCACTGCAATTTGAATTATTTGCACATAGTTATATATTTACATTAAAAGAAATCGCCATATTGCTGTTTTAGCATTTTAATTCACTGTGAGCAGTTTTTATGCTTGTTAAGTGCTGTCCCACTCAACCTGAAATCCCCTGTCCCACTTAATCTAACACTGTCAGGTTGAAAGAGGTGGTGCCATTTCACAGGTCAAGATAATAACATAAGAACAACCAGATATAACACAAACACAATCTGGCTGACAACACTCACACAGTTCCACTTGAGCTGGTTTCCCACTCTGAGCCTGAACCTACCCCTGTGTAAAGTAACGTGGCACAAAATGGAAGTACTCAACTAAAGTGAAAGCAGCCTAGAACTGCACAGTACTTGAGTAAATGCACTTCGCTACGTTCCAGCACTGGACGAACATGGTCGGGGTCTATAGGATTAACTAAAGGCGATTCCACTACATCGAGGAAAAAAAAAGAAAGAAAAAAAAAGAAAAGAAAAACGTGCTTCCGTTTTACAAACACGGAAGAAGCAAACACGGAGTCTTGTGACAGAAAGAAGCCAAACCGTTGGGAGGCATCCTGCTCCGCCCTCACCACTGCCAATACCACCACCACCATCATCATCATCATCATCATAGTACTGTACACTCTTATCGGCTCGTGTGCGGAGACAATTGGGGGAGAGCCAGGGCAGCAGTTGGGTGACAGGAAACCCGAGCAAAAAAAAAAAAAAAAAAGAAAAAAAAGAAAGAAATGACCTCGTTTAAAGTTACCGAGTGGTACAAGTGAACAAACAGTTTAGGAAAACCGGCGGGATGGCAGTTAACGGGGCAAATAAAGAAGCGACTGTACTTTTGTTGACAGCTAACGTAAGCCGTTAGGTCTGCGGCTTTAGCTAGCTAACGCCGCGAGCCCGTCTTGAACCCAGGTGGACTCCGTGTTGGACTACGAACACCGATCCCGACCCTGACCCCGACCGACCTGTGCTGATTTAGAAGAACTCAAGCACAGCAGAAGACAACAGGCAGAGTAAGTTGTGTGAGTGTGTGGATGATGATCATTGTAGTGTCCTGAGTCCACGAAAACCAGCTGACAGCAGTTATTACAGTTAGCATAGCGTGCAGAGGTAAATAAACCTGTAGTTTGTTTATGCCACAAGTCGCAGTTTGTTTGTGACCAAACAGTTCAAGAAATATGAAGGTGGTGAAGAAAATACCGAAAGCAGAGATCCCCAAGTGTAGTATTTCCCGTCACTGAGATGTGAAATACCTGTTTGCTCCAATGACAGGTTTATCCCGTATTCACTACAGGTTTATTTATCCACACTTATTTTATTAAGCACGCTAGAGCTGGAACCATCAAGCATTAGTTGAACATTATTCGGCAACTATTTTGATAATCAGTTAATAGTTTTGGTTACTTTTCAAGCAAAAATGCCAAACACTCTATTTCCATCTAAAGTCAGGATTTACTGCCTTTTGTCATATATCATGGTAAACTAAATATCATTGGGTTTTGGTTAACTTGAATAAAACAAGCTTTCTAAATAGATCACCTTGAGTGTTGTGGGAAATGGGCAATTTTCACTGCTTTGTCACATTTTCTAGACAAAAAGAGGAATGGATTAATGATCCATAACAGTTGTTAGCTGCAGCCCTTATGTACACCTAACTGAAACTAATGTAACATTATGCAATACAAGAGTCCTGCACTAACTCATACCTAAATGAGGATTTTAATGTTCCGTTTTTGTTGAAGAGGCTTTGCTCTCAAACTGTTGGTCAATATGTATTTCTTATAAGGGGCAATACTTAATTATTTTTGTTTAAAACATGCAAAAATTAATGAAAATTATCAACTGAATGTGAAGAAATAACAGTTTTGACATTATGTCAAAGACGTCCATGTATTGTGTTGCAGAGATATCCACTGAAGTTCATTGCTAATCAGATAGCCACGGCCCATGCTGTCTCATAATACCACTTTGTACCTCAAGAGGAGATCTACACTCACTCCAACATGAGAGGATCAAGATGTAGTAACTGCGAGTAGGCCATAAACCAGTGTTGCAACCATTCTCTCTCTGCGACAGTCCTCCACTCTTTCTTCAGGCTCATCCACTGATGCTTCTGCTCTAGTAGCTCTCCCTGGCGTTCCTCAACCTTTTGTGGCTGGTCCTCTACTCTTGTGACCACTTCATCTTCCCTGTCTCTCTGACTGCGCAAACTGGCTCTGAAATTGTTGTAGTCAGTCTCGCAGTAACTGAAGAAAACAACCTATTTGTTACAGAGATTGCAAGACAAACCTGTGTGGAAAGCATTATTCCCCAGTCCATGCAGATTTGGCAGCATGTCATCAACCGAGGTTAGATTTATTCAAGCTAAAGTAATCTCAATATGAGCGTGATGGGTTGAAACTTGGTTGTGATTGGCCACTGAGCCCAGTCCTGGAACATGCAGGCAGTTCCAGGACTGCACTGATCCATCAGGATTTGTTCCTTCATCCCTGAGGGTTAATGTGACCATGGCACAAGGGAAGAGGAGGGGGGTGGAGGGACCAAAGAGTGCATTTCCTTGTTTCTTATGATTGAGGTGGACACCCCAACTTTCTGATAATATGCTGCTCAGATTTGTTTGGCGTATGAATTTGACAGTTGGCCAGTTCTTACACATTGCCCCTTTAACATTATAATTTTTAATAAGGTTCCCTTAAATTTGGTCATCTTTGAAGGACTAACACTATAAATACACTGTTTCTAAATAACGTCAAACATATCTTTGACATTTGTGTACTGCAATTTCTTGTTACAAATCCGCTGACACTGATAAATGTGTAATAAAGTATTACTGGCCAATATATCGGCGTGGGTCATTTACCGGTCTGGTGTTGATTCAGCTTTACAGTCATTTTGGAGGCTGTAGTTTGTGGTGCTGTTAAATAATATTGCATTATACTGAGAGGTGTTTACAGTTTGTATTTTGCATGGTCACTGATATAAGTGAGAATCAGCATCAGGTGATCAGGTCTTGGGAACATGGTTATAGTTAGAGCTTGTTATTGAGGTGTAGAAAAGGTGATTCCCTTATCCTTGAGCCAACACCTCTCTTTAAAAAAATCTGTGAATTATTACCTTGGTGTAGGTAGGATTTATCACAGAGTTGTTTTTTTTTTTAAATAGGCTGCATTAGTTATAACGAGTTGTGCAAAATAAACTGGCAACTGAGGTTGTTGATTTTGCTGCCATGTGTTTTATGTGGATGTTTATGCTCTAGATGATTAATTTTACAAACCAGGTTAGTTAATTCTCTTCAGAGCAGTCAGCTCATTTTCCAGTTCATGCATCATAACGTTGGCTCTGTTTTCTAGTTTTGAGCGGGGAAGCAGTGTTGTTTGCAACATTTTAGTCACCCCCAACCAGTGATACTAATAATGATTCTTAAATTGACAGCACACTATGTACCGGGGACTGCTGGGGTGAGGGAGACAGTATTAACTCAACATTTATCACAGCTAGGATATACTTAGAAGAATGTCTATGTTAGTGTTAAACATGTTGTAAATAGTGCCTTGTTGTGTAGTTTTGGATGTTTTAATTTTATGTAGGCAGTGCTGATTCGTTAGGCTATTTGTCACAGCACATACAGACTATTTAGCATTTTTATATAGGTCTTTACTGGAAGAACATAATCAGTGACACAGATGTACAGACTGTTATGGGGAAAGTACATTATTCTTGCATCAGGGGCCATGTGTAACAGTTTTTCTAAGTTTTATTCAGGTCATATACAACTGTCTGCTGCTGTAATGGAGAAAAGTGAGGTGGTTAGTTTAAACTTGAACAAGAACACGTTTTTCCATGTCACATTTTTGCCAAAGTAATGTTTGGTACAGTCTTAGGAGCTCTGGATCATAGAGAGCTAAATCTGAGCAGAAGAGAATGAAAACTTCCCACACTGAGGTGTGGTGTGGTTTAGGGTAAGATAAAATGTGAAATAGCTCTGTGTTTCCTGGAGCTTCAATTCATTTTATCTTTTGAAGTATGCTGCTTTAGGCAGCTTTGCTGACTTTGACATGGGTGACTGAAAATCCTTGCCAACATATGTGACAGTTAGCAACTATGTGTTAACAATGTTGACCATCTATCCAAAGGTCTCCCATAACTTTAGCTATCATTCATGGTATTTAAACAAGAAAAAGGATCCCATTCACAAAAATGTTCTCTGTAACGCCATTTCTGTAATAGCCCTCAAACACAGTGCCTCTGTCCTTTTAACAAAGCAGGAGCCAACACTCTGTAAACAGCTATGCTCTGATGCAGGAAAAGAAAATTCCTGTTTGTTCGCCAACTCAATGTCCGTGCATTAATCTGTGGTCTGTGCTGCACTTTTTGTTGATGACATTGTGAAAATTATATTTTTAAGATGTTAAGGGCCAGTACAATGCTAAATGGTGCGACCATAGCCTCAAATATTTTTTTCTTTCCCTCTGGTGGACTCTCAGGGATTGCTGATAACTGCTAGCTTGAGGTTCTTTCAAAGTGTGGATAATTTTCAACTACAGATTGCCACTTTAACTGTGGGTCCCTTTATAGGAAGTGTCTCTGACACGGCTGCCTGTAATGCCTTTTACTCACGCTTCATTTTTTTCTTTTGTGAGAAAAGAGAGTACATAGAATGTGACCCCCTCGTGAAAGACGGTTTCATGAAGAGAAAGCTGTAAGAAAGCGGCAAGTTGTTTCTACACTGAAAAAAAGTACAGAACAGACACAGAACACATCAACATTCAGAGCCATGTGCTGTAGTAAGTAAAAGTGCCTGCTGGCTACCCTGTGCTGGTTTCATTCTCTGTGCTGATTTCAATTCACCATTGCCCAAAGAATGTGTACTGCCTGGCTACGTTTTGTAGGCACTTTTGGGGAAGTGTAAACATGCTGAAGCAACCACAGTGTTGCATCAGTGTAGTGAGAAGTGGGTGAGCAGTAACACTAAGGACAATATGAACTTTAGACACAGTGCTCTTATTGTACTGTTTGCTCAGTGACTAAAGAGTACATCCCACAGTCAAAGCAATGCTTTTGGTAAGCTTTTCCAGCCTTATTGACTTCTTTTTTAGCATGCGAGAACAGATTAATAGGGGGGCTTTAGAGAAAAAGGGGGTAGGAGGGGAGGGGGTTGTAAGTAACCTTTTAAAAGATTCACAACAGATAGCATGATTTACTTCAGTAGAGGGATGTGTGGTTTCTTGTCAAACCATGACATGGTATGAAAAAATAAAAATCACTTTTGAGCTGAAACATGAGTTTCTAGAACTAGTTTGAACTCCTCTCCATGGTATGATTAATGAAGGAACAAAAGGAACAAACAACAACACCTGCCATCTGAAGCTTCCAATGTAACACGTCATCGTGACTCAGGAGTCTCATACAGTAATGTATGACTAAAGGCACCACAAACAAATGCATTCTGTTTAACTGGACAGTGAGTTTGTCAACAATGCAGTCCTCTCCTGCCACGGCAGCAATAGGAGCCATAAACTGCATCACTAATAGCTTTTCAGGATTTTTTTTTTCTTCACCTGAAAGTTGCACGTTGTGATGTTGTTGTTATGTTGTTTTAGTACCAGTCTTTAGTCCTCGTGTAAAAAAATCACACTGCTTGGTTGCAGGTAGTTTTAACATATCAATGCCAAGTTTATATTTAAAACGTTATTACTGCGTTAGCAGTATATATCAGGGATTTTCAGTCAAATTGTGCACAGTTGCTTGGAGCCTAATAACATCAGTAATGGCTCTGTTCAATTCTGCAGCCATCTTTCATTTCTTTATTGACATCTGTGCTTTCGCTTCTGTGACATATTCAAATTTCTGCTGTGAAAAAAAAAAAATCTGTGTCACTATTCAAACACAGCACTAAAAATAGGAGAAAAAAAATGAAGGAACGAAACACCCATCTGCAAGACAAAGTGCAACACTCTTTGTTTTTGAGTTGGGAAAATTGTAGCCATGGCTTCAAAACACCTGCAGCCAATTAGTTTGAGAGTCTCAAACTAACTTTGCAGGCCGTTGCACTTTTTATCAATTAAATGAAATTGTTCAACATAGCCAGTAATTGTAAATTTCAGTTTCTCAAAAATGATTTAGGAACTGTTGAAAATTATTTTATTCCCAATATGAAACTTTAGAGGAAGCCAAACAGTTGGTTGATAAGTGGAAAAAAATGTCCAGAGGCCAATTAAAGAGGCAGCATTAGTGGTCAGCATTAGAGCAGAGCAGCCATAAAGAGCAAAATGTGGCTGAGCTGATAGCTCTGACCTCTACAGGCTCCAAGGCCCTGATAACACCCAGAAAGGAACTGGTCTAACTCTCTGCCTGTCTGCTTCATGATAAACGTTTTGGGTGTGTAAACACACTGCCAAACGGGTGAGAGAGCAAGGTTTTCCGGTATTCTACACATGTATACACATGTTCTGACCTTCCTCTTGTCATATACCAAAGTTCTCCAACTATGTAGCATCAGTAACGTTTGGCCTCACTTGCCAAGGGCTTGTAAACTAAAACAATACTTTGCATAATTCTTTGCTAACATCTTGCTTTTACTTTGCACCCATGTCTTATTATGTTTGCGTAAATAAATTAGGCACCGTGTCAAACATGAACTGACTGCTACAGTTAAAAAGTTTACCTGCCAGGTTGGTGTACAGCTATGTGATATCAGTCAGAGATGCCGACAAACGTTGGGAACATGGCAACCACTTATATGGTAACCAAAGCATTCCAGGTTTATCAACAATTAGTCATCAGCTGGTGTGGGAGCTGACCGTTATATTTGTTTGTATATCAGCCATGTAGTACAGCAGCTGGTTTCACAGATTGTGCCTTCCTCTGTGTTTTTGTTGATATGGTTCAGCTGGAGTAGAGAATTGTAGAAGTCTGTTAGCTTTGGATTTAGTAGGTTGCTCTAGCTGAAAGTGTACACAGTTGGCCAAAAAAACATAAAAATTGCAAGCCCCTCCTCTGGCAGAAAGAGAGTGTCCTACAGTCAAAGTAATCTTTACACCTCTCTGCTCAAGTATATCCAAGTATTCACACAAGGCCACGCTGAAACCCTCAGCTCACATCAAGATTTGAGTTATTAATTCCATGATGAGACAAACTATCTGCAGTGAAAAAGGTCCTGTCAACACAATAATTTAGACTAATTAGACTTTGATAAGTGATATTAAGTTCAGGTTCTAGCTAAATAGCTGTGAAGCACTGCCAAACACTAAAACATTATCAATGATCAACATTGGAAATTATCAAAGCATATTGAAAAAAATCAGAACACATTAAAATGCCTGGTGCCACATTAAAAAAAGACTGGTGCAAAAGAAACAGGGTGTTCTATACACTGTTTATCAGCTCAGTGTCTCTGAGTCACAGCTGCAATCATCACTTCTGACTGAAGCACTGCAAGGATGTACAATGAACAATGAATAGATCCAAACACAGCCTCATTGTGATTTAATTTCCCAATGGCCCAACTCTAATGGAACCACCAAATATGTTCAAAAATACAATGGAACCTCTTCAAACAGGAAATCCCACTGAAAATCCTATTGATATCTACTGAAAAAACTTGAGATTTAAACAGTTGTGCACCACATCCCCTGAAGGGAGGAATGGAAATGAAACTGAAAATCCAGTACACAAAGGTTATAAGAAGAAGGGGCTTGAGAAAAAATAACTAATTTATTTTGATAATTGGCTGTATCACAAAGTATGCAGAACAATGGAAAAGCGTAAAGAAACTGCTGAGAAAAAGTACTGAAATCACTACATTACACTAGACTTGAAAAGACAAGTCAGTTGACAGAAAATGAATCTACAACACTTTTGCTGATTTGCTCAATGTCTTGAGCACCCGAAATTTAAAATCTGACCACGGTCCTTGCTCTATTTGAGAGAACTTTAATAATTTAAAGAGGAATGGAGTAGAACTCCAGTGTCCAGATGTGCAAAGCTGACACAGACAAATGAAAATAGATTTAAATTAGATACAAAATTCCAGTGACTTGGAGCAGTAAATACTGATTGAATGTACGGACTTTGTCTCATTTGGCCTCTCATAAGCCATCAACTCTACAGCTTTGAACTCATCCCATGCGCTTTAGAAAAAAAGGGGGGAAACCCCTCAAAAAAACTCAGCAAAAAGGGGAGAACAGCAGAGGGCACCCTGTGTGAGTACTTTTTATACTGCATCCGTCAGCTCACATTTTTAAAGAGCTGTTCTAATCACTTTGGCACATGATGAAAATGTTTCAAGAGAGGTTTAGGGGAGTGCACAACAACTTCGCAGAGCAAGAAAATACATCCATTGTCTGGGTGGTTCTGAGCAGCATGTGTGAAATGACAACACACATTGCAGAATATAAAATTTCCCAATCTTAAAAATCGAATGTCATTGCACCGTGAAGGGGGAAAACACAACAAACAGAATATGTGAATGTTTTTGAGTTAGGTACTGAAACAGGCTCGCTCTTCTGGTCTGGGCTTCTTCACAGCTAGTCTGCTTTTGAGCACAGGCCTGCTGACGAGGCATTACAGCGGCAGAGGCAGATGACATGCAACATTCTTTCCAATATTTCATGTTATGTTTTGCCTTCTTACAGACAGTTAAATTTGTAATTTTTTCCAGTATGAATAAGCCGTGTGTGTTGAGAATGGCTCACAGGTATTGAACAGAAAAGAATACTATGCTTTTGAGGCTACACCCTAGACTGCCATGATGACAGCACAGTAACACGTTCAAGACATTGTAAAGCTCACAGCATCTCACCATTTAGATGATACAGCACGACCAGTCATCAGATGATGAGGGTCAAAAACCATAAAGAAGAAGTGCAGTACAGTATGAACACAACCATAACATAAAGTACACAAACATTACTGACAGAAGAAAGTGGAAAACAACTGACTGTAGATGAAACTCAACCAAAAGCTTAAAGAGACTTAATGTCAAGGTCGCACACCCAGTTCCTTTTACATGGATTTCATGAGAACAATTTGGGAAAATGGAAATTTAATAAATTACTGAAATCATTGCTGTTCTGGCTAATTCCTTAAGGCTTACATATGTCTAGTTAATGGGATATGCCCCCGTACTGTAACTGGGTTGAGGAATCATTCCTATCAAGGCATAAGAGGCTCGTGATTAAACAGATTATATACTAATTGTCTACAGTAGGGTAACTGCAATTTTCATGGGTTGGGATGGGTTGTTGAACATTGACTGTATTCTTCTGAATTTGTATGTTAACCATTTGCCTCCAATACATTTAGTATACATTTAGTATTAGTATACTAAGATTGCTAATTGGTACTAAAAACAGAATGCGTGTTAGAAACATATCTGCAGCTGTGCTGATAGAGGACAGTGGAGCCACATGTGGAAATCCTGTCTATATTTTAATCTGTTGACAGTGTCATTGAAATATTAGAATTCGTTGCAGAGAAAGTACCAAATGTTCCATGTGCAAAAAAAAAAAATTCCATGTACGTGGATTGAAGACCAAAACAGCTGTGGGCAGCCCAATGCAGTCTGCATAGTGAGCCTACTGCACTGAAGTCCTGTGATAAGTAATTATGTGTTCTGATAAGCAACCATAAATGTAGTTGATGATAAGTAGTGCTCATCTCGTGTCAGCTAACCAACAGTTTATGGTTATAGAGAGGGATACAATACAATGTCAGGCATCTGAATCAGCCACTGTTTCAAATGCCTGTGCTCTCCATAAATGTACCAGAGTTGTATAACAACAGTGCTTTGCCTGTACACTACAATTCTAGCTACAGACCTTATTGCTGTAACTCTACTTACTTAGGCCCATAGGAAGCATAATGACTTCTCACCATCTACTGCAACTGATCTCTAGGGAAGGCTCTCCACTGCAGTCCAACTGTGGCCTATAATCTCCATTTCAGCCTTTGCTTCCACTCTCTTCTCTGTTCCTCTTCTCCAGTGAGGTTCATTTGAAGACTAACCCCTTAACAATATTAATGATCTTATTTTTCATCTCACTAAATGTAGTTGATTAAAGGAACTTTTATTTCAGTAAAGAGTCTTCAGATGTCGATATCATAATAAAGACACAAAATTTACTGTAATACAAGGGTTCATGTAAATGTAACAAGATATTTCAAATGCAAATACTTGAAACTATTTCTATAATGAGTTTTTGTTGTCAGACCCTCTGAACAACAAAAAAGTAAGCTGTTTTAGTCTCTATTTGAAATCTGTCATCTCCACCAGCACTATCTTACAAAAGACCTCAGCTTTTCATGATTTATCGTGGCTTAACTTGTGAATTGACTGATTGATAACTGCTTTCTCTTGTTCAGTTAGAACCATATGCAGCCCCTGTTTTTAATTAAATATATTAATTTGTAACACATTCAAATCTCAAAAGCTTAGTTGCCATGTGACCCACTTAGGAGCTGTACAAAATGATCAAACAGCAGGTTGCTGCAAAACACTGCTAGACTCACTCTAAAATTACTTCCTGTTATAAAACTAACTTACAAGAACAACAGTGTACAGAACCTTTTTTCTCACTCTCTTACCTGTCTCGTTTTTGCTGTCTCTGACAGGTGAATGTTTATTTTAAGCAGCACATGGCCTGTATTCTGCTGACAGACATGGACCCACCCACCTCTGGCCCCACAGGACATCACAATGGCATTCACTCTGACCTCGACCCAGCCGCAGGACACGACCCCAAGCAGGACATGGATGCCACATGCCTCACTGTCCACCTTTACTACCTGGGGAAGGATGGAGGAGGAGGCGGGGCCAAAGGTTCAGAACGTGCTCTCACGTTTCCACCTGGGGAGTATGTAGCAGAGGAACTGTGCATCACTGCAGCGAAAGCTTGTGGTGAGTCACTTGACGATTTCAGTTCTGATGTCTGCCCACACACTCAAAATACGGTTTTATCATTGTTGAGCAACAGCAGGTTAATATGAGCTGTACACAATGCAAAAAAATTAAACATGTATCAAACATATTGGAAAACAGAGCGGAAATAAAAAATATAGTATTTAGTCTATACATAGTATAGAGTGGTGTAAATTTGTCAACAAGCCGTGTGAAAATATAATATATTTTTATACTGCTTGTTAACAGTTACACACCACTCCCTAATTTGGATGTGTAAAAGCCTGTTGATTCACCATGTGTAATGTGAACAGTCCATACATTCCAAGTGTCATGATTCAATAGTTCACTGGTTAGATGGTGAACTTGTTTTTTATCATCACATGTGGTTGTTCCTGCAACACTGTCAAGCTGTTGTACACCTCGGTGAGAAACCACTTTAATGGTGTGTTGAGCTAAGCCAGCTGTGATGGTTTGAAATGCCTCTCAACCAGTCACTCACCATAGGTCATACCCAAGATGCATATGAGAAAATGTGATTTTGTTTTGGCTTAACTTAACTTCTTATGGAAAAAAAATCTTGAATATGTACAGCCCTTTCCACACCAAATGAGGGAATAGATTCTTAAGAATGTTGTTTATCCCTCCAGATAGTATTGAACCAGCGCCTTATTAGGACAATGTTTTTTCTTTTTTAATTACCCATCCTTATAGCTAGAGAAAAGCTGGGTCTGTTCCTCTGTATGTCAATACATTTGGAATATTTTGAGTCAGTATCTAGTAGCCATATATGGTCTTGGTCAGTGATTTACAGTTGTAAGCTTTTCATCCAAGTAGTAAGAAAGTAAATAATCAAATGAACTGATTGTTGCCAAGTTTATTTACATGCCTTCTTCAGTTATAATATTAAGTGTGCAGTGATTAATATTAATCCATGTGAAGATGCAAATCCTTCTGATGAATCAGCCAAGGAGGTGCTTTCCTCCTGTGGACCTGTGGAAACTGTTGTAAATGGATCACTTTTTTATACTGTCATATGTTATACTGTAAATATGTGTGACGTAAGGGATCATGTTCATGTTTGTGTGTTCAGCTTAACAAGGATCTCATGGTTCGGAAGCTGAGAAAGGCGTTTTGGCTTTCAGAGGCAGTTCAGTTTTGTGGAAACCGAAGTACGGCGCTCAGCCTGTCTTTTTGCTTTCTTCTTTCTAGCAAACTCAAATCAGGAAGTTGTCGTCTGTTGTGTCTGTTTTCCTCTCCGCCTTAGCTCTATCTCTTTCTGCCACACACTCTTGCTCCATTCCCTCTTGAGCCGATAAGAAAAAAACCCATCTCTCCTTCCTTTTTATCTTCTGCTTTTTCTATATCCTCTTGCATCTCTTTTTTATTTTTCATTTATTAATTTCCTATTTCCCGCCTCTTGCCTTAGTCTATTTACCATCTGACTTACTCTTCCATTCTCTCTTTCATAGTTTAACCACAGTCAAAGAATAATCACGTGAGGGATTCCTATGTGCTGCCTGGTTATTCTTGACACTTTTTTAATGTAGGTCGTTAAGCTGTATAATATAAAATGCAATGAACCCCAGCTCCTAAATTGTGGAATGCATTCATTTACTCTGCAGCACATTTCTTATTTTTATTATTTGATATTGTAATAAATAATACAAGCTAGGACTTGCATATGCATCAACCTTGTTTATACTTTGACTTGACTTCCTCTATTGTGGTTGAGCATGCTTCCTCTTACGCAGCCCTCCTGTTCCCATACCACTGCTTCATTCTTGTGAGTGCTTCCTGCTGTATGTTGACATTTTCCGTCTGCTAATGAACCACTTAGCTCAGCTGATAAAACAGCTTGGCCTGCTAGTAGTGGTGCTGGGAATGCAAAGACAGACACAGACATGTTTCAGGATTTCTTGATGTTAAAGCATTAAGCAGGCTATTATTGACATTTAAAGTTGTAAAAGTCATTTATACTGAGATTGTTATCTTCTGTGCATCGCTGTTATCATCATTGACAAAGATGTGAAAAACAAAACTGCAAACAGGCAAACTTGCGAAACAGTTCATGGGTGTTATGACTTTTTTTGTTTTTGTTTTTTTTTCATCTAATTAGTCTTGTTACTATTATTGTGTGGAACCTGCACTGTGCTATGCTCTCTTTCCTCCTGCTCTCTGTTGCCCCTCTCCCCGCCCACCCGCTCTATATGAAAAGTCCCCTGAGTTAACTTCTGTTATGATATGGCACTATACAAATAAAACTCGCCCTGACTACTGAGAAAAGGTTGGTTGTCATCATGGGTCACTGTCAAAGCATAGTCTTTTGCAAGCTACAGGGTTACAGTGCTACCACAACACAAGTTGTGTTTGTGTAAACATAATGTACATGCATGTCTATGTGTATGTCTAAATATTGGCCATTCTTTAGTGTCAGCTAGTCTCATTTTCAGAGAATGGTTAGTGATGTGGGCTTTTAACGCTCTAAAAAGTTGTGAAAAGGAGTTCTTTATTTCAGACCTGGATACAGTAGTAGTACATGAGTAGGCTCTCCTACTTTGAATCACGGGGAGGATGCTCCACATTGTACATGCCTGGGAACAAAGTGTATCTGACCAAATGGAAAACAGTTGCTGACTTGTTCCCTAATGCAAAAGTTACTGAAGGTAAATTACACTGAGTTTTAGTGGCTTTTAATGGACTTCTAGGGCCAGAATCAAACTGTTTGTGCTGTATTGTAGTAAACATTTGAATGCCATGATTCAGCCTTGTTTGATTTAAAAAAGCTGTTTTCTCTCTTGCCAGGGATTGCTCCAGTGTACCGCAATTTGTTTGGCCTGATGACGGAAGGTGACCGGATATGGTTCCCTCCTAATCACATCTTTAAACTTCACCAGTCATCCAGTGAGAACCTGCACTTCAGAATCAGGTAGACGGTGATATTTTCAGTCAGTTTTTTCATTTCCTTAATCCGTTTCAGATTTTTCTTGTCAAATTTTTTTTTTATCTGCCTGTCTATTTTTTTTTGTTTGGATTCCATTTCTTACTCACCTGGTTTCTTCTGCTCTCCAGGTACTATTTTCCTGGCTGGTATAACAACAGCAGTTCATTCTATGCCCATCGGTATGGTGTATCCAAGGGGATGGAGACCCCTGTGATGGACGATTGTGTAATGGCATATCTGTTTTTTCAGGTTAGTACATAACATAACAACATAACAACTTATGCTAACAACAAATTAGTTGTTTTCTTATGCGTGGGTTACTTTGCATGTTGGCATTTTACATTTGTTCTATGTCTTCGTATTTGTGCATTCTTAGTCTGAATCATTTGCAAACTGGGTGCAAACCAGAGGACAGTGTCCTCAAGTGTACTATTCCCTCCTTAACCTGATCACACCCTTTTGAAAAAAAAGGTGTCCCCTGTTTCCGTCTCTCCGACTGATTGCCCGTCTGTCTATTGTCTCGGCCCATTCTTTTGTGTGAGCTGAGAAAACAGGAAGTGGGGGTTGTTCAAGAAGCACAAATGGGGAACAAGAGCATGTTAGTGTTTGTGTGTGTCTGTGCACATATGTGTGCTTTTGTCTGTGTGTGCATTTTAAATTATTTCTGCTTTTTTTTCTTTCCCACATGCTTGTGCAAACTTGGTAGCTCTGCTCAGCTTTGTTTTTATCTGCACAAAACAGACACCATGAGTTGTGTGTCAACAGACTGACCTACAGAATGTGTGATACATACAGATGCCCGGTGCTGTAGAGCTTGACTTTTACAGTCTAAAAATATGCTGTGTGTTTAGGGCTGTGTTCAGGCATTAAGCTAAGCTTACTGCTCTCTTGCAATTGCAAAGACATTTGCTATTTGTTTACCCTCCTCCTCCTCCTCCATCCAACCATTTCTCCCACTAGATTCTTCTACTCATTTCTTTCATGAATCTGAAATCTTCCATTTGTTCATCCATTTTTTGCATGTTGTGTTTTTTTTTCCTTCCCCAGTGGCGTAGTGACTTTCTTAATGGCTGGGTTCAAATCCCCGTGAGCCATGAGTCCCAGGAGGAGTGTCTGGGCATGGCAGTGCTGGACATGATGAGGCTTGCTAAAGAGAGAGGTCAGTCACCTGTGGACATCTACAGTGACACCAGGTAGGACCCTCTCACTCACTGGAGATAACACAATAATGTGACGATATTTTGGGTAACTGTTGCTGCTTTATACAGTATTTAATCCAAACTAGGGGAAGGCCATAATGTCAGAGAAAAACAAAATCTAATATGTTATGTTATACTGGTGTGCATGTGGTACAGATTATGAATAACGATTTCAAAGCAAGCAGTGTGACAGACTCCTCAGGACACAGTGCTCAAAATACTTCCATTATGTGTGCATGCAGCTGAATGAATTATCTCTTCACAGGAGATATTTCTGCTGAAAATGTTTCTGTGTCTGTACAATGCGCACTGTATCCATACTTGAAATGTGAATTCTCCACTAAATCCTCTTTCATATATCATTCATCATTTCTAATATTTGTTTTACATTTACGTTACCTTATGTGATGTTACTAATTATCTTGAGGTGAACTTTGCCTGTACGCTGACCTGTAATAAAGCATACAAATGTTTCCTCTTTTAACTTTGTTTCCTCTTTCACTTGTCCATCTCTTCTTTCTTTATCTTTCACATTATTTGTTCTTTTCGTCACTATCAACTCCATCTCCACCTAACCACCCTTCTGGACCTCACCCGCCCTCCCCTGCTTGTAGCTACAAATCCCTCCTGCCGAGATGCATGCAAAGCCGCATCCAGGAATATAACATCTTGACTCGGAAGAGGATCCGTTATCGCTTCAAAAGGTTCATCGAGCAGTTCAGCGAATGCAAGGCCACAGTGTGTAACCTCATGCTCAAATACCTCATGAGCCTGGAGACGCTTCTGCCCTCCCTCTACTCTGAGCGCTTCCAAGTCACCGACCTCTCCACACGCGAGGTTACCATTGTTGTCATGGGCAACAAGGGCATCCAGTGGTCAAAAGGGAAAGAGGAAGAGGGAGCAGAGGAGGTGAGGAACAGGAGATGGATTCATGTTGCCATGGCAATGCTTTTGTACTTAACCAGTCAGCCACAGTGTGATGCTGTCATGGTTGTTTTTTGCCAATAGATGGAGCTGCAGGAGTTGGGTAAAGATGCCAATAACAACAAAAGTATGTGTGTGTGCATGCTTCTTCATTCCCCTTCATCTAATACAAATTACTCTTCTGGCATTTCCAGGAGCTACAGACATACTGTGACTTCCCAGAGGTGATTGACATCAGTATCAAACAGGCAAATAAGGAAGGCTCTGCGGAGAGTCGCATAGTTACCCTCACCAGACAGGACAGCCAGATCTTGGTATGGTACACTCCATGTATAGTATACTCTGCTACACTGCTTTGCTTTTTTCTTACCTAGTTTCATAAAAGGATTGAAAAGTCATTGTTTACACTAATTTAAAGTTCAAAGCAGGTACTGATCTATTTATTTTTGTCTTTTTCTGCATCCTGTCTGTCTTTGTTTGACCACCAAGGAACTGGAGTTTCATTCCCTATCAGAGGCGCTGTCATTCGTATCATTAGTTGACGGATATTACAGACTGGTTGCCGATGCCCATCATTACCTTTGTAAAGAGGTGGCTCCACCAAGACTACTGGAGTGCATTCAGAGCTATTACCATGGCCCCGTGTCGTGAGTTTCACATATATGCCCAGATGCAACACATTACACCGTGCAGCCACAGCTATAGAACCATTCATACACACACACACATACACACACAAAGACACAGTCTGTCTCTTTGATCACAGGATGGAGTTTACGATTGGTAAGCTGCGTCGCTCTGGTAACCACCAAGGCCTGTACATCCTTCGCTGCAGCCCAAGGGACTACGACAAATACTTCATGTCCTTTGTAGTGGGGGTAAGCAGTTAATGTTGGGTCATCATCACTGTGAAGTACAATATTTTCCATGAGTGTACAAATAGATGGGCTCTTTCTACATAGTCTTTGACCAGCTGGCCAATATTACTAACTCACTTCTTCAGCTCATGACTGCATGTATCCTACCAGACTACCAGATTAGCTCAACTGGCTGATAACATGACACAACAACCAGGGCCATTAAACTAAAATGTAAATGCAATGTAGTCCTTTGGTATAACAGTCTTTGTTCAGATAAGGTGTGAGATGTTACAATCACAGTAACTGCTGTAGCTCTACATTTACGTGCATAGCTGTTTCTGAAGGTAAACTATGTTTGCTCACTGGTTTGCCAAAACGACTATTCAGCTATAACGTGTTTGACTAAGGTTAGGCAATTGTTTAATCATGACAATACTGCAGAGCTGGTGGGATTGAGTAAAGTTTGAATGTACTGAAATCCCTTTAGGTTATTCGGATCTTATGTGTTCAGACACTCAATCAGGGAGTGTCCTTTATAGTCTGTTAAATTAATATTGCTGGCTTTCAAGGGCAGTTCAGCACTCAACTCAACTGTAAAGATTTTCTTTTGATTTGTCATGTTTCTTATATTTTCAGTATGAATCTATGGTGGACTACAAGCACTGTCAGATCATGAAGACGGACTCGGGAGAGTACATTCTGAGTGGAGCTAAGAGGAGCTTCGTCTCACTGAGGGAACTTCTGCACTGCTATCAAAAGGAGGAGCTGCGCACTGATGGACACACATTTCAGCTGACCAGGTGCTGCCCACCCACTTCAAAAGGTGAGTGTTCACATACAAACACACAAGGTACAGCTTCGTTGTCATTCAAGACTATACTATATGGATGAGGTTAGCTCAAGTAGAAGAACACATACACTGTATGCATTCAGTTTACTTAAAATCCACTTACTTAAAATATGAGCAGTTTTCCTTTAAGGCACAGCCGAGACCTTTACACACTGTTGGTAAGAACAGCTTTTCATGAGAAGAATTCCTTGAATTCCCATTGGATTTACACCAATGAAGAGTGCAGAACCTGTTGTCCTTTGAAGTAAACACCAGCGTTACTGCTGCAGCATATTTACTGATGAGCTTGATTTAATTACAAGATGGAGCAACTTCTGACAGCATAGACCGTGTTGATATAATTGGGATTCAAAATCTGGGAAGCAAGATACAGCACTAAATTCGTTCAGCACATTAGCTCTTAATCTTCGACAGACTACTCTCCGAGTTCCTTAAGATTTAGTTTTAGAGCTCCCTCTTTCTTTCCTGATTATCACATGTTCACCAATAAATATAAACATGTTTAATGTTTAATCACTGATACTGCAGAAGAATCAGTGTTACCCTTTAAAAAGGCTTAAAGTAATATGTTTTTACTGCCCAGCACATCTTGACCCTTGATCTCTGTGGGGATTTGATGGAGTTACTAATGACTGCTAATGAGTCAATACTTTACTAGGTTTCCAGCTGGCTAAACTCTTGTTTCAGAGCCACGTTACTTGTCTGTAAGAGCCAAAAAAAAAAAACAAACCACAAAGGTTTTTATTCATGCTGATATTCATGCATTCATCAACTCTAAATTAAGCAATCTAAATTTAGAATTAACAGTATTGTTAATTGTGTCACGCTGAAAAGCAATAACCCTGCTGTATTATTAACCAGATGTAGTGTCAAAATGTGAGTGATGAATCCTAATCCCTGTCCACCTTTACCTTTCCTCAGAAAAATCCAATCTGCTGGTGTGTAGAAATAATCAAGGGGCAGAGGTTCCTCTGTCCCCCTCCCTCAACAAACACATCAGCCAGATGGTCTTCCACAAGATCCGAAAAGAGGACCTCGTCTTTGTAAGATAACCCTCTTTGATTGCTTGCTTCAGTTTTTTTTCCCAGCAGAAAAATGTTTACAGGCACATATAACTAGCCTATCCCTTCAGTCGTCGTAGGTTGTATTTAGGCTGTGTTCAGAACTGCCATTAACATGCGTCTCGGGTGATCTGATCACAAGTGGACTGCTCTAAGTAGATGCATTGTTTATTTTATAAAGACTAATTTGTAGAAGGTTACATCAGTATAAAAAAAGGCCCTTGTATGCTTTTCTAATTGTTAAATAACACGGAATGCTAAGCCAAAATGTAATGATGCTGGCCTTTTATAGACAAGGCAACAGGTCACAGCCTATTGTGAGTGTACCAGGATTTTCGATCAGCTAGGAACAACAGGGACTCCTGCAGGGTCAGTGAGGTCGCTGGCAGTTAAAGACTTCCTTAGCTGATCAACTTACTGTACCTCAGCATCATCAAGAGCAGTCTCTGTGGACATGTGTGAATGCACGGTGTGCGTTGTGTGTGTCAGTGTCAGCCCTGCTTTCTCCTCAGTGGCTGGTCCATTTCCGTCTCACTATATTTTCTGTTGTTTGAGCACTTGAAGTTTTGTACAACGGGTCCGTGACAGGAAAACCACAGAAGCCGTTCCTCTTTTCAAAGAGTTTAGGGGTTTTTCCTGTATTGCTGTATTGTCTTCTCACTCATTTTTTAGCAGATTCAGGTGTTTCATCTTCCTGTTTTGAACTTAGGTTCAGCTAAGTGATGCAGTCATTTCACAGGTTTGGACATTGTGACCTTAGATTGATTTTATTGAATCTTGTGCAGTTAAAGCCATTAGGTTAGTTAGGGTTAGGGTTCTAGCTGATTATGAGTCACATCTTGGTCCCAGTGGAGGGGAGGCAGGAGTGGACATTACTGAGTTTGGTTTCTGGGCTGGGGCTCTGTTTTTTTCATATATCACATACCTTTTATTGCAGATGACCAAATATGTGTCACGCTGTATTAAATTACTTACTCTATGTAATTTGTGCATTCATCAAAATTTTAGTCTCACATCAGCCCTGTCATCACGTCTTTGCTTTGTAATCTATCATTGTACACAGTACAATGATCTTGCATTTTTCTCCCTGGTTATGGAGAAAAATGCACTCCCCCTCCGTTCCAAAGCAGGTTTTTAACATAACAATAAAAACTGTGTTTTAGAATGAGAGTCTGGGTCAAGGAACTTTCACCAAGATCTTCTGCGGTGTGAGGAAAGAGCTGAGAGACTACGGAGAGATGCACCAGATAGACGTCGTTATCAAGATCCTGGACAAGGCTCACCGGAATTATTCAGAGGTTGGTTTGTCGACTGAATGAATGAGTGAGTGAGTGGATCTGATTAAATAAACATTTCAAACCAAATTCACTATTCCTGTCTCTTTCCTCTCATTTTCTCCCTCATAGTCGTTCTTTGAGGCAGCCAGCATGATGAGCCAGCTCTCCCACAAGCACTTACTCCTCAACTATGGCGTGTGTGTTTGTGGCGATGAGAGTAAGTTTACAACATGCACACACAAAAATACACTACTAGGCAGAGATGGCAACAAACACGGGAATTATTTTTGTTATCCTCAGATGTAGCTTGTAAAAATGACAGAGGGTTGTCAGACTAACCAGGATATGTGATTACAATCAGTCAGATAGTGAGTCAAACACCCGTGAGGGATCAGTACTAAGAATCAAACAGAGAAGAACTACGGTTTGTGACCTGCTGACTTTCTTTGTGCTCTGCTTTGACCTCCGGACTAGATTAAGCCCTCAGGTTCAACAAGTCAGTAATGGGCCACTGCGGTCTACCTGCATCTGGCCACACAGATCAGAGCAGTGTGTCTGGAAACCTTTTCCATTCACATTTCTGAATGCAGGGACGGAACAGACAGGAAAGAAAAGACTCAAGTACTGGAAGGATTTTGTAAGTTATCTGAAATGTGTCTGTAGGGTCTAGGTTTTTATCTCTTATTCATTAATGCAGTATCTCACAACTGACTGTCTGTTGTGTGTTCTGTTGTGTGTCAGCAACATCTGCGTCATTGAAGAAACCACAGGAAATAAGCTACAATAAACCACAAACTTGTTAAATAGGAAATTCAGTAGAAAGCCTTCTGTGTCTAAGAATCTGAATATGGATGGTAGTTTGAATAATAAAATCATCTCCCTCTCCTCTGCCTCTCAGACATGATGGTGCAGGAGTATGGTAAATTTGGTTCTCTGGACATCTACCTGAAAAAGAATAAAAGCTGTGTCAACATCACGTGGAAGTTAGAGGTGGCCAAGCAGCTAGCCTGGGCTATGCACTACCTGGTAAGACGACACTGACATCTTGTTTTGTGTCAGACAAACAATGAAATGGAAGGAGAAATACGTTTACACCAAGGCATTTTATGGTGTCCCTGTCATATGTGCACACAGGAGGATAAGAACCTCATTCATGGAAATGTCTGTGCCAAGAATGTTCTTCTGATCAGGGAGGAAGATCGGAAGACAGGCAGCCTGCCCTTCATCAAACTCAGCGACCCTGGTATCAGCATCACTGTGCTGCCCAGAGAAGGTGAGATACACGGCTTCGTGTACTGTCCTGATGTGAAATAATACACACCTGTGTGATGCTATGTGGGTATAATATTCTCCACCCTTGGTGTAATTGTTTTAGTTGCTGCTAGGGACGAAGTTTTGGTCAGCCTACCTTTATTTACCAATTCCATTTTTCTACTTGTCCTTTCATCAGTACTGGTGGAGCGTATCCCGTGGGTGCCCCCTGAGTGCATTGAAGATCCCCAAAACATCAGTTTAGCCACAGACACGTGGGGCTTCGGGACTACCCTTTGGGAGATCTGCAGTGGTGGAGACAAGCCACTCAGCACTCTGGATTGCTCCAAGGTCACATAAACGAAGGATGCATTCACTTAAAGGAATAGTTCAATATTTTAGACTTAAAATTGAAGTTGCCACCGGTTGCCTGGCCTAACCCACTCCGAAAAGTAGTAGTAGTAGTTTCCCCCTGCTTGCAGTCTAGTATAAGCTAAGCTAACTGGCTGCAAGGCTGCTATTTATTGTACAGACATGTGAGTGATATTGTTCTTCTCATCTAACTCTCAGCACGAAAGCCAATTATCACATTTCCCAAAATGCTCAACTGTCCCTTTAACTCACACATTAAAAAAATGAAAAGCACATGTGGTTAGTTAACACATAGTCTTTTGATTATTTTAAGAATGTCTGTAAACACATCTCTCCTTCGCAACTTCACCATTATCCAACCCAAACTGAAAATATGCAGGTCCTGACTTTTGCTTTTGCTCTTTTCCTGTGCAGAAGAACTTGTTTTATGAGGACAGGCACCAGCTGCCAGCTCCCAAATGGACTGAGCTGGCCAATCTGATAAACAGTTGTATGGACTATGAGCCCTTACACCGACCGTCCTTCAGAACAATCATCAGAGATCTCAACAGCCTCTTCACACCAGGTAGGAAGACAAATGGGGAAAAAAATGACCTCTGTCAGTCACCTTTAACAGGTCCAGAGTTCCCCCTTCACATCTGGCAGACAGATCTAAGGACCATGAGAACCTATTGGATCCCACACTTATTAATCATTCAAGCTTTTATCCAGATTTTGGATAAAATAACTTTGCCTCTTGTTGCGTTTGCAGACTATGAGCTGCTGGTGGAGAGCGACATGGTGCCCAGCAGGACAAGAGGCTTTGGCTTCCCATGGGCCTCTGAGAGCCAAGAGCCCGCCCAGTTTGAAGAGAGACACCTCATCTTTCTCAAGCAGCTGGGCAAAGTGAGACATTCACTCCAAGCACACACAGTGTGATGAGACACAATCTCGTGGGGTGGTTTTTGCTGTTGTCAGAGTGTTCATTTGATAAATGGGTTTTGAAAATGTATTTTTCAGATAAACTTTGATTTACAGTAGCAAACTTTCAACCCACATGTCTAAGAAACTGGCAAGTTTCCGCTGTTATCACAGATATGATCACAGAGATGAAAAACGGCTAGTACAAATTAATATGAAAGAAAACAATTTCTGAGAACTCTGTCTGACTTTGCCTCCAAGATGATGAGCACTGTTTTCCGTCACAGCTTATTCTTTTATTAAATATTCTTTCTTGTAATTAGACAGCTCAAATCCTATTTGACGGGAATGCCTCAAATTATATTTTGTGTTTTGTGACATTAATATGCGGTTGAAAACGAAATGAAATCACAGCACTTCTTTCTGCGCCTCTAACTGTGTTCTCCCTCCGACCCCACGCTGCAGGGAAACTTTGGCAGCGTGGAGATGTGCAGGTACGACCCCCTGCAGGACAGCACAGGAGAGGTGGTGGCGGTGAAGAAACTACAGCACAGCACAGCCGAGCACCTCAGGGACTTTGAGCGGGAAATTGAGATCCTCAGATCCCTCCAGCATGAAAACATTGTCAAATACAAAGGCGTCTGCTACAGTGCAGGTACGAGCACACTGTCTGATCTTTGTGTTAAATGAAGTGATCGGAAAAATCAGTATAAAGGGGTGTGATTATATATCCTGCTCTGTCCTTTCTCAGTTATAAACTGTTGTAGAGGTACAACTTGACTTATGAGGAAACTTGTGACTCATGAAACAATATGACAAAACATGGTAATAAAAGACCAGTGAGAATCTTCCTCTCTTAATCCAGATACATTAACATTTAACCAAATAGTGAGAGCATCTATCTTCACTCAGGTGACCAGCTTGTTCAGCCCACAGCTGCTTAATTTTACCACTCCTGCACATTTTGTTATACATGATAACGTCTTGACAATCTCCACATTCGCTGCCTACGGCGTCCGTGACCTCGCCCGTGAAACAAATAAATCTGGATTTTCTCAGAAATGTACCTTTAAGCACGGCCTCCACCTCCACTGCTAACACGTCGTACTTTCTCTCTCAAGTATCACACGTCCTTGTTCTTCTTGCACGTCTTTTTTTTTCTCTACAGGACGAAGGAACCTGCGGCTGATCATGGAGTATCTCCCCTACGGCAGCTTGAGAGATTATCTCATCAAACACAAGAACCACTTCGATTCCAAGAAGCTGCTGCTCTATGCATCACAGATTTGCAAGGTAACGGTCCTGTCACACATACATACCGGCGTATCGCACATTTGAAAAACTTTCCCTGGAGCTGGAGTCGACTGTAACTAGCATGTTAAAATAAGGAGTTCAAGCTTCAAATCTGGTTTAAAAATGTAAAATTAATGACACATAAATGTAAACGTAATGACACATAAATGTAAACGTAATGACACATAAATGTAAACATAATGACACATAAATGTAAACGTAATGACACATGAATGAACTCTTGTCTTCCAGGGTATGGACTACCTTGCCACAAAGCGTTACATCCACAGAGATCTGGCCACTAGAAACATTCTGGTGGAGAGTGAGATGAGGGTAAAAATCGGTGACTTCGGCCTGACCAAGGTGCTGCCACAGGACAAAGAGTACTACACTGTCAGAGAGCCTGGGGAAAGCCCCATCTTTTGGTGAGGATGAAAACAATGCATCTGTTTGCTAAAGGTTTCACAAGCATTTTTGCATTTTTGTCGGTTGACATTTACGAGGATAAAGATTTGACACTCTGTTGCTGTTTTTACTGGTTTTCCACTGTTGTGGTAAATATCATAAACCTTTGTGACTGATCTTTAAACACAGGTGGTGAGATAAGATACGATGATTCAGAGGGAGAAAATTTTGGCTACGTGTGCTTACTGCTTATTTCACACTGTCATAACTGTCTGCTTGTAATGTAGGACTTGTGCTTACAGTAATATTCACTGTACTACTGTTTTATTAAGATGTGTGCATCATTATGTACATGATCTGTGTATATATCACAGGGATGGGCATAAATGCTATTTGATATTATTATTATATTATTATTATATTATATCCATACCACCACACAGGTTTTACCAGCACCTGGTATTGGCGGTTGGCAAACAGCTTTTGGGTGCATTACTGTCACCTTCTGGCGATTGTGTCACATTATTTACTACCGGGAGCTAGTAAGAACAAGGGAAAAAATATTTTTTTAAGACAATACTTGAATAAACTATGTGATTTTTTTTTTTTTTTTTTTTTTATAACTGAATGACTATTCGAAAATCTGAAAATCATGAACCATCCCTGATCTGTGTTGTTTTCCAGGTATGCTCCAGAGTCTCTGACAGAGAGCAAGTTCTCTGTGGCATCAGATGTTTGGAGTTTTGGTGTTGTCCTCTACGAACTCTTCACCTACAGTGACAAGAACTGCAGTCCACCAGCGGTACCTCACTTCTTCTTTATTATTTTACTTTGTTTTTTAGTTGGACAATTTCTTGACTTTTCTGTCACATATGCATTATTTTGTCACTTGTCTGACTAACCTAATTAGGCTATAAAACAATGGCCGTGTAATTAGTTTGTAAAGCAGTGTTGAAACCACTTGACTGAGCACTCTGCTCTGTTCCTAAGTAATGTACTTAAAAACAGGAAACGCTGTTTTTACATCATTTACAAAGCTGTTTCCGCTAAAACCAGACAAAAATGACTTTCTCTGTTCCAGGTCTTCATGGAAAAGATGGGAAATGAAAAGCAGGGCCAGATGATTGTCTACCATCTAATAGACCTGCTGAAGCAAGGATACAGGCTGCCAGCTCCCGATAATTGTCCAAAGGAGGTCGGTAACGACACACATACAACATACATACACACTGAGACAAGCAAACTTCTAAACAGTTTGTTTAGTATGTTAAAAAAAGATTTTACTTGTATTACAAGCTAAACAAACCAGGTTCACATCTCAGAAATTCACAAGTGCACCATCTCAGGTGTAGCAGGTTAAACGTGATCGTCAGTATCTTAACATGCTCACACTGACAACAGGTGTAATGTTTGCCATGTTAACAATCACAGTTTCGGGTGGTAGCAGGCTAACATTTGCTAACTGCCACAAAACACAAAGTACAGCTGAGGTTTATGGGCATTAAACCAAATGATAGGACCAATTCAAATTTTGACCTGATGATGGGAAAAGTCTGAGTAAAGAGGAAAAGTTAAGGGATCACCAGAGTGATTAGAATTCATTCTGACTGAGAAATGCATGTCTGTATAAAATCTCATGACAAATGATCCAAATGCTTATTGAGACATTTCACTCAGAAGCACAAATCTGAACCTCATGGTGGCGCTGCTGGTACCAAACTTCATGGTAATCAGTCAATCTAATAGAGAGAAAAATAAAATGGCCTTGGCTGCCTCTGAAACTGTAAATCGGTCTTTGTGCATTAACTTTACATATTTTCTTTTTCTGTGTTAATGCTTTTCTGATCTTTCCCTCAGATTCACAAGATTATGATGGAGTGCTGGAACAGTGACCCGAGACTGCGGCCTACTTTCAAGACATTAATCCACAGTGTGGAGACTGTACGAGACAGCAAGAGCGGGTGAGCGGCACTCACCCCTGAACCTCTGAACTTTAGGTGTTAACTCCCAGGAATCAGTCCTCACACATCGTAACAAAGCAGTGAATGTCTCTGTGACGTCTGGGTTTACCGCAGCGGTGCAGTCACCAGTCTGGAGTATATTTGTGGTTTTTTTTTTTGGTGCTCTGTCTGCCTGTCAGCCTAATTTAGATTTACTTTTTGGAGTGACGGCAATATCCGCTTTCTCAGCACAGTTATCAGATTGATTGCAACACTACATCTGACTTGACCAAAGATCATCAGAGATGCCATTAAGAGCATTCCATGATGAGATAAATTATTTTCATTGTGTCACTTGTGCAGGTTGTGTTTTACAAATTGAATATAAGAGAAGAGATACTTTTATGAAACTAAGTTTTTCTGTACTGTGTTGAATGTTTATTCATATCGGCAGCAAAAATGCATAAGTCACCAAACAAGCAGCATTTTGTCAATACCCTGTCTTTTCATTTTGTACTTTTATTCTTGTAAAATGAGCAGAGACTGATTTTGTTTAACCAAAGAGACCACGGCGTTCTTAACAGACTGTTAGTCATCTAACGGGCAAAGCCAAGAACAAACGTCACTCGTTTTCACATCACTGAGCCAAGTCCACCTTAACTGAACCTCACTGCACTGCTCATGTGCGGCTGGACTTTCATGAATGACTGGGGGCTGTTACAGGGCAGTCCATAAATGTAAAGCACTGGCTGAACCTCTTCCAGTGGTTTTTCGAGTCCGATTTCTGCTGTTACAGTGGACTTGTGTTTTACAGATATTTGTTGCACATTGACGATTCATTCTGTGTGTTTCTGAGCATATGAAGCAACAGGAGAAACGGCCTTTTGGGTTTTTGTTTTTTTTTTGTGGTTTTCTACAAAAACACCATATGTCTACATAACAAAGGTCAGATTTTACACAAACAGCTTGTTCTTTGTTTACATCCTTTAATGCAATGTGGAAACAATGAAATGAATGAGAGAGACAGCAATAACTGCTCATTAAGCTCTTAGAGAACTGGGTATATAGCACAGTAGTGTCATATCATTGGCTCATACAGTATCATTCTTGCTTTTGAAGGATACCAGCCAGGGAAATAATGATATTGCCTTTATAATTAATTCACAAAGGGTAAATATATATTTTATAAATAGAGCTTGAAGTTTTCAGTATTAAAAGGCTATACTATCTGCCTGTAGATACCTAATTTGAAAAGTGCACGTTCAAAGTGATGAAGGGAGGTGCTTTTACTTTCTACAGTATCTTGTTGTTGTTTTATTTAAAACATATTTGTTCATGTCGTTATTTTCCCACCATTTAAAGATGTTGAGTATGCTTGTATGTCAGGAGAGTATGTGTAAAGATGTGCATTACAATGTCACAAGGGGAATTTGTTTGTTTGTTTGTTTTTAATGTTTAAAAGTTAGCATGCCAAATGTCAAAGGTTATTTTATGCCCTAAAAGGCAATTTATACACACACACACGATGTCAAAGGATGGATGCCCTCTCACATTACTAAGAATGAGTCACTATAAAAGAGCTGTAAAGTTTTCTCACTTGCAGACACAAACTGTGCCTGTGAGCTCCCATGCCCAAACCTCTGGGCATTATTTATGCTGATGGTCTGGCTGTTTTTCCCTGACTAAGATGATCAGGTTGGTTTTTTTTTTGTTGCTGCCAAACGGGTTATGTTTTTTGGTTTTTTTGCATTAATATCCTTTTTTTTTTTTTTTTTTACATACATCTATTATAGTGATACATGTGTATTGCCGTGTAATATTAAAGATGAGTACTTTGTGAAATATGTTTTTTTTTATCCAAAGACAGTGAGAAAAACCAGATGTTTAACAGTTTAAACTGCTGGTTCTTCTTTACATTTATTTCACTTTTAGTTTGTTGCTGTGTGAATGAAATGAAGTCCAGTTTTTTGTCATCTGATGGCAACATGCAGCTACCTTTAATACATTTATGTGTAGATAGATGTAAATATTGAGATGGATGGATGTGCGGTTTATTCCAAGTGTGTATATACTTTTATTAAAAACTAGTAGTACTGCAGTACTATGGGCATAAAAATGTTTTTTTTTTTCAATGTAAATGTGACTTGCTTTTCACATAGAGCTTCACCATATTTCACCCATTCACATTTTGGCCCACAGATGGTATTATGGGTTTTGTTAAGGGAGGGGGGTTAAATGTATGTTTCTCAGAGTCTGAAAGGGTTAAAAGAAAAAAAAAATCCACCCTTTTGGAGCAGTGTCCTCCGGGCGTTGACAGAAAATCATCAGGCGTAATGTTGTGAACACAGGGCCGCAATAAGTTCACAGCAGCCTAAATGACATTAATGTGTGATATGGGCTTGTGTTAGTATGAACGTAGTTTGGTCAGATGCTCTGCAGGCGAGAGTACGGATGCTGCTGATCGCTCCAAATCCTTCCCACGCATGTAAACAAGTGCAGTAGACAACACATGATACTGCACAGCATTTCATAGTAACACAGTATTTCAAATTTATTGTCAAGGATGCTGAATGGGCGACAAAGTACACAGGATCTTTTTTTTTTTTTAAAAACAAAATATGAAGTAAGAAGAATAAATAAAATGTGACAGAGACGTGAAGCTGGAGTGATGTGTGCAATTAGACAACTTACTATATCCTATTAAACAGCAGATGTGAAGTGGCTTAGCCTCCCTGTTTTAACTCCTACACCTTTCCACAACTGTCTATTACTGTCCATCACTCCGGCTTCATGTCACGACCCCTCTGCCATCACCCATCCCTTCTCCTTCTCCTCCCCTCTCCTCCCCACCTCAACACAAGCGTCCAATATCATTCTTGGTACAGCCCTGGTTACAGCACATCCCTGCCACACCCAGAGAAAAGTTCCTCTTCTTCTTGCTTGATATGGGTCGGTCAGCCGCCACCAGCCTGGCGTCTTGCTCGCCTAAAACAGCGAACGGCTGAGACTTCTCCAGCGGGGCCAGGTCACTCGGGGACTGCTGCTGCCTCTCCCCTATGGCCCCGTAAAGAGCCAGGAGGTCTGCCAGGGAGTGAGAGGAGGCAACGTGGAGAGGAGAGCGGCTATCTGTGAGCTCTGCGCCACTTTGCCAGGTGTGCTGGTTATCTTCCACTGTAACATCGCTGAGAGAACTCCACTGGAAAGGGTCTGGAGGAAGAAAAATCAGAGAGCAATGATGGGAATAAGGTTTTCATGTTGAGTCCAATTAACCATTAACATGAGCCTCTGCCAATCAGCTGTCTAACTGAAATAAGTTACCTGATTAAAACCCTGTGGAAGCCTGACCCTCTGATGTGTAAGAACACACCACCTAATGTTCTGGAGAGATTTAAGAATTAAAACAACAATCTATTACAGCTCTTCACCTGTGGAACCTTTCTTCTTTAGTCTTTCTTTAGTTCTCACACTATTTCTCAGCTACATCAGAATATATTTAAAGACATGTTTCAACATATAGTTAAATGTGGATTTTACGAGTCTTGTGGTTAATGCTTGTGAACTATTTTTTTTTTCGATATACACTTGTTCAATAAGTGACGCAATGAATGGAACTGGAGTAATGTCAACCCACCTGTGTCCCCGTCTGTGGATCGCTTCCACCGGGAGCCTCCGCAGGTGAAAATGACCGCTCTGATGAACTCTCTCCCGCACAGTTTTACCCCGTAGTCCCTCGGTACGATCAGTCTGCTCATTACATCAGCCTTCACACAGCTGCATATGCCACCGACGCACACCACAGCCATGGCAAGAGTCAATCTCCAGAGCATTTTCACTTTTCCCGAAAACAGGTGGGGTCAGATGAGCTCCACCTCAGATCTGATCAGGGTTTCAAATCCTGCTGGTTTCCCTGCTCGTTGTTGTTGTGGATGTTTTTTGTTTGAATTTTTTTTTTTTCTGTTCAACTTGTAAAAGATGCTTCTGTTCGTCTGTCTTGTGCCGGAGAGCAGACTTTGGTGTCCTCTTCTTGTTCTCTCTTGGTCAGTGGACACAGCCTTTTATAGCCCTAGTCACTAGTTCACTCATCAACCTATACTTTCAACCCTTCCCCCTCTTACTCCCCCTCCCCCCCTCTCTCCCTCTCCCCCTCTCTCTCTCTCTCTCTCTCTCAAACACACACACACACACTCACACACACACACACACACACACGTCATTTAGATTGATGACAATGACGTGCTTGGACTCATTTCTTTGTTGCAGTATCATTAGGAGAATATTTTTTATTTGAAGTTACTCACACACTGACTAGTCACAGTGATGATTCAGACACAATCGAAACAAAGGTGTGTATGGCACTTTGTATATATATCACTGAGAAGAAATTAAGACTGTAAGTGGTTTAGGATTCTACCAACACTGCGCTCATCTCTGTAAAGAAAACAAAAAGTGGTCTGGTGTTTACACAGAGCTACTGGTTTCTGTGTTTCGCATCAAAATAACACCTTGTCACAAAAAGATGTTTATCTTTGTAATATTTCTTTTTATTGAATTCACAAATATAGTTTCCATGATGTCAAATTCTAAATATATAAAGCATAAATATCAGCACCCTGTAAAATTTTACATCCATTTAATACGACCATGATGATAAAAATAAAAGTTAACTAATGTTAACTAATGTTAATTATAGCTTTGGTATAAAGCTCCCCAGCACTTCTGTTACTGTTTGTGTTTTGGAGTCGTTCTGCCTTCTAGAGAATTACAAAAATGACTACATGCAGCTTTAGACAAAAAAGATTATGATGAACAAGAATAACACAACTCATTGAGACGTGTCTGAGAGAATCATATTAAAATGTTTAAAGATACAGAAGCTGAAGAAAATGTTCATTTATTTCATCATATACTACAGTACTGTATTACTGACTTCAGTGTTTGGACTGATCTTCTGCATCAGATCATCTGTTTTATTAAGTACCTAATTCATTATTTGGATGCTGATGCACCTCTAATAACAACTACAATGACCACAAAAACAGCAGTGTCATTATTTTATCTATACTGAGGTTAATTTCAAGTCCATGAGAGAGAATCAGTGCAAACCATGGACTCGATTAACTTTAAAGAGGCGACTGGTATATTTAACACTTTTCTCATAATTACGCCAAAGCGCTGAGTGGACGATTCTGATTCAGTCTCAAACAACCAAGTCGTCACTTCTCCAAGAAGGAGGCGAGGCTGCTTTTAGCGCGGCGGGCCTTCTCTATGCTATCGAAGGTTGGAGTCCCGTGAGGCAAGTCCAGACGGTCTTGTTCAGACGCCATGATACTCTCAGCCTCCCCTAAAGGTAGAATGGAAGAACGCGTTGTGATGTGTTGTGATGTGTTGTGATGTGTTGTGATGCGGTGAATGGGTGTCTGTGAAACCAATCATTTTTGTCCTATGCACACACTAGTTGCTTTTTCTCCAAAAAAGGACAACGTGATACCAAAAGAAGTTAAAATGATTGCCTGACCAGTGTTAGTGTAACTGAGCTGCAGAATTAAGAATCAATTAAGGTTTTTGTTTGATATGAACTTTTTGTGAACTTCTTGTGATAACTGTGTGAATGTGGATGTGAACGTTGAGGAGAAACAAGCTGCTTTTAAGGTTGTGCTTGTGAAAAGCTGCAAAGGTCGTTTACAGCATTTTGTTCTAAGCTGCCGTCTTTGAAACATGAGTTCAAGTCTGCTGCTCAAAATTAGGATTTCAAAGTGTTGATTACATAATTTAGTGGTTTCACAACAAAAACAGACTGTAAACTGTATGAGAAATGTGAAGCTCGCAGATAAAGCTTATTTTTTTCTGGCTGACATCGATGTTTTGTTTATGCGATGGATGATAATAATGATGACGACTGCGTAGTCTTACCTCTCATACGATAAATGAGTGTCCCATAGGCGCTGTCCATCTGGTAGGCAAATATGAAGCCAAGAGGAAAGATGGGAGCCAACAGGGCCGGCTTCTTTCTTTTAACAGCTCTGAGGAAAAGTGTAGAGACAAATGAAAATCTGAATATTTTCCACTGTCAACGTGTGATTAAAAAAAAAATAAAAGCACCCAGAGACACATACACTCCATTTAGGCTAAACAGTTATATCTTAATAATAGAAAACTGAATCTGCGATTTGCATCAACATGCACACAGTTACACAGCAGACCATTGTGTTGGCTTTTTAAAATTTTCAAAACATCTAAATCCTGGGATTAAGTGAGTCAGACTCACGATGGCCAAGCTGCAGCCATTTAAGTGTGTCATGCTGCTGTAGTGCCACCTATAGGTGGTTTATGTTGCTTTTTTTCCCCAGTAAAACTGTAACCACATAGTTAAACTTGACGTGACCACCGTGTCTCACACTGACAAAACGTCATACACAGAGCTGCACCAGTTAAAGGTCACAGGACTACAGAGTGTGATTAATTTGATACTGAAGCTGTGAAGACTCAGTTCAGTGACGATCACACTTTACAGCTGTCATGTACGGGCCAATACAGGTTGTTCTTTCTCACTGTGTATTATTAATGGGTGTTGTGTGTGTTAGACATAGGTCACCATGAGTGAATCTTATTGTGGGGGAAAAAAAAAAAAAATTCGGAGGTTTTAACGGTATGAGCGGTTACAACACTCACCCCAAAGTGAGTCCCACTGTGGCCGCTGCGTAGAAAGTGCCGAAGTATTTGAGAAACTCTCTGGACCACGCAATCTGCATAGCCATCTGTCTCTCCCTCATCTGGTTCTGCATCAGGATCTGACGCTCCATCTACGCAAACACACACACACACACACACACACACACACACACACACACACACACACACACACACACACACACACAGGAGAATGGACACAGAAGACGTCATCAGACATGTAACATGAAATATCTAATGATCAGAAATCAAATTTAATTAGCAAATGGTAACTGCCATCTAGTACCAGAAAGGCCAATGATATGTCTGAGGCAATTTAGAAACTGCATCTTCTTTAAATAGTTTGTCCAACAGAGAAGTGACAGGTGTATGTTTAACTGTAATATGTCCTCCTTAGTATATATATCCCATTCACATTTCTCCAACAACCAAATTTAAGGGGTAATGTAATCTTGAATATCCGCCATCATATTATTTAAGTGTTAAAACAAGAAAAAAGTCAAAGTAATCCTAAACAAGAGAAATATTTTGAACAAGATATAAAAGGTATCAGTGTGGCTGGATATGAAAGCAGTGAGACGGACAGTGAGGTGGACAAAGAAAGAGAGGGACAGTCTCAGGGACGCTGTATCCATGCTGAAGCACTTCAGTCAGATGAGTCTTTTGTCTGCTATTTCCTGTTTGACACATACACTCACATGTACACGCACACTAATGCATGCTTCCTGCAAGACAATTGCCACTGAGCTGACTGAATGACAGTCTCATTTAAAAAGCCTTTATTCTCAAAAAGTTAAAGTGTCAGAGATGAGTGACTCCAACTCACTGATGATGCAAAGGTTTTAAAAAAAAAAAAGAAAAAAGAAAAAAAAAAAGACCACAGCACCACTTGAGCGAGTCAATGACATAAGTGAATGACATAAATTACAACATGTCGGAGAAGCTGCGTTTTGATTTCTGACTTTCTGCCACACAGTCACGATCAGTTCTGTATGTCTGTCTTGATGGCAGAACATTATGCGGCACTGAAGCTAAAGTGAATGAAATTAAATAGGTGGGGCCTGTTAAACTAATGGAGACTTGAAGAATGAAGAAGTTGTGCAAATGAATAAAAAAACAAAAAACAAAAACACTCTCACACTTAAGATACGTAAAGATATGATGTAAATAACTGCATTGGGCATTACTCCCAGCTCCCAGCAGGATGAATAAGGGCAAGGACCCTTACTGGTCTGGTCTGGACTGGTCAGCCCTTCCTCAGGGCTTCATGGGTGGCAGAAGAAATGGTCTCCATGCTGGCAAAAAGTCATCAACTTTTAGTTGACAGAAAAGAGCCCATCAGTTATATGGCTGGAGCGATACTGTTCATTTTTTTTTTTTAATGAAAAAGGTGATTAGGAGTGGTGTGGCATATTCTAAATAACACAAATTGCTTTTTGGTTGTCTGTAATCACCCTTCTCCTTTAGCACAATAAACGGTATTAAGAAGTTAAGCTCACCTCCATGTTTTGATAAAGATATTAATGATCATTCATTGTTGTCTTAGTATTAGTGCCAGAGTCTCTGGAGTTACAGGTATTGTTTGACTTCACGGACAACTAATAGCCAAGGGACACAGCATTCCTTTATTTAATTTATTCCTGTATGTAAACAACAAAAAAGAAGGAATTCCCTCAAAGCATCACTGACAGATCGTTACTGAGATTTTATGCCACGGCTGTTGCTGACGCAAAGACATAAAAACGTAATAGCACTAATCAGACACCTTTGGTGGTTAATACATGACATAAATTGTTCTCCTGTTGCAGCCATGCCAAGAACATCAAGTTGGATGATTGGCTCACTGAAGTGCTAAGCTACTAATAAAGGAGAGGCCTAAAATTAAGAAAACAGCTCAGGAGGGTTAAGCTGTAATCAGGCTGAGACGTCACAGGCAGGTAAAAGCACAGTAAATGGCACTTGCATTAAAGAAACGCAATCAACCCTTAAATCTAATCTAATGTGGTCTCATGCTATTAGCCTGATTGTGGAGGGTTCAAATCTACATCTGTGAACATTAAAGACTCATTTTCCTCAAACAGCAGCAGAACTGAAGACAACTGCTCCTTTATCGAGTGAGACGAATGTCTGCACATCTGCTTTGTAGGTGGAGGTGGACTGAGTTGGCATGTAGAGTGAAGAACTACTGTTGATCTTCTGCAAACTTAAACGCTGAGATTGTTATGTAACGCCTGCTGAGCCCGGAAACTGGCACGTTAATGTTTATTCACTGTATTTAGATTGTCTGGTGGCTGAGCCTCGTTTTAGTTCTCATCACGATCACAGAGGCACTATTACTGACAATAACACTGAAGCAATAACTGGTTTTAGAGCTGTAATGATTACTTGATTAATCAGTTATTTCTCTTACATGAGAGTAGAGTGATTTTTTTTTTTTGAGTTTCAGTCCGGTGGTTAGGCAAAATAAACATTTTATAAATGTCACCAAAACAGTAAATCCATTAATCAATTCAAATCATTGTCAGATTAACTGATACAGAAAGTTACAGCCCTACTTTATTCATATAATGCCTTTAATACAAAAATGCTGCCTCATAACTTCAAAAAAACAGAATTCCTCTGAACACATGAGAAACGTCTGTGTACATTTTGATGCTATTGATCCTTGTGAAACTTTGGAATCCACTGCTGTAACCAAGCCTACTACAACCACTGCCCTCTCCAGGAAGGAGGAAGCTACTAACCTTTTATAGCCACAGGGGAAGAGTGTTTCATTTTCAAGAGACAGAGTCTGAGTAGAGTAACGTTTTGAAAGAAATGAAAATAACAGGGACAGCTTCTGTAATCAGCAGTGCTTGTTCTCTAACTGTGGGGTCCACTGAGCTAAATTAGTGAAAAATAATGACTCATTAATTTTAGACAAAGGTGAAATAGAAATCAAATACAGCAGGTGTTGTTAATGAGTCAAGAATCTAATCGTGTTTGAAATGGACCTCTTTCCAAGGGCATACATACATATCACCTGTGCACTGCAACAGTCAAAGAGACGTCATCTCGTGTGAAGTCATCCCTTCTCTCATCAAAAAACAGGAAGTAGACTAGACACTCAATGTCTGAATTTAATGAACCATCTGGAAACTACCCAGTTCCTATCAAGGATAATTTTTTTTTTTGACTCACTTTTGGGTAAGTTTCTTTTGAAGAGGGCAGAATATTCCAATGGAAATAAAAATGAATTAAAAGAAATAGAAACTGCCTCAATGGGGGGCCTAATCGGACACAGAACAGTTAGATAACAAATAACTATATAAATAAGGATGAGATAAACTGTCTATCCAGCAAGCAAACACACCAACTGTCTGTTCATTTGTTTTTCTGTTGAGCCAGGGGTTGTGCGAGATGGACTATTTCAGCTCAACTATTTCAAAAAGCTGTTCAGATCGTGCTGTGAAATGACCAATGCACACAGAGCTCACAAACTAGCATGAATGTTTTCCACACACGCAAAGATTCCCAAGAAATGATCACCAGCTGAGTGATGGCCGACACAAAAGACTTCAAAGGAGACCCAGATGTACCACACAAAGGTAGCACCCCCTGACTTTGACAAAAAAATATAAGAATGCATATCTTCCATGCATGCATTATGTACGTATAGAAAGTTTCATGTCTTTGAAAACTGATGCTCTCCGTGACAAAACAAAAATCAGCTTATTGGCTTATAAAAAAAAATCAGCTTGAATGATGCACTCATGCAGCAGCACAGACTCTGAATAAGCTAACCCATGTGCAGTTGTTTTAAACTGTACATAAATGAACAGAACAACTGTACTGCTGACTCTTCAAAGTCAGAGTCTTTAATGTTGGTCTCTGGTTAACTTGTCATAACCATATGCCAATTTTTTATTTTTTTTTTAACATTTTTGAGCTCAATTACAAATTAATCTATAAACATGAGCATCGGGTTGATTGATAATCAAGATCTCCACCATCCAGAAAGTCAACACCCTGTCTGCTGGACCCAACCTACGCTCTGCTTGTATAAAAGCATCGAAGAGCCAATGCTCTTCTGCTGCTCATCTGCTACTTCACCATACTCACACACAGCAGGAGCAAACTCATCAAAACCACAAACATACACACAGCTACTAAAATCCACTTCCAACCTCACAGATGTGAACACAAATACTATTAACATCCAAAACACTCAATATCTGGTCAATATCACAGATCTTGGATATGACTTGCTAGTTTGTTCTATGTTTCTCTATGAAACTTGATTTGATCTGACTGACATCAAAAACTCTTCAAGGAATCTGAATGATAAATTATCTGATGTTACTGTTCCTTATGCTATTTTTTCATTCATGTTTTCATGGTGTGTTTCCATGTGATGACTGTGAGGTTTTGTCTGATAAACTTGAGTTGCTGTGGCAGCATCGTGTTACCTTTACCTACGTGTACTTCAAAAGCAGACATCATGTCATAAGGGAAGACCAATAAATTTAGGGGCAAGTTTGGACAAGCAGCAGACGTTTACACAATGAGTATGAGACTGTGACTGGAAAAAAAGCAGTGAAGAAAAAGTGAAAGAAAGAAATGAGCCACAATGAGTCCATTCCCAAGGTGACAAAGTGAGAGAAGAGCTGAAACGTAAGCGGGAAATTCACTGACATTTTCTAGAGGCTGGGGACACACATAGAGCAGGACAATACTATAATAGCAGGAAAACTGACATACACGAATCATCATGGTCTACATACTGAAAGGAGGAAAGGAAGTACACGTAACCAAGAGACAAAGACCCACCACATCTCACACACACACAAAGTCTTAAATGACCTGGATATTTTATGATCAACGACAAACTGTCATTCGAGGATACTGAGGAATTTTTTACCTTTACTCCAACCAAACATAAAACTACAGGAAATGTTTGCAAATATCACAATAGCTGAATCTGTAGAGGAGGAAGAAAACAAACAAAGCTTGATTTATACTGTGATTTGCATTAGTTGTATAAAGTGCTCACGGTGCTGAGAAACCAATGAAATGAAACTAATCAAAAACCTTGCAGGAAGGTGTTTGCTCACCTGCTTTACACTCAAACCCACTTAAGTCCAGTGGATGTCAATAAAAAGCACAACCCTATTATTATTAACCAAGAACCATTTTGAAACATAAAGTGAACAAAAACATCATTTACGTCATTTCAGAGCTGCCATTTATCCTCAAGACATGCGTGATACAAGCGGACCCATTTCCAGGGAATTTTCAAGTAACGTTTAAGATGGAGCCGTGATTCAAACACAATGCCCAATGACTTTGACTTAAGGGTCCGCAAGGCAAGAGCGTGGCAAGGATCAATTAGCTGTGACTGATGTGACTTGAAAACAATGGCAAGCAATCATCTCTGACATCTTAATGCAGGGGGAGGCAACTGTGATGCTTCATAGATATTCTGAAATTGCCGGGGTCAATCTTGCTCATTAAATTTGGTGATGTCAAAATACAATTTAAATGTTGAATGTGAAAAAAGGAGAAAAAATTATTTTCTGCCACAGGCAGTAATATAATATTGGACCTTTAATGACACTGAAGAGCTTTTAAGACTTGAAATGTTAAATGTATTCATCAAAATTAAAATATAAGTTATAAATATACTTTAAGCAGACAGGTTGAATATTGTAAAATAAGAAATGTCTCAATCTGTACTAAAAACGGAACGTGCTTATGAATAATAAATACAAAATTATCTTTACTACGTCAGGCCAATAAGACAATGTGGACACACTACAGCAAGGCATGCCTAATATTCAACTGTGAGTCATTGTCATGATCCAAACAAGGGGCTCTGAAACTCAATTGCCAAACATTTGCCATCACTACATAGCATTCGTCATCATCTGCCACATTTACAGCTGCGAGAGAATCAAAAAATTATGGGGCAGACAAGACAACAAACCTCCTGGGTGTAACTTGGATAATGTCATTGGTGTTATGACAGTCACATATCCCACCTGCTGCTCAGCAGCTCACAGGCATGAATAAATCACAACAGATTGGCCCCAAAAAAAGGAAAAGAAAAAAACATAATCCTTTATTTAAAAGAAAATAATAATAATAATGAGTGCAATAAAACCTACCTGAAACAGCAGATTAAAAAAACAAACTCTGATCCATGTGCTGGGTTCACTGCAATATCGACTGAAACAGTAATGATAAATCTTACAGCTAGATTTCTTCTTTTTTTTTCAGCATCAACATTCACTCACCTGCAGCCGTGCATTGTGGAGCATGAACTCTTGCTGCTTTTTGAAGTTTGCATCCATGGATTTTGACAGGACAAACCCCATGGCGGCGTTGCTCTTGCTGACCTGAAGATATAATTGCTCAAAATTATGCTGCAGTCACAACATGAGGCAACACGCCAAACAAACAGGTACATACAATCAGTGTATAGAGGTACGACTGGTTAACCAGCCATGACATATTATTTATTTTAGGTTGTTTCAGGTTGGTTTCACTGTACTGCAACTCTGAACAGTCACAGTCTGTATCTGTGCCCCATTTCGATGGCACACATGCTAACTCTGTCTAACATGCATATTGTGCTGTGTATTGCAAGATGATTGCACTCCGTGGCAAAGGTCAAAGCACCTTGTGTCTTTGGCTAACAGTATGTGCTAATAATACCTCCAAACAAAACGGCTTGTCGGGCTTCACCTGGGATGAAGCGGTGGTTTTGACCGTGGCTGTTAGCTTGGCTGGCTAAAAACGAGAGATTTTACATACCTAAAATACCCTGAAGACGGTAAACTAAACAACTTGATAGCGCGGGTCACAAAGACAGGGCCAACGAGGACTCAAGGGTACGTCTCTGTCAAAACATAGGAGCACCGCCTTTAAAAAACGTCTGACTTCCTTTGTACACTTGTCAATTGTCACGTGCCGCTTGGAAAAATAAACAAATTCTCTACGTCCGGTTAGACTTTCAAAATAAAACTGAAAACATGCCACCTCAGTCATGGACAAGGGGGATGGTTTACAAATGCCAAAACTAATATTATAGCAGCATTATAGTGACAGCCTACCACCAAAATAAGTAACTGTAAACTCATTATACAGCAAAGGAGTATCGATTTGGTGGTTGTTTTTTTTTCATCAGGGTGAAATCACATTCATGATTCAGAAGAGGCAACCAAATTATGATCAGGCTTCTGCTCTGAGTAAGTGAAAAACAGGGCTTGAGAAATACTCGTTTTACACACAGTGGTTATGTTAAAGAGGTATAGTGTTTATCACAGGTTGTGGTGCCTGGCTGGCTGCAGTTAGTTGCGAAATGGCTCTCTCTGTTGGTCATTGTGAGTATCTTAAAAGGTCTGAGTGATCAATTGAGCTTGTTTGCATTTTGACTGAAATGTGATTAGGTATGAAATCAGAAAGACCATCTTGGAATTAATCTTTGAATTATGCTCAAGTCAAACTCTGGATCACAATCAGCCCTTGTGTTGTACACAGTGGACTTGTAATGACAGAGACTTAACTGCTACCTCTTTCAAGTGACACCATAGATTATGAAGTTACTTTAACTACTCTCAGTTATTTTAATTTATTTATAATATATTGCCTATTTCTCAAGGTAACTTCAGATATACTCAGAAGTGTAATGGAGTGAAACGTGTAGCATTTATTTAGCATGTAGCAGAGAAGAAAGTTTATATATGTACTATATCTTACGTAAATGTTGTTGGCTGTGTAGATAGGTGGTACCCACCCTTCACAGGTAGGGTGATCTATTAACTGTACCTGTTGTGGTAGAGTTATTATCCCAGTCGGCCTTTAGATTAGTTTTAATTTTATGAGTCAGATCAAAAATGCAGAAGACTTGTGATTTTCATGCTGTAGTGAACCATATCAAGCCAAGCTATCTTTTTTCATCAGTGTAACAGCGTCGAGGACCCCTGGTCATCTTTCACCTTCCTGAACAGATTACATCTTCTTAGATTACAGAAATAACTCTTGGTACAAAACCTTCAACATGTGCAAGTCACAACATTGTCTTAGTATACAGCAGTTGTGTAAAAAAAAAACTACTACTGAAAACACAAGTTGTCCTATGTGTTCATGTCCTATGTGTTCATTTTCCCATTTTTAACATTATAAAAGTTAGAGGCAAATTAATATTTTCTGAAATGTCATGACAAATATGATGTCTCACAGTGAGTCGCCCAGTATTTTTTGACATCCTGGTTACACCCCAGCATACTTAAGCCAACTGAACGTTTTAGTGGCGTCAAACCCTCTCTTCCACTGAAAAAAAAAGGTGTCTACGTGTGACCAGTGTCACAAGCATTTCCTGCACTGACATTCATTTTACCTCTGAGTGATATGGACAATAAAGTCCATAGGAGTTTCAGATTTTTCAGGGATTTCCACAAGTAATTAACCAATACGGAGGAGTCTGGCAAAGATGAACTCCCCAGCGGCAACAGCAACGATAAGATCAGATTAGATCACGTTACCGTTTCACAATGATAAAGTCACGTATAGAACACACACAAAATGTTTGAGCCAGTAAACAAAGTGCTGGAGAATCCACAAAGGTTCCATATAGTAACACTGACGATTGTACAGTTAACTCTCTGCCAGAAACAGCTGGTGGAATCACAGGATGCATATCAGCCCCTTCAACATGGGAATTCCACCTGGCTGATAGCTTGATGATAGCAATCGCTGGCCAAACTTGTTTCTGATGTGTTGAGTCAGAATTTCTTCCATTCAAATTTCCAGATTTCCCAAATAATGTGTGTTTACTTCTGTCTCGTGTGTTCGGGGATATTTTTGTTCTTTTGGCTGTGACGGGATTTGAAGCACATTTACATGCAAGTACTCGTACTGTATGAGATCGAGAGAGATAGGGAAACTGAGAGAAAGGACAGATTTCAAGTCCAGCCACTCTTATTTAAATAGCCTAAAATATGTTTTTATTTTGCATTTATTCATTCTTTTGCATTTAAAATGTATGATATTCAACTTTTTGCAAATGATTATTATTATCTGTTTTATCGTTGTCACAGTTGTAGTAGTAGTATTGTAGAGCATAAAAGTTCATTACTGACCTTTGAAATGATAGTTTGACAAAAAGTCTTGAGTATCAGAGGGCTTTCAACCACATCTCACAGTCTTCAACAGCATGGATGACGAATTAGAAACCCTTATGTGCTGATGAAGTGATGAAGCCAGTGAAATGAGTTTGAAAGAGCCTGCGGAAACAAGTAAGCAGACCTTGAGCTTTCACTTGTGTCTCTCCGCATTTTCTGCTACCTACCTTATTTTGCAGATTGAGACTTTACATTCAAGGCATATGATAAGTTTGTAAAATATGATGCATGTGAACAGATTGAGCAGTCCGCTAAGTAGTTAAAACAGCTCCAATTCGACCAGAGAGACAGTGAAATGCCTGCACAGTTCTGCATATTTAACCATACATGTAAAATATGGGCCATTCTGTTGCATAATGAGTACTTTCACTTTGCACTCCTTGAGCAGATTTTGATGATAATGCATTTGCAGTTTTCCCTAAGTAAGATTTTGACCGCAAAACTTGCAACAGAGCATTTTTTTTAACATTGTTGTGTGGGAACTTTGTTGATGTAAGTACAGGATCTGAATACTTCCTCTGCCACTATTCTATTCATTCTCATTAGTTTCGCTCGGACGGTACCACCGTCAAATCTCGTGTACTACAGTAAACACCACGGTTTACCTCACACTGACTGACACCAGTAAATCTCACTTAGGTGTAAAACGTATCTTATTCTCACGTGAGGCTGTAAATGGTAAATTCAGTGAGACATGAATCACCGCGGGAAAACTGTAATGTACGCGGATGTTTCATCGCAGAAACAGAGAGGATGGGGAAATAACCAGAGAGTTTCAAACACTGACGAAGTCTGCGTGATTTGACTTTCAAATGTCTTCACGTCGTCTCTTAATATTTTCTGTTGGTCATAATAGAACATATGTCTCTGTCATGTTTCGGAGTTAGATAAGATTCCCTACAGTTAAAAAAAAAAAAAAAAAAGTGCACAACTTCCGTCTCTGTCAAAACAACCACTGGACGCTTTATTAATCATTAACTGTTAACTGCTTCAATAGACTGTTTACTGGAGGATGATTAAGTTGGTTTGAACTACTCGTTTCCCCGTCGAGCTTTGTTCTGTTACGCGATGTAATAACTTTTACGGTGCCTACGCTCCCTGATGGGAAGAGTGACACTGTCAGTGAGGCAGACTCTCACCTCCGAACCGCAGGTTCCGACGATCCGCGACAAAAGTACGGGTGGGTGTGTCCGAGCTTCAAAATCCTGCAGGCGTATAAAAACAGGAGGCGGGTCGGAGCGACTTCACATCGCTCACAGCTGAGGGAAGAAGGAAACATCTAATGACAACACAAGTAGCTGTTGCATGACCAGAAGGTAAGAATACTCTGTTAACTGATTAACTACAGTCCGGGTTTGTGCAACTTTAAATTATCATCATCATTATTATTATTATTATTATTATTATTATCGTTGTTGTTGTTATTCACAGCTGTACATTTAATGCTGGTTGAAAGAGCTTTATTTATGAGCATTTGAGTTTCTATCGGCTTGGGATTTTTCATTAGTATGTATATATTTGTACTGTTAGCGGTTTTTAATATATATTTAAATATGAATTTTGCCATTTATCATAATTTTTTTTAACCAAGTGTTTGATGTAAAATATGTCCACCACAGGCTTTGTGGGAATAATAATAAGTGCAGAAAATGCTTAATGACTTATTTGGGTTTAATGTAATTCTCGTACTAATCAAACAGCCCAGTGCCAGTAATCATCAATGCCAGCTCACCTACATTAAATGTTCTGCAGAACTGCCTTTTCACAGGAAAACAGCACAGAAGATGACTAATCACACGTGATAATCACACATTCCAATCAATAAATGGCTTTGAGGTTTGTTTGAGATATAGTCCTAAGAGAGCTAAAAAACAAAACAAGAACTATCTTGTTTGTGTGAGGAACCTTGGATGAAAGAACTTTTAGAAATGCGTGTGGCTGACCAAATCCTTTCCACAGAAGCCTGATGTGCTAACAGACATTAGTAGAGGAAAAACAGATGTTTTGGTGTGTGTGTGTGTGTGTGTGTGTGTGCATGCACATGTAAGCGCACATTGACACAGTTCCAGACTGATACAACAGCATTGCTGTGTCTTTATCAAGAATAAACAGGGAAGTCACTTGCTTTGCAGAAGAGCTGAGTCATGTTGTTCATGTGTAATCATATGGTTTACGATCATATGGTTTTGGATTGTTTTTTTTTTAAACTCGATTATAGGTGTTTTGGCAGTGGAATCCACATTTGGCCTTCTACACTAAAATGACTCATGCTGCCAGTAACATGAGGTCAAACATGGTCAAAAGATTTCAACATCTGTAAAACTCACTTGTGTTTCTTCCTTTAGGTCTCAATGGACTGGGCCCTATTTGTAATATTGCTAGTCATATTTCAGCCATCTCTCTCAGGTGTGTACAGCAATGGAGGTTTATATGAGTAAATAAGACTGCACCTACATGACACCTTTCAATTTCTGTTTGACTCACAAGCCAATTTCAAGTTGCTATGTAAAATCACATACTTTGATGCTGTATATTGTTTCGTCAGAACAGTTAATGGCTGTGAACCAAATTCACATTGACATCTGTTTTATTATTTGTATAATTTCCCTGCAGTCTTGTTCACTGTGGAGGTAGAGCGAGCCGTGTACGAGTCAGAGTTCGGAGGAGATGTGGTGATGGGCTGCAAGTTTCATCCTAAACCAGCAAATCCTGATACTGACCTGAAGGTGACCTGGATCACCTCCACCTCTGTTCGGGAAGTGTACCAGATGAATAACGGGGTGGAGCACGTGACACCTGAGCAGTATCAGGGCCGAGTGAGGCTTCTCAAAGAGGAGCTAAATCAAGGCTGGGCCAAGTTGCAGGTCATTATTGGCAATGGTGTTTTCAGACTTACATTTGTTGGGCATGTGGTGGGTTATCTAAGGGTCTTCTAAGTGATGGGGTGCGCCTGTCTATTGGTAATTACTGACGTGAGGGTCAAATTTCCCATTGATGGTGTGGATGTGGGGGCATGGGATGATAATACAGAATAAGACATGAGAAAGGGAGGGATAATCCAACAGAATTTAGGTTCATTAAAACCGTGACATTTGGCCATGAGGACATTCAAGGAATCTTCTTCTTTTGTCACTTCACAGGTCTCCAGACTCAGGATTAATGACTCTGGAATCTATCATTGTTTGGTGCAGACAGGAGAAGGAGCTGACTATAAACCAATAACTTTGTCTGTTATAGGTAAGTAGAGTCTGTGACAGCGTAAATGTCTTTTGAGTTTTAGTTTTTTCCGAGTTAGACCTTAGGGGCTTTGTTCTAGGAATGCTCTTACACAATGGTCATTTCTGGGCAGTTGAGAAAACCACTAATTCTGAAAATGAAACTAACACCAGTAGCATTCAGTTTGGTGGGGAAAAATGCTTTTAGCTCATTTAAACTTTCCTCAAGATCCCTTTCCCGTATCAATATGATGCAAGATGTCTTGATCATAATTTTATAATTAGTTATAATTATAAAAAGTTATACATTTTAAGATTGGTGCTAATATAAACATACAGTTATAAGTATATGTGCATTTTTCCTCTTCCTCTCTGATTCTCCTCCAGCACCTTATAAAGTAGTGACCAAACGCATTGAGAAGACTCCAGACGGTGATGAAGTGCTGCTAACCTGCCAATCAGAGGGATACCCCCAGTCACCTGTTGTGTGGCGGGATGGACACCTGAAGACGCTCAGTTCCAACACCACCGCCGTATCAACACCGGACCAACTTTTTCTAGTCACCAGTCAGATCCGCGTCAAATCATCACACAAAAACAACTACACGTGTAACTTTACAAACGACGGCCACACTGCAACATTTCACGTTCCAGGTAAATTTGTATTTCCTTTAAGGCTTTCTACCAAGGCAGTCCTCAGAATGTTTAACTGGAGAGGACATGGAAGCAGACAGGGTTTTAAAATGCTGTCCATGTAACTGCAGCCGTCATCACCCGTCTCTCCTCATTTTCCCATCAGCTCTCTACTGCCAAAAAAAAACAAAACAAAAAAACATCTGTTGAGAGGCAAGCAAATAAGTTTTACTGTGTCCCTCTGCATTTGTGTCACAATTTTTTTGTGGCCTTTCGCTTTTCTGCATACCACTCATGTTAAACTCCCTGCCTTTTTCTATGGAAAAAAAAGCAGAATTGTCCTATTTTGAACTGTCACCAAAAAAAAAAAACATCAGAGGCGAGAAGTTATGTGAAGCCTTGGATGTTCATAGGAAATGTATCATCAGTGCGTACTTATCACTTCCTACGCACTTTCTCTCTGATTGAGATGTCAGCCCACATCAAATACGATAACTAACAAAGAGAAAGAGTCAGTGAGTTGTTTGTGAGCATTTATAGCTCTTTCACACAGTTTTTTTCCCCTTTTCAGTGAAGCTGTAGGAGCTGTTTGAGCTTTGAACAATTTAGCTTCGCGTAGGAGTTACAAGAGCTTTTGCGTTTGGAAATGTTGTATGTTTGTGAGTATGTGGGCTGTAAAAGCAGTTTATTTTGGTGCCAAATCAAGGAAGATGAGCTGTGAATACAATGGCGAAGAGAACAAAGGGAAAAGAAGACCAGGCTGCTTGCACAACCAAGTCTAACAAATGATTCTCTTCAATAGCTGTATCTTTTTAGGTCTTGGCCATTAAGAGGAAGTTTGTGATGGTTTGCACTGGGATATTTGGTTATTTCCACGGTGGTTAAACATATTATGCCAACACCTGTTCTGGTTCTGTCATTGTTCAATTAGAAATGTAATACTTTGGGTTTTGAGGCACATTTTAACACTAGTCCTTCTTTGCTCTTTTCACAGATGAAATACCTGTTCCACAAGTAAAAATTGATGCTCTCATCGTTTTACTGAGCATAGGCGTCATAGTTTTCATAATCGTCGCAGTGCTCGTGTATCGACGGCAAAAAGGTAAAGTTCTTTACATACACAATACAATATGTGTAGTTTACAACAGAAACAGCTATACACAGAGCACAAGTGTAGAATGGAACAAAATATCAAAATCACATTCACTGGTATCAGATTTTGAGATATGAGATTTGACCTGATCTGAAGTCACACTTTGGGATTACTCCAGGGCTGGATTTCCCTTTAGGGTGTACACTGAAAGAGTGGATAATCCAGTCATTTGGCAGGCCAAGTGCAAGAAGTTTCCTCATTCCATCACATTCACTGTTTGTTTATTCTGAACTTTTATAGAACGGACAGAATAGAACATCTTAATGAAACACATTGCTCTAACAGAACTTTAGTGTCCGACCAGAACTTGAAAATTCATCTTCAGTTTCTCACAGTAGTGCTGAATTCATTACTCAGCATCCAACAATGTACCATTCCTCTATCAGAGCCATGGTGGTTACCTTTTTGTTTTTGTCAGAGGAATTTGTGTCCTGTCAGTAAACAGCTCTGTGTCAGTGAGGGCAGCACGAGCTTCGCAGGAGACAGTGATACATGTTGACTCAAATCATTTTGCCTCTGAAAAGAGGAAGTATTTTTCAACTTTAACTAAATGAGGACAATGTGGCCCCGCTATGTTGGTTATTTGGCTTTTGAGGGAATTTTATCAACATGTGACTCTGCCTGTTTTCATGAGACCATGACTTTGCTCTTTTGCGACTGACAACCACAAAGTTTGGAAACACCCGGCTAATTGTGGTTTGTGTGACAGGGGAATTTGAAGCTATTTGTAAATGCATGGGTAGTTTTTCAGTGTAGCACATGTTTGTTGTTCATACAATCCCCCAAACAAACATCATCATTTCAATAGAAGGCTTATCACACGTTTCTCCATATATGAATGTATGATCATGATAAGAAGTCTCACTTTAGTTACAGGGCAAGAAGCCTGTGGGTCACATTTTCAAACTAGTATCAGGAAAGAGCGACCGTTCATAGGGGCCATTCAAGTAACAATAACCTTTATTTCAAAAACAACAGAGAAAACAACTGATCTAGTAATAAGAACATATAAGTGAAAATACTTAATTAATTTTAATAAATAAAATTCAAAGCCAAAACATTATAATCATAACTGATCATAACATATCATAGCATATCCTCAACATGCTTTTAAAACATAGATTGTGTGTCGTTTTAGTTTTACTTTCATTGAGCTGCTTGAATGATTTACTGTAGATTAGGAACTATATTTGTACAGTATACAGGACCAAACAAATATACACATATAATGACTTCCACCTTGTATTATGCCTGCTTAAATACATACTCACATGCATTAAATACATACTCACATGCTGTACCAACACTAAATTAATAGTAATGTTTTTGTTTTTGTTTTTTGATAGGATCTAGCACTCCCCACGCTAGGAAGCATCTGGTTGATGATTGGGAAAGTCATGTTCCTACTGCTGCTTGTGAGTTGAAACAGAGCTTGTGCATTTTAGCATTCCTCTTGATCCATAGGAACAGACATATAACACACTGCTGATACTTCAGAAATTCAAGGTGGCAGTTTACAGAAATGCTGAGCTCCGCGACACGGCCTCATGTTGAGAGGACAGCTGCAGCTGCAGCTGCTCTGCCTGGCTGTGGTAGCTAGAGCTGTAGATCTTCAGTGCTATGGCGATAGCTACATTAGCTTTACTATGACTACTCTTAACTGCTCCTGTCAACGTTAGCTGAGATAGCATTGTTAAGCCAGGCATTCAGGGTTTGAAAGTACTGCTTCTTTTAGATAAGATGCATGTATCAAGAACACAGCTGAAGAGTTCAAGAATAGCTCCACCACAGCGCTTTACTGCACACACACAACCCATTTATGTAAATGATGTTGCACAGATTAAAAACAAATTTTTCTTGTAATCGTAACCACTGCCACAATGGCTGCATGGGCAACAACCAAAACTACAGCATTTCAGGGCCTGACTGTCTCAGTCACAGCCACGGCAGAAGCCAGTCGTGCCACAGTGTAGAGAACTAGGCTTCAGTAGCCTCCACTACTTATTTCAGTGTCGGCTTGAAAGACTGAAACGCAAAAGCAGTTTAGAAGAAGTGGCAACTTTTGTTTCAGAGCACTTGTGAAAACAACTACATAAACTACAGAATAAATAAGGAAGTGGCAACAACGAGCACAAAAAATGTTCTGTTGAGTTTAGTCAAATTGCTGATGATGCATTTGTGATATATTTATACACCTTAAGTAAGATACTCACATTTTCTGCCACTTCTCATGAAGATGGTTGAGATCATACAATTAGTGGCTTCCCAAAACTCTGATCTCAGTTTCCTCTGCCCATCATGGTGATTCATTTCATTATAAATGTCAGGCATCCCTTGTGTGCCTCGCTGTGCTTGACTCTTTTTCACTAAGTTGACTCCTTGTTGTGCTGTGGGCATCGTGCTCATATGCATGTACTTTTTCACTAGATCAGTTATGCTCATGTGAATGCATGTTTTCTAACAATGCTTCTCTTTCCATCAGGCCTACAAATAAATAAAGTCAATGAGAAGGAGAGAACTACTGAAGGTGAGCGGCTCTAGTATTGTTAAGTATTGTTTACATGATTTCTGTTTTTCTGGTCATGTGTAAATGATCATATATTATTCATTTGCACTGGTGGTAAATAAACAGCAGTAGGTTTTCTTTCTGTATCCTACAAAAAAAGTGCCTGCTGAAAAATATGATTAGTGCCAAACTGCCACAGACCTTCTTCCAGACAGCTGTAGCTGTCTGCAACAGTATTAGACTGCTGAGCTACATTCATAAAAAATGTCCTTTACTGCAAAAAATATCTGCCTACTCACTTCACGCCTCTACTACTTTACAGGCAATTACGCGATTAGTCTATTTGAATGTCAAACAGTGTAGATATGATCGTGATTGCGTCTGTTTTTTGGTTTGCAGATTTCATGGAGGAAAATCTGGGGGTGTTTCTGAAAGCACATTATTCTGACTTCACCTTCAGCAGAGAGGTGAAGAGCCACCTAGGCGCTTTCGATGTGGAAGAGCTGCCAAACAGGCTCCAAAACAAGTGAGTCACAAATACAAATTTCCGAACTGATTGTCAGGATGCCCCGACTTTCTTTCTTCCGTAACTCTTATTTCCAGTAACAGCAACAACTTGATTTTTTTTTTCCAAACCATTAAGAACATTTTTAAATACACTTTTATCCCATCCCTTAGAAGTCACATAAATCTCTGCACTCTGTGAAAAATGAAACCTATGAAACCTCATAGAAAGCATGTTTTGTGAACCTTTAGAAGTAGTATAACAGATAGGATGGGATAAATAATTGCCCAGGTGGAGTTTGTTTAGCCAACTGAAAAGCTGTAGAAAAACAGCACGTAGGCAGAAACTAAAGCTATCACAGGAGCTCAGTCAACCCAGAAAGTGGCACAGTCAAATTCATCTGCACATCTATGCAAGTTATGCTAGGTGATGCTAAAAGGGCTAGTCTGCATGCACATTAGCCAGCTACGATAGCTTCCTCCTGCTATCTAGTTCTGTATTCCCTAAAAGGTCGGTAGCCTACTGTCAAGACAGCTTGATAATGGTCAGTTAAACAAATTTATATCAAAGTTGAACTCAATAGTTTAGTTTGCCTCTGCAGGAAATTTGCTGTAAATGATTTCTGTCTGTCTGTCATTGGCTTAGGAACTGAAACTTTGTGTGTGGGCAATGGGACATACCCAGCCTAAATCTATATTTCTCTATTCGTATGGGCCTGTATAGTTTACATTACAAGTCTGTTTGTTTTTATTTTTCAGTGAGCGTCAGGCTGTGAAACTTCAAGCTTTACTCCCAGAAGCTGGAGAGACACTTTTACTCGAGGGACCCCCAGGAAGCGGGAAGACAACGGTAGCCCACGTCCTGGTTGCTTCTTGGGCTGAAGGGCCTACACATGCCCTCAGTGACCTCCTCAATCTTAATTTTCTCAGAATTCTGATATATGTCGACCTCAGCACTGCGAAGGGCGACTTGTTTCAGGAAATAGTGACTCAACTTTCTCTCACAGAAAAGACATCAACAGAAGATAACCTGAGGACTGTGTTAACCAGATCCAGGGATGCTCTGCTGTTGTTGGATGGGTACAGAGAAGGGAACCAGTCTTTCGATGAGTCCCTAAAAACGTTCCTAAGAGAAAGAGAGGGATGCAGGGTGCTGGTCATGGCCAGTCCGGGACACTGCCCCACGCTCAAGGAGGCAGTTGGGACAGGAGCGGTGCTGATGCTCCAAACACAAACTGTGAAATACTGAGAGCACAGAAGCTTGTGACCTAAAAAAAAAAAAAAAACACATTCATATGATACAGTTTTTAAAAAATATTTGTATTTCTTCTTTTGCACAATGTATGGTATGATTTTTTTATAAGCCCAAATATGCTGCAACAGTTTGTGAAAGACATACAATAAATTTCTTGTAATAATTTCTTGTCATTTTGAATAAAAAAAAAGATAAGTTTAATGTTAACGCTTCTCAACAAGAACTTACATGAAGGATGGGGAAAAGGATGCAGTAAAATTGGTAATCCACAGTAACTGTTTGCACAATTCATGAAACCCCTGAGAGTGATTTCAGACTTCAAACTCTCTGTTTCCATCAAATGTGATTATTCAAACACTTGATGCTGCTGTTTCTGTTTCTGTTCTGTGTCAGAGCAGCAGAAAAAGAAAGATCACCGTTAGGGTCACTTGCTAGTTTGCAAGCGAAGTAGCAACAGTTTCTCTGTGCTGCGTGAAAAGGGAAGTGACTCTGTCTGTATTCCTGGCAAGAGACCATGGCTGATTCCAGTAACATTTGATCTAAAAAAGAAGCTGTCATTTTATTTCAGTACATTCTTTATACTCTGGTAATTGTTGCATCTTACATCTTACTGAAACTATGAACAATTTGGCTTTTTATTCTGTCTGCATCCTGCCCTGTCGTATTGCTCTACTGCACATTAACAACTACAATCAACCTTCAGATAGGTTGGAGAGGAAACTGCAGTTGCTGACCATGTAGTCAAATGTCCTGCAGTCAGCAGAGATCAGAATGTTGTTATTTCCCTTTTGTCACTCTTTCACTGAGAGTTTGAAGACCTAGATTTTACCTTCTAAGTTGAGAAGTGAAAGTCTGCATGTGGAGATTTCCAGACATTTTACTGTGGTTAGTAATCAGACCCCTTTACTTTCGCAAAGCAAATTGATAAATTGCCATTTGTGCCCATCAACGTGCGCTCAATAACCCATTATTATGTGAAACCACTTTTTTTTAAAGACACATTAAGAATCAAACCCTTAATTCTTCAGTTGTTTGTAGAAGCAATTACAGCTTTGAGCCTTGAGTTTTGGTTAAGTCTCTACAAGCTCTCACACGTGGATCTCCACCATGCTTCATCACAGGAATGGTATTAGCCAGGTGATATGTGTTTGGAGCTGGGTTAGATTTTTTTTCTCATCAGACCAGAGAATCTTCATCCTGATGCCCTCAGAAACCTTTAAATACTGTTTGGTAATCTCCAGGCACACTGTTATGTGTTTTACTCAAAGTGGATTCTGTCCAGCCACTCTTCCATGAAGGCCTGACTGACCAATGCACTATTGGTGTGTGCGTTTCTAAACCATTTCCAGTCCATTCAACTTTCCCCAGGTGCACTCCAATCACATTCTGGAGACATTTCAAGCATGATTAAAGCAGACAGGATGCACCTGATGTGGTTTTTGGTCAGGAAATTAACTTACTAGACAACCAGCTGGAACTGGGTTACTTTAAACTGCACTGATCTCTGTTTTTATAAGAAGGCAGAATCAAACGGTTATGTGTAACGTGAACGTTTTCCCTGGTAGTGACAGAGAGTTGTCATCCAACTGTTCCTCTTAGCTCTATGGATTTTAGCGTCTTTAAGCTCATTGTTTTGGTTTTACGACCCACAACTTCATATACTCCACTGTCTTTTACAATATTTGTCTAAAAAACAAACATACACAAGACATTTACTATTTTAATAACTGTGCCAAACTCCATTAAATGATGATAGGGATTCTTCTATACTGCCGTTAAGAGTATTAGCATACTTCCATAAAAGTCACTAAGGGAAAGGCTGAGGTCATAAAATCATATCATTATTACCAGTACATTTTCTGTGTCATTTCTTAGTACAAAATGACTCACTAATGTTACAGATTATAGTGTTTACAGTTAATGATTTCCTCCATCAGGGAAGTAATTCAAGATTGACTCCTTCCTCCTAATGCTGGAACAGTAATCCTGCTAACTGCATTTGCATTGTTTTGTATTGTGCAGTGTTTTGTATGCTTTGCTCAGCAAGTTAATGAATACATGTTTTGATCTGCAGTCTCAGCTGTGATGAATACACTGTCTGTCCCTCAGTTTGTTGTTGTGAAGTGGTGGAGTCTTCCATGAGAGTTATCTCTCGTGGAAGACTTTATCATTCGGCATTATGTGAAGAGGAGCAGGGAAAATTCTGACCATCTCACACAAGACTCAGTTGATAACATTGGCTTTTTTTTTTTCTTTCTTTTGTAAGTCCATAATAAATGTAAGGTGTTCTGGTGGACTATAGCAGTTTACTCCTGGCACCTTTAATGACTGACACATACAGTATGATTCATCAAAGTTTCTCTCTTTCATATATCAGTACATTGTCAAAAAAACCCTAATTTCTCATTATTACATGAACACATAATACACCATAATCACAGCAACATTATCTCTAATGCTAGGTCTTCATTCATTTAGGGGGAATATCATGGCCACAACTGTTCCTGTGCAAACCATAGATTTGAGTATTACTGTAAGAAATCTCAGTCAAGGGAAATACCAAAAATGTTGCAGTATTTTGGAAAAGAGGATTTTTTGTAATATGTTGTTAGACAGAAGAGAAGTGGTTTATGATGCAAGAGTGGTATTGACTGTGGGATGTTTCCACGCCACAAAAACTTTGAGAAAAATATTGCTTTAAGCCTGTTTTTTAAATTATTATTATTATTTTAAACCAGTATTCAGTATTATCATTCATTTCTACACACACTTTATTTCAAGAAGAAAATTGTGCTTTTCCTCGCTGCCTACATCACTATTTCACTAGATGGTGCCATCCTCCTTTTCATACAGGCTCAGTGTGCGAGCTCTACAAGGTTGCTGATGTTTGCAGAAATAAACCCAGGATATTATGTTAACTTCTGAAGGTAATCTGGAACTGAAGGGTCACAGAGAAAATTGATTTAGACACAAAACATACTAAAAAGTCATTTTCCCTGGAGGTTTCTATTTGATAAGGAAGGGAAACTGTTTCTGTTGTTTATATCTTCTCTTCTCTTTACTGTCTGTGCTTTATCTTATTATTTTAGTCTAAGATGTGTGTTGTATTGTATCTTATTCTATCTTATCTCCAAAATTGTTAGCACTATGGATTGGGTAACAGTGATTTCTTACTCCCAATGAAGACTAAACAGGAACATTTGAGAACAGCTTTTTCTTTTTATGCTTTTCTGTCCGAAGATAATTTTCTCCCAGGAATAAGTTATTCTGTGCCAAAAATATTCTAACAACTGCTTCATCCAGCTGTCCGAAATATTATCGTCATCCATTCAATCTGAGAAAAATGCTTTCCTCTGAAACTCAACTCCCCAACATAGCTGATACACACAAGAGACACACACACCCAAAATGAGAGTTAACCCCATCAAAAAGGACAATCTCCATACATACAACTTCAGCCTCCGAGACCAAAGAGGCGGCTTCATCATTTGGTAATTAATATTCCAGGGAGGAGGCAAGCATCAGGAAACAATTATTCAATAATGTATGGATGTAAATGCACACTATGTCCACACAAAAACACACGCATGCAGAAGCACATGAGTGTATATGTCACTATGAATTTTTCTATAGTTTGTTCTCAACATTTTTGCTATAACATGTTTGTAAAATACTTAACGGTTGTCAGAGTCTAGTCCAGCTTCTGTTCTCGTGTCCATCATGTCAGTGCGTCATGGGACCAGTTTTACAAGTTAGCCCGTTGTACTCTGATAACGGTGCATTAAGTTTTGTCAGCGTGTTTCTGTATCTGCTGACTTCATACATAAAAAAGGATGTAAAGACACTGTACGCCATGACATGATACTGATGCACAGGATGTTAGAATGTGATTTGGTGACAGTGAGTTGCACAGCTACTTGGAGCCCTCTAGAGTTATGAGAGCACCAGTGAAGACAGACAATGCCACATATGAAAACTAAGTGAACTGCCTTGTTCTGCAGTGACAATAGTTGATGTGGAAAAGCAGTGAAATGGGTCGAACAGGCCCACAGATGTCAAAGGTCACATGTCTATCCTCCAACTTGGCAGCTAATTGCAAGGTGGATTTGTGGTTAGATTCTGCAGATACGCCACCGGTCGAAAACTTTAGAGCACCTCATTTTTTCCAGCTGTTATTTAAATTTACATAATTCAATGTCTCAGTGTTTCTGAAATTAAAGCATAGAACAAATAAACAACTGGAGATTTTAAAAACAAGGAATCATGGAATCTTTCTGTTGAACTAAATGTAATCAAAATTTTTGACTCATCTGTCAGCTGAACATACTCGTAGAGGTTTTTTTTTTTCTACAATGGAAATCAAATATTGTTTGTAAAGTTCATCTTAACACTGTTGAAGAACTTTCCATAAAAGTGTTGCACTTGCTTTCACAGTGTAGTAACACAGAGAGTTTGTATGTCATCAACAAAAGGGCATCTTTAGGAATTATTTGCTTTAACTTTCAGGGCTGCATTTACTTCCACAACTATAAGTTAACCACTTTATTAGTCCCTGAAAAGGGCCTGTTTTTTTCATTGACCAAAACCTTTTTTTCTCCCTTGGCAGTTTACCACTGACCTTTGTACCATTTAAGGTTATACAATGGACTTGAAGGGCTTAGATTTCAATGAAAACTGGAAAAATGGGGGTGCTCTAAAACTGCTGGCAGTGCAAGTCACAAGTTTGTTCCACTAAAAAGTCCTCAAGCCAGACACTTAACCCACATGTACTCACTCACACTAAACCTTAAGACTTGAGCTAAAACCAAAAGCAAAAACAAAAAGTGCAAAACCCATAATGTTTATAGACATTGTGTTTTGTGGCTTGTATTAAATTAACTGCAGAGGACATAGGAAGGATGGGGAAAGGTGGGTAATGTCGGGTGACGATGTGTTGATTTTAGCCGAAATGATGCCATGCTTGTGTTGTGGGGTCCATTCTGGTGCTCGCTGGAGTTTTAACACACGACCCCAGTCTGCAGCCATACCCTCTGCTGGCTCTGGCCCAGTCTGTTTGGTAATTGGGATCAGATGAGTGGCAGCAAGAGCGAGGCGACCTGGGTTCTCTGGGACCCACAGTAACCTGGAAGCATTTATTTTATGGAAAAGATGTTTAGTTAAGTGCAGCGCTGCAGCCTGCAGCCCAGCCCCTCTAATGACTCTCCAGTTCTTTTGCCCAGGCGTGGAGACACAGCCCTGTGATGGATATGACTGGTGAAAGCTCTGAACACTGTTTCCTGAGTCCTTCACTTCCTTCCTCCCAGGCCTGGGTCAGCCAAGCTGAGCTGGGTTTCACCAGACTCGGATTGGATTGCAGATTAACAGGCTTCCTGTCCAATCCGCTGGCTGCGTTCATCTGCTTTCCTAACGGTCACTTTTATTTATGAGGGAGCGGTGACGTTATTGAGGATGAATGACTCTCTTCAGGATGGATGAGACGCTGCAGGCTGGAGGCCTGGGTGTGAGGGGTAGGGGTGAGGGGGCTGGAGCTACAGATATGTGCAGACATGTCACATTTTTCTGAACAATGCATCGGCCCAAAAGAGCAGTTGTGTCAATGCTTGTGTACATGCATGTTTTTCTTTATATCCAGCAGCTTCCGCTCCTCATTATTTGTGCATTGCATGTTTTGTTTTGCTGAACTGCAGCACACGGGACTTTGATTTTCTGGAAGTGGCCGCAAAATTCTTAATCTCACTGAGTCATGTTGTCTGCTACTGAGCCCTGAAAATCAACTGTAAAAGTGTGTGGAGAGGTTTTCAAGTACAAAATCATTTGTGCAAAAATTGTCTAGAATCAAGTCTCATTTTTTCTTCTACTGCAGCCACCTGCCTTCTTCTGTCTTCAGAAAATGAATCTGGATGTGAACTGGAAAAAGCTGATAAATCCTTCAGCAACGGCAAAAATTAATTACTTGATAAAGATTATTTTGCAAGGTAGCAAAAAAAAAGGAAATGATGTTTTCCTATCAGTGTTTAACAAATGTCTGTCACAGTTTAGTCATTTGAACATGCCAAAAAAAAACTCGAGATGTTACTTTCTGAAAATATTGTCCAGTTACACTAACAAAATTATATGTAAAAAGTAAAAATGTTTAATTTAAAAAAAAAAAAAAAAACCCCACACAGATTTCCTTTTTTAAAATATTTTCTTCTCAAATAATACTTGGCTTAGTACTTTAGTATTTTTAAGGATTTAGACATGGACATTTATTTGTAAATTGGGTCCATTGTCATTCCCTCCACCATCCCATCCAACACCTCCCACCCCACACCTCTCGTCCTCCTCCCTCCTTCCTTCTCCCTCTCTCCTGCTGGCAGCCCTTGATTACACTTGTCTCCTGGGGGAAGGTTTAAACTCCTCAGAGATAGTAATATCGAGGGCACTACTGGCTAGTCACTTCAGATCAGGGCGGGGGGAGGAAATGGCGACGGACATAAAGCTAAATATATAATTCCTCCCATGCCGGTAATCACAATGTCCAGACGATTTGAAATGACAGTTTAACCACTTTAGACTGAGGAACGCTTTGTTCAGATTTGAGAAGCAGAAGGTGTGTGTGTTGGAGGGTCTGGTTGGTCCCTATGATGGTTGGGGAGCCTCCTCGTGGATATAGAGACTATCCAAAGGGGCCCGTGTGGTCCTCTTTAAATGCACGTGTGTGGGGGGGGGAAGCCCACGTTCCACTGGGTTAAAATGGCTCGCAGACCAGACAGGAGCAATTCTGTGAATGACTGACGTGCCGAGAGCTCCGGAAGGAAACACTCTCACCGCCCGGTATTAGTTTACCTGATTATTAGGATATCCAGCTTCCTCCTAAAATGGCCGGCCATTTCCCTGTTAGAGGCAGTAAGAGCGTCCACCTGGATTAGGCCCAAACGTGGTCTGCATTACAGCAGGCACAACAAAGCACCATGCCACACCGCCACACCAATTACATTTATAAATATTAATAGGCTAATCTGCACATATTCTTTTCCTCCCGAGTCTGTTACCACATCCCTGAAAGGGTCAGAGATACTCTTGTGAACATCAAATCCATTTAAATTTTAAGTTCACTTTGCATATGCAGAGATTTTCACTCCAGACAGGCTCTCTCAATATGTCTTTTCCCCATCATCACATCGCAAGAGGAGAGTAGATTTCGTATTCACGTGCTGATTGGATCCTTGATGAGATCTTCAGGGTGGCTTCTCGCACTCTGACACTCTTTACACTCCAGAGTTGATGAGGAGAGAGAGAGAGGGAATGAGAAGTGTGTGTGTGTGTGTGTGTGTGTGTGTGTGTGAGATCCAATTCTGTCTGCACTGAAGTGGACTGCTCAGTCATTGCCCGGCTTGCAGGCGTCCTCAGCAGCTCAGCTCCTGCAGGAGCAAAGCAGCCTGATGTTCTTAGTGTAATCACAGGAGGCACAAAGGGAAGACGGCAAGCAGAGGGGCATCATATATATATATATATATATATATATATATATATATGAATCCTCTCTGTTCTTTCATACACACAGTGACCATAAATTATAACAAGGTCTTTTTGCCAAACTAGTATGAGATCAATGTCACAAGCTTCTCACAAAAGATATGAATAATGCAATACAGAAATCTACATGAAAAGTGGAGATATGAAGAAAAAAAGGATGGAGAGACTGAGATGGAGAACAACACTCAAGAGATTTTTTTTCCCCCAATATGACTATAAGTTATACTCTTTCCATGGCTGTATCAGGTATTTGTGCTTTCTGATAACAGTAAAAGGATGAAATGGGATTCAGTAAACACACCGCATCAAGCACGCTTCCTAAAATTCCCATTTTGAGGATTTAAAGTGAAAACTTCAATCCTTAAGCGCTACAGAGCACTACTGCTCAATTTAATACACTCAAGGGTTTTGCTGCTTCATCATTTCTTGGTCTTGTATGACCAGTAGCTCACTGCATGTTAGCTAACATCAGCAAACTTTAGATATTGCTGTATATCTGAGTCACAGCTAAATTACATTACTACATCATATTTTAGCATTTACCATTATTCCAGCTAATTAGTGAAAGTTACGTTCTCAGTTCAACTCTTGAGATGAATGCTTTTGTCTTTGCTGATAATGTGAATTTTGCTTTCAACAGTACATTTCCATTTACATCTGCTGTGCAAGAATCAGACACTGATGCTTTTTAGTAAAAATACAGCTTTAAAAAAAAGAGCTTGTAGTTGTTGTGAGTCAAAGCTGGAAGTTCCAAGTGTGTAACTCTGGTTATCTTTCCTTAAATGCACCAGCAGTGGATGAAAGGCTAGACTATCAAATCAAACGTTTACTGAGCTAATTTAGACTTGTATATTTTTGTGAGGAATCACCAAAGGACACACCAGAACTTCCACAGACAAACCTTCATTGCTCTTTCGCTTGCACACAACACACACACACACACGCATGCACACACATGTACGTCAAAAGGCGGTGCTAGTAGTAGTAAACATTTGAAAGGAACAGGGGTAATTCACTTGATAAATGTCAACCAAAATGAAGCTATCAGCTGAAAGCAATTTCCTTGTGCTTGTCTGTGTTCTGCGCCAGGGACTTGGGAGATTTTCACCCCTCCATCGATCACGAAGCCTCTGTTTTAGGCCAAGGTACACAATGCCCTCAAATTGCTGACATATGGACCTAGAATCACCACAAAAACCTGCCATTTCCACCCCGCCTCTCCTCTGTCCCGACCCAGCCACTCCTCTGCTAAACTCTTGTTTATCCAACGACTCTGGTCTGTTTAGGCCATTAAAGCAAAGCCATTCAGGGAAGACAGAGGGCCAAGGCAAATGTAATAAAGCCACAATCTGTAGCTTGCAATTTAGCGCTGCCGCCATGTCGCACCAAAGATGACAAAAAACCACCATGAAATCTGCATTGTCACCATTCCTCAGTTCGTTTCACTATTTTAAAGAGGTCAGAAGACTTTCTGATAAGGTCATAATTAGGAGTCTGCAATGCTGCGGTGCTATAAACATTAAATCACTGTGCGGCTATCAGACCAAATCACTGGGCAAACTTGGGTGCCAGCGACCAGTAGCAGAGGAAGCAAAACAAATCATGATGAAGATGATGACACCAACCACATAATAGTATGGAAAGCCTCGAGCTGTACATGAAAGCAGAGCCGTGTGTGTATGTGTGTGTGTGTGTGTGTGTTGCTGGGTAGGTTTTCTTGTTATTGATCTGGTTTGAACAACTGTTTCTACAAAAATTCCGGACTGTGGCTTTAAAAGTGCAGCTATTTAAAGACAAAGAAGGCCAAAGCGCAGAACATTAAAAGTTTCTTTTCCTAATGGACAACTGTGGTGCCAGCAGCCAGGGGCCTCGAGGTCTGTACACAGGAAAACTCCATTATCACTCGAACTAATGGAGGAGGGGGCGACTTCAAACCAAAAGTGGGGAAAAAGAAAACAAGAGAGAGAAAGATGACGCACGCTGTACAAAGCAGTGTTTCTTTAATGGAGTCCATCAATAATGTTACTTTCCTGACTTTACTGTGTTTAAAAGTGAGTAGCCATGTTATCAATCCTAGACATGCACAGAAATTAAAGAGCCTTTTTTTTTTTTCTCAAGTGCATTTTTAACAGACTTTGAATCAATGTGAAACAAATGTTTGGCAACACGCTAATGATATCTGTTCGGTTGGATCCTGCGTCTCTGGAACAAACTCTCTCTCCCTTTCTCTCTCGCTCTCGCCACCAAGACAAATCCGCAGCCAGTTTACATTCAGACGGGTGCGCTTGTTTTATGTAAACAGACAGCCCTTGTGGCAAAGGGTTTGATTAGGAGGAGGCCCACAAATCCCATTAAAAGTCCATTCGTCCCTCGCTCGGAGTTTGTTTGAAGACAGGACGGGTAACAAGGGAGGAGGGAGGTGACTGGCTGTCTGTCGTTGTTGTTATTTCCGTGCCAATTTCTTTTTTTTGTGCTGACGGTTAAACACAGATATCACCCAGCAGCGAAGAGAAGATCTTTGCCAGTGATGTGGGCAGGAACCGAAACCCAGCGTCCGCCAGGAGAACCAAAACATGTGCTACAGGACCAGAGGCTTGTTTGTCTGTCGGATTCAAAAACTACCTCCTCAACAAGATCCAGTCACTGTCTGTTATCAACACAGTAACACTGACACATTGCCACTGTTGTGCATGTCCACCTGTAAGTTCAGCTATAACCCAATGACACACTATCAAAAATAAGACCCGTGTTCCTCTCTGTACTGTCCCCATCAGCCTAATAGCTCTTTGGTCTTGGCCGCAAGCAGTTTGTCAATGTCGGCCGCTTTGTCGTCCGCCATCTGCTGAATCTGTGACGGCAGAGGGGAAGATGGAACAAGATGAAACTTTTTTGATTACACATTATATACACATTACATATTATGTAGTTGCTTTGTGGCAGAATGTGGCTGGAATGATAATGACCTTCTCTTAGGCACTGATATTGAACTTACACAACATAGTAATTGCTATATTAAATTCATTTTAAGGCAACGTCTTCATGCTTTAGTTGTAATGTCACTTCATTACTTCAGAAAAAGCTGCACCCTTGGAACGTCTGGGCTGTGGTTTCAATAGCTAACGATCTTTCACCCCTTGAAGTCTTATCAGTTCAGTGACTCAGCTCACATCTGGCCACTCTGTATGTGTAATAGCACTGTTGTCATTTGCTTCTTCCTCCCTGTCTCGTACCTGTTTTTCTATGAGTCGTATGGTGTCCTCTGAGTGTCCTTCCTTCGCCTTTTTGACCTGTGAGACAGCGTTAGATCGCGCTCTCCTCAGCGAGTCTTTAGCCTTGTTGCTGAACTGTTTGGCCAGCTTGCTGAGGTTCTCTCTGTGTTCCCGTGTTATTCTGCAAAGTAGAGTTGGACATGAGATGGGAGGACAGAGACTAGACCAAAGAGTAAGACAGAGGTCGTGTCCTTTAAATGTCCCTGTATACTCCTAGTATGTGCATAAAGAACCAAACACAGAAACACATGAATGTGCAGAAAGAAAATGATGAAAGAACAATGATCTCACTTGCGTAAACGGGATGCTAAGTGCTTGTAGACATGAAGTCTAATCATTTTAGTTTTAGATTAGTTCTGACTCATAGCAACTATACAACAACAATCACTTCCCGAGGTCTTAGACCAGAGCTGAAACATCGTCATGAAAACAACTTTGTTAATCACTCAGAAAATCCTACTTCCCCATTTCACTCTCCCTCTTTGTCCTTAATTGGCTTTTTTTCGTTGTTTTTGCCTCTGGGACTATTTGCAAACAATCCAAGTGCAGCGTCTATTTACCGCAAACAATACAGCCTAATTACTGATTCCAGGGCCAATCAAGGAGCGCCTTCTCTTTGGAAATGCAAATGGAGGCTCGGAGCGTGCCGAGACTGATTGCAGGGGGAAAGCAGTCTGACTCTTGTGTCCCTCCTCTGCCAGACTAACACCTGCTGCTCCAAGCGCGCGTACACACACACACATACACACACACAAGCAAGAACATACATGCGCATAAACACAGGCAAGCATTTATACATGCAGACTTACATACACGTGTGTGTATATGTAAAAAAACATACTGTATATGCACACAGAGTGGTTTAATGAGTGAGTGACGGATAGTTTTGTGTGAAGTTGTTTGACTTGGCAGACTAAAAAAGAGAGAGAGCGAGAGAGATCTAGCCAGAATAGAGAGAGAGTGTGACCCAACCATCACATCAACACACTGGGGGTCTCTATACATCTACAGGCAAAAGTCAATAAATCTATCAGTTACAGTCCTGCGGCTGAGGCTAAGGGACTGAAACACAAAACCATGGGTGAGACTTACTGTAAGGTTTGGTTATAATTTACATAATGTACTGATCATTTTATTGATATATGTATTATGTGTGTCTGTGTGTGTAAGAAACAGACTCACTTGGGAATGGGCACCTTGATGATTGTCCCGTCCACCTCTGGGTTTAGGTTCATGCTACTCTCTCTCAGGGCACGGGTGGCAGCCGACGTAGCCTGCGGGCACACGCAAACACACACACAGATATATGAATGTGTGTTTCGCTTTGAGCACTGGTGTGAACTGAAAAGCAGCGCTACAACTGCAGGTAGTGGGACAGCTCCAGCTGGCAATCATTAAGGTGTTAATATTGTGTATGTAGTGTGTGTAGATGTGTGTTTGGGTGGGGTGTCTGTGTGTGTGTGTGTGTGTGTGTGTGTGTGTGTGTGTGTTTGCCAGGGGAAGCCCATGCAGCGTGGAAGTGCCTCGGGCCACTGTCAACGCTCGGCCCTCTGGGACAGGACTGAAAGGTTGCAGGGCAGGGCGCTGACCCCTGGTGACCTCACAGGAGAGTCTGCTTGTGTTCGTGTATGGATATGGATACACGCACACACAAACACATACACATATGTGCTTTGGAGCGTGTATGTGGATTTAATGTTGACATGTTGATCTATTTGAAAAAGTATACAGCTTTTTGATTATTTAGGTAAAAAAAAAGACGCTGGCCACGTTTACACCCACATCAGTAACAGTATTAAGTTAACAATTTCAGTATGTCTGGAAACTGGCAAATATTCATTATCTTATGTTGACCAATGTAAGATCACTGTAACACTGGTCCAAACTATCACTAGAAATGAAAACATCTGCACAAAATTACCTTCTTCTCAGCTGTTGTCCAAAATATCTTCCTGAAAAACTTAAAAAGAAAATGAAGCTAATATTTCCTAAGCACCATCTGTCATCTTTATAAAGGATAATCAGGGAGGAATGAAAAGAAGAGCATTATGTGTTTTGTGAGGGAACAAGTGATCCACTGTCAATGTGGACACTGGCTGGAGAGGCAGCTGTGCTGTAAATGCTACATGATATCGCGACACAACACAAGATCAAGCAAAGATGCTGCGAGGTTGTGAAAAGTGTTGGTTACAGTCACCAAATACTTTGACAGTACTACTGACTGATCGGGTGGGCTCTTTGCCATTTTATTTAAAAGTTTATTTTTATTTATTTGGCAGGCAGGCAGGGAGGCAGAAAAAGAAGCCTGCATGAAAGTCAGTGGTATGTATTAAAACAGCATTCACATATGTGAAACATAAAGACGTTATCCAGCATATACAACACAATCCCGCGGTCCAGCAAACACTACATTGGAACCAGAGAGCTGCAGTTAAACAGCACATACACACAAGGGGGAGGAAGCCAAATCCTTTGAATTTACTGAAAACACAGTCACACTCCTCAAACCAATTCTGCAACCACATGACAATTCCCTTAGCTAAGCTTTACAAAGTGCGCAAATGTGCAATGCAAGGAATAAGAGAGTATCATTTCCTCCTTTCTTCCTTACTCTCCTTTCTCGACAGCTCCCTCTGGCCTTTTCCGCTGGGGGAAAGAAATGGCAGCGAGATTAAAGGAATTTATTTGTGTGCATTAAATCAATTCATGAAGTTTCTTTTCCTTTTGTTAAAATCATCCGGAGCGCAGGCCTCTGGTTGCTCTCTTTGAGTGTGGGGTGATAGATTCACCCCATACCTATGTTTGATTGTTCTCAGCATCAAATTCATCACCGCTTCCCCTCTGCGTCCGCCACGCCGGTGGTTACGGAAAACCGAGAGGAATTTTTCTGGAAAGGCCGAGCAGGTTCTGGTTAATATGTTGGAGAGGAAGAGAAATTACACTGAACTTTCACATCAAAAGCCGACGGACCGGTTCAAAGCAAAGAGGCGAGCGTAGAGGAATGTGTGCGAGAGCTTTTGTGTGTGTATGTGTATTTAAAAAAAAAAAAAGAGTCCTGAGGAAGTATTACTTTGGGGAACAAAGTGGTGGGATGCTTAAACATGCACATACACACGCACACACCCTAAAACACAAGAACACACACAAAATTGCCTACTGATCTAAGCATGCTGTTAGCTGTTGTTAGTTCCACTGTGTCTTCCCAGGCTGCTCCTAATGAATGAATGGAAAACAATGGTTGGGCCTCTAGAGTGCCTTGTAATGGATAGGCATCATTATAAGCCTATTAGCTCTGGGTACTGAGGACTCACCCCTGTGTGGGACATGGGTTAACATAAGGCACGACAGGGTAGCGTGTGTGTGCATGAGTGTGTCTATTGGCGTGTGTGTGGTCTGTGGTCGGAGTTTCGGGGAAGGAAATAGACTCACCGGTGGACCGTTCAGCCTGACTCAAGTTGAAGGCTGAATTTCCAGATTAAGACACTGATAAATGCTTAGATTTGTATGAAGTTTTGTAATATTGATACAAAGGAGAACAAAGGAAAACCACAGTCCTCAGTGTCACAAACAGTGACTGGTGGGAAAACAGAAGATTGAGGAAGATATACTGTTTATACCGTCAGGTGGTTCTCTGCAAGAGCAAACTGGCTTGGAACGTCATTTACATTTCCAAAGCTGGTTAATTACTTTGAATTCTTGAAAAACTACTGTAAATTTGTGGACACAGTCTCTAGACTCCAGAGCAGGTTCTGATATTGTGTTAGAATGGGTGATTGCCTGTCTATTATCTTTTTTTTTTTTTTTTTTTTTAGCCGCGAAACATGCTACATACAACTGCTCTGCCATCATCAGGTGGTGACATCCGTCACCCCTGTTTGTTTTCACAGCCATATGAGCATTCTAACAACCTTTTCACTACATGATGCACAGAGTATGTTTATGTAAAACCTTCAACGTTTGAACTTGAACAGTTGATCTCAAACAAGGTACCATGTACTGGTATAGTGTCTCAATAAGATCAAAGAGAACTAAATCATCATCAGTCATCACTCTCTGTGGATGTTTGATTTCATAATGTTGTGCTAAATGCTAAAAAAGCCCATTTAGATTTTCCAGACCACCAGAAAGTCTGGCCACGAAAGCTCTGCTGTGCCCCCCATGTGCAAAATTTCTTTCTTGAGCTCTGATTAGTACAGCGCTGTATCATCTACAAAGGAAAAGAGGGAGAGAAAAAGGAGTGAAAAAAGAAAAATAATCTATTCCTTCCTAACCTAGGGGTAAAATGAGGTCATTTCCTATTCTGTGACAACTCGCACGCAGACATAACCACATCTCAGCGCATGCACACGCAGAGTTTAGGTTCTTGTTGCTATCTTTCACCCCAGAACAAAGGGCTCCCTGAGTCATCAATCAATTAGCATCTGAGACACAGTTGGAGAGAGAGAGAGAGTCAGGTCAGGTTTCATTTACACAGACTGATGTGGGATTCGGGTTCTGGTCTGGCTCACTTTTCCTTCAGAGAGGACCGTCTATCTCTCTGTCCTTTGGATTATTTTTGTAAAGCTTTTAGTTACTGTGAGCTTGTCTGTATGAGACAAACAAATGCCAGTAGGGAGAATCTGTACCAGTGTGGATTCTTGTATTTGGTTTTCTGTGTGTGATCGTCTTACCTCAGGGAAGCTGCTCATGTTGACCATAATGAGATGAGGTGATTTCATTGAGATCTGACCCAGCTGGTTGAGAGGGAACTTTCCATCTTGAGTCGTCACCACAATGTGATCCAGAGCTCCTAAACAAACACACAATAAACTGAATTGTTTATTTACTTTATTTATTTACCCACACTGACAATTTAAGGAACAAAATCAGGGAGCCCTGTTTGTGCATCTATACATCTGCATGTCAGTTTTAACATCCAATATCAAACATATCAGCATTTGTAAACAGCAGCGCTAAATTTACAGGATGCATTTTATGTATATTTGACTTTATTTTTCTAAATCCAAGTTGAATATTGTTTTGAAGAAATGTTTATATATATATTTTAAAATAATTTAACTTTCAAACATGTCTATTGTGCATAATTATTCACCTTATATCTACCTGTCATTATTGACAATAAAGTTATTTTTATATTATTTGCAGAATATCTTTATTCATACATATGTTTTTAACAAACTACTAGTTAATGTTATGTAAAAGATTATTAACCAACACATTGTTAACAGATTTGTTTTATTCTGTCAGTATCGGCCCCAAAAATCCAGTATCTGTTGGGCTCTGGTAATTATGGTTTTTGCTTTCCTCCTTTGATGACACTTTTTCTGTGTGAACTTAATATACAGGAAAACATGCAGTCAACCACTCAGCCAGACATACAGATTAACAAATAAACAGACAGACGGACGGACAGATGAATGTGCAGAAGAAGCCACAAATTGCATGAGTACGTTAAAAAAATAAAAAGTAATTAGAGACCACTGTCAGGCTGTTAAGAGTTCCCATGATCTATTGTCTCTCCTCACTGTCAACACTGAGAGAAGCCAAGGTAAGTTTGCCAACATGAGCTGATTTCTGTCCCTTCCTCCCATTCTCCCTCCATCACTCTCTTGGTCTCTCCTGTGCCTCCCTCACTCCACCCATCCGTCCCTCTCCCCCTCTCTGTGTCCTCCATCTGGCTAACCTCAGACGCAGTTGTTTCCTTCTTCTCCAACTCTGCCTTACATCACCCACTCCCTGCTAACCCAGTGGGGGTTGTGCTGGTGGTGGTGGTGTGTGTAGAAAAAAAAAGAAAAGGTGGGGGGGTCAAAGGGGAGGTGAACCAATGGTGTAATTTTCTCTTTATGATCAATTTATCATATGAATTCAAAGGGAAAAAAACCAAAACAAAACATAGATGAATTGGTCAGGGATTAGATGCAGAAGAAGAAATTAAAAATAAACGGTTGGTATGATGTGATGAAATGGATACTTTTTATTTAAAGGCCGCTCCCCAGCTGAATCACTGACATATACTGTCTAGCTGCCAAATATTCTGTCTCCCTCTTTAACTTAAAACATGCATTTGTGTGCGGGTCTAAACCAGCCTGCCCCTCTGTCCATCTAAGAGTGCTTCTCTGTGTATGTGCAGCCTGTTCATGTCCATGTCTGTGACCTTCTGCCTGTCCATCTTTGTTACCTGTACCTTGACAATGAGCACCTACACATCTGCAAGTACTTTAGGAGGCCAGACAGACATTTCTTTAACTACATAGATGGAGGGTGAGGAGGGGGTATGGGGGCACTGATAGATGGGCAGAGGAGGATGGCTGAGAAAGCTTCTGCCAAATATCAGAAATCGTTCTTTACCAAAATACAACATATGATGTAATAAGATGATAAAAAATCACAAAGTCTACTGTATATGATGTAAATGTACACTGCACTACACATATTTTGCTTTTAATCTAAAAAAGATGTGGTTTTTAGCCACTGACATAACATTAATCAAGCCACATCATTTGTGAACTGCGGGTACCATACTGTGATTGAAAATGATTTGATGAATGTCAATTCCCCTTCTCTCTCCCCTTGTTTCCTGTCACCTCTCTACTGTCCACCTTGGACTAAAGGCAAAATGCCCCACAGTGCACATACAAACCTGCCAACCTTAACTGTAAAAGTGGGCCATTCTGATCAAGTGGTCTCTGTGCAGCTGTTTGGCCTACACCAGGGCTTGAAAGACAGCGTCCTCATCAGCATAAGTTAACTCGACCAAATGAGCAAGCGTGTCAGTTAACGTCTAAACCGTGCCAACCAGATTATGTGTGAACACAACCATAATGTGCTGTGATGAACTCGTGAGGTCTTATGACTCTTTCAGCCAAGATGAAGTATTAACAAGAACGGGAGTCATGCTCTGTACTTCAGCACAGCTGTGCTTTGGGATAATGCTAACACATCTTAGTTTAGGAGTTTAGCATGGTCACATTTGCTAATTAGTTGCTAAGCATCAGTGTGTTACCATGCTCACAATGTCACTGGTAACATTAGCATTTAGCTTGAAGCAATTCGGCGCCTAAGCACAACCTTACACAGCCACTAGCACGGCTGTAAGACTGTTTGTCTTGTTAGACGTCTTATCGACAGAGAGGTGCCATTGTTGCTATTGTCAGATCACTTAACTTGTGTTTTCCAGCAAAGTTTTTTTCGACAACTGTTTAAATTACATTTAATGATTATTAGAACTCTGTGTATGGACAAGGTGTTTTGAGGTATTTAAAATTATTTTCCCTGTACTGTACTCACAGTCTCGGTCCACACTGTCTTAAAGTTTCCATGGAAACAGAGTAAGTTTTTGGATCAGATTACCGCTATATGATGGTCAAAGCACTGATTCCTTCTCTCTGCATCTGTCTGGGACTTTCTGCCACACGTCATGCACAAACAAACACATGCACACATACAGTACAGTGCATACAGTCATATCCACACACACACTCATAAGCTTAATGAGAGCCAGATGAGAGGTGCATGGAACAAACACACACACTCGCACGAGACACACACATTCGGACAACTGACGTCATTTCATTCCACCATCTCATCTCTCCTGTCAGCTCTAAGTCCTGCTGCCTCCCTGGATTACTGTGCAGCTGGACAGAAAAGAGGGGGATGGACAGAGTGGAGGAGAGCAGCGAGGGATACACAGATGGAGGGACAAGACAGGGAGAATGACAGGATGGAAGGACAGCGTCAAGAATGGCAAGAGATACAGAAGGAGAACAAAAGAGATGAAGGGAGTGAAGTAGCCAACTCTCAAAAGTTTCCATGTGGATCAATAGGAACGTTTAATTCAAAGGCATGAGAGAGAGATTAAAAATATCATGAGCAGAAGCCAAAATTTAAAAGCTGGGAATTATTGGAAAAACAAGAGAAAAGTAAGTGAGGGATAAAGGGAGGGGCTGAAGATAGAAGATGACTCAGAGCAAAAAATTGTTGAATGATGAATGGTGGAAGAAAAAAAGAGGCTGAGAACAAGATGAGAACTGGACAGATGAATGAATGAAGAACAGTGAAACAGTTAGACGTCATCTACAAGTCAAGACATTGAAGGTTTAGCCTTAAAAAAATAAAGGCCATGTCAGTGCCCTGGACAACGATGGCACAGTGAGCAAATCAAAGGCCAGAGAGAGTGAAATTTCAGCTGAGGAGGAAAAGCAGGAGAAACTTAAGACACTTTCAGGTTTGAAGTCTGACTCCAGCAGCTGCCTCCTCCCACGGGAGCTTCCTTTATACACGCCTAGCTCCCATTTGTTAGAACCCAGAGGCAAAGGGTTATGACCTGGATGTAGTTGGGGAAACAGAGGTCAAACTGAGGTCAAGGTGAGGTCACACAGGGCTCTCCTCGGTCTCAGGCCTTGGGCGATTTATCAGACAGATGCACAGAGGAAAACTTACTGACATACGACCCCCAAAGTATGTGGTGTGGTACTAAAAAGCAAAGCCTTGTGTGTACAGTACATGAATAACATGAAAAATAAAATCGCACTTTCAAAGTTCCACTTCACCATACAGGATACTGAGTCACCGCACACTTCATGCATGTCTAGCTTGTTATGGTTGGGATTTTTTTTTTTTAATTCAAAATAGAAATCAACTGGTTTTGAGGTATTTCATGCATGTTTGTGATCTCCTGGATGCTTGCAATCCCGTCAGAATGATAAAATGTTAACTCGAGGCTAAAGAGGTAACAAACAACTCATATAGTGAAGCACAGAAGTGAAGAGGCATGCTTGCAGAGATGTAATTGAAAGGCAATATTTGGAAATACTGGATTCAAACAATGGTTTCACTCTGGGTAAACATTTTATAATTCTGGCCGAACTGCAGACATCCAGGAGACCGGAGACATACCTTTGAAAATAGAACATGTTTGTGGAAAATGGATAAAAAAATAACATTTTTTTTTTCACGAGGCTAGCACAGGAAAGCTATGAGGGCTGAGGTCAAAAGAAGGATTACTAGTGAGAATGAAATTAAATAAGAGGAAGATTATTAAGACTTAACCGGCTGCAGAATAAACCCAGCTGTCACTCAGAGAATACGCACCTGTATGTGGTATGATATTCAATTTACTGCATTTGCTCTATTGTTCTTGCATGTTTTTCTTCTTTAACAATCTGTTAACAATAGCAGGAAATGACAAGCTGAGCGACTAAATTAAGCCCTTCCATCTGTGAGTATACTGTCACTGCTTTTATTATTCTGCCATTTATTTCAACTTAGCGTTACATTAGATGGCTACAGTTATTTATGTGGACTTTTATTTGTTGTCATTGTTCTCTATGAGGTGGCTTTAATTTTGAACTTGCGAGTCAGTGTATATGTGCAGGTTTTGCCTTTTTGGTAACTGTTCAGTTGTGTCCTTGAGAGTATAAAGTGTGAGAAACATAAGGAGAGTGATGTGAGGAGACAGAACACGTGAGAGGGAGTCCAGGAAAGAAACAGAGCTAAGCCGAATACCTGGAGAGGTCCGGATGCTGAGGTTGCGTGTGAAGTCATCTTTGAGTGTATTGAGAATAGTGGTCATGTCCTCCTTCACTTCATCTAGACTGATGATGTCTTCCACCAGGGCTGAATTAATACTCACCTTAGCTGACTGGCCCTTTGCCTTGGCTTGGAAGATGAAGAGAGGGAAAGAAGCACTGAGGAATGGAGACTCACAACTAAGACAAATAATATATAAAGATCCACATCCAGAGGTTGTGCAAATGTGAACTCAAGCGTTTGTAATCTCCTCACTGACCTTTTGCCTTCTTGGTAGCATAGAGTCTGGTGCATGCAGCAGGGTAACAGGTGGTGCTGGGGCACGGTAGCAGTGTACTGACCCTGGACGTGGCCGCAAGGGGAGACCAGGCCTGTCGCATCAGGGACTGACAGAGCAGAGGTCGCAGCAGTATCAGATGGTTCAAAGCCATAACTAAGTGAAAACATACAGACAGCAAAAATGTTGTTAGAGGAAAAATAGAAGCACAGTGATACTGAGTTCAGAGTAACATATTTTGACTACACAGCTTATTCACAGATCACCTGAAATCAGCCCTAATATTTATCAAAATGAAGTAATAACTCAGATCAGCCAGTAGGAGGTGGGCCTACATCTTTTACTGACGTTACAGTGCCATAGTCTCCTTCTCTATTGTCAACTATCTGATGATAATTTGCCACAAAAATGATGAGAAGAAACAGTGGAACCAAAGCAGTCAATATTAGATTTTCTTTGCAATGTCAACCAGATATCTTTGCAGTCTATAAGGAGTAAGGCTTTTTCTTTAAACCTATGTTATGGACCTATGTTTGAGTTTTTTATTTATATAACTATAAATTACAGGTATATTCAAATGCATACAATAACTCTGGAAATCAACTTATAGATGAAAATCAGTATTTCTTGTATTTATCAGCAAATTATCATCACAAATCTTAGACGTGTTAGGAAATCTTCCCCATAGGAGTGGACAATATGGATAAAATTCATTTATGCAATTTATCCAATTTAATATAGTAAATATAATTTTAAAACACAATATCTATATATAATAGGTGTCCAAGCCAAAATGTCTGCCATGAAACAGGTCTTTTACTTTCTTAACAAATCTATTAATTGTTAAGATCAGAAAATGCTTGCCACAGTTTCCAAGGTGTTGTCTTCAAATGTCTTTTTTTGTGTGACCAACTCTAACACTTAAAAATGTTCCGTTTTCTATCGCACAACAAGAACAAAAACAGCAACTGAGAGGGTGAAACTGGGGAATGGTTTGCATTCTGAAAAATAAAAAAGGAAATTAAAAGATTATTTCTCTGCTGATCAACTAATTGATTAAATAATTTCACTGATTGGATCACAGACTGTCCCCACTATTGTAGAACTTGGTGCACTCAGCTTCTCAGGCTACATTACACACAGTTACACTCAGTCACCATGCTCTTTCGCTTCTTTTTCCACACAGACAAATCTATGGGATAAAACTAAGTCTGCACTCAGCCCACGCACAGTTGTTTGGGCATTCCTGAAGGGGAACCTCCCATTCAAAAAACATGCAACGCCATGAGACCAGCCATGTCTTTTCTATGGAGGAACCACCTCCCACCTCGCAAACTGGCTCTTGAGTGTGAACTGTGTCACTGAACCTCAGCGTACACACAAGCACAGACAAACTCTGAGATATCGAAGCCCACAGACACAAACAAGTTAAAGCCGGTCTTTCACAGTCAGTGGCTGTGAACAGCTCGCGGTGTACTGCAGCCTGACATCCTCTATTGTCTGGTGTGTATTTATAACTGTAAACTTTAAACTGTGAGGAGAAACAAACCGTACTGCTGCCGTAAAAACTATTTGGTCAAACATGAGTGGAGCTTTCACAAGTGCATCATATTTCTGAGACACTTTTTTTCTACGAAATGATGAAAATTATTATTTATTTTCAGCCCTTTTTTTGGAGATCTTCTGAGTCAGTGAATAGATTGCAGACTCACACATCTGAGTCTGAAAATATTTTTTGAGACGTGAAGAGTAAAGGTAGAGTAAAGAAAGACTTTTTTTACTTGCCATAAAATGGGAAATTTATTCAGCCAGTTTTTCTGGGGTTTTTTTAAGTGGACATGGCAGACATACTGTTTGAATTTAAAAAGCAGGTAAATACTTCTCATCACCAGTCATGAGCCCAAACTCCCCCAGGGAAACTCACCTCTCTAAGAAATGTTTGATTACTCAGCAAAAGATTCTGTTAGGAAAACACTAAAACCCTTTTTTTTTAAAAAAAAAAAAAAAAAGAAATTTAAATGTATTATATATTTAAATGTTGTTTTTTCCCACTTTCCTCAAAGGCAGCTACAACCATACCACTAGTCCCTGATGTTAGTACAAGATAATTTGCCAAAATCCAAACATATTCCAATGGCAATATTTAGGCGAGACTGTGGTCCACCATCTACAACACAAACCCATAACAGGCATCTGTGGCTGGCAGGTTTCCTGTCATGCTGATACGATACGGTGCACTGTGGCAGAGCAGATAGGCCGAGATGTGGGACAGTGACAGATCTCTTTAGAGGGGAAGTCAAGCAGAAAAAGCGAAGCACAGGTGTTAGGTGGGATACTGTAGCCTCATATCCCATAGATTTCACACCCAGCAGCAGCTGCAGACACACCTCTGTTTCTTCCAGAAGCAGAAGCCAGCTGGTGAGCCCGCATGGTTTCTCCTCTGTACACTTTAGAGTTTGAGTAGAAAATAAAGCGGAAGAGTATCTGACAATGCTTTGCCTCATCAAACAAACTGTTCACACTGAGGCAGCAACTACTAACTACTACTAATAATTTTTTTCCAATGTCAATTAATCTCTTTCTATATTTTTGTTTTGTTTAACTGATTTAACTGATTAATTGTTTGGTCTATAAAGTGCCAGAAAATGCTGAAAAATATTACTCACAACAGTTACCAGTCCCAAACCCACATGCATTCATATTACAGTGATATAAAACAGTATAAAGCTAAATGTCCTTGCATTTTTGCTTGCTAAATTACTTTTTAATTGATTACCATCATTGTTGGTGATTCATTTAACCTAGCATTCATCCCATAGTCTAATCTTTTCAGCACTAGGTCACACTGTACTATTTAAATAACAGGAAACTACTTATGTGGTCATCTGGCCAAGTGTCTAACTTCTACCAAAAAGTATCCCTGAAAATGTTTTATTTTATTTTAACTTTATTTCTTGTAAAGTATTGATTTTATTAGCATCATACAGCCCACTGAGAGGAACACTGGCTGGGAAACTTCATATGTGATATTCCATACTGATATGGACATGGATATATGTGGATGAGGGAAGGAGTTTTTTTTGTTTGTTTGTTTTTTTTTTTTTATGTCATTCAGTCCTGTAGGTGGCACCAGGTTAATTCACAGCTTTAATTTTGAATTGATAATTTCGACATAAATGTGTCTTGTTAAAGCAGATACTATGTTAAGATCAAAATTATACACATAATTGAGATAACTAGCTGGCACCTTATGTAAGTAAAGCGGTCTGAAGGTCGGTGCTGTGAAGGAAGCACTCCTTTGAACTTGCCATGAGCAAAAATCGCTTACACATGGCTGCTAAACATAGTACTATCGTTAATTTCAACAAACCATGTCCTTCAACTGTAAATAAACACGAAACTATACTTACTTTCAGGTTTATAGCCTTTACAGAAGCTTGATAGCTGAAAACAGAGCCATCAGGAGGAAAGCCACATTTGACATCTACGTTGTCATCATCGCGCGCCGACGTCTGGAAATGTCCGGGTGAGTGTTTGAAACTATACACGGGTCGCACCGCATGAGCGGGGTTCCTGTCTCAAGCTGAAACGGGTAACCGCATGACCCAAAGAGACATCGGAGGGTGGCAAACCTTAAACCGAGTGCCTCCTCATTACTCCTCATACAGCTAAACAAACTACAACATCACCCTGCGCCTTTGTTGTCAGGCGGTGACTGTTCATCGTTCGAGCTAGCTCAAGTGGCCCTTTTTATAAGAAGAAAACGTAAAGGGAAAAAAAGCATAAGATGATTAGTATTACGTTTTGACGCAGCCGAATCATCCCGAAAGTGGGATCAGAAGCAGATTGAGTCGAACAAGTCAGTCGCCAAAAGAGGAAGTTTGACAGAACGAGGAGGTAAACTGATACTATCTAAGCTAGCTAATGGCTAGCAACCCACTGCTCGTGTAAAACGGACTGTTAACTGTTTAGTGGATAGATTTAGATAATCGTAAATGAATACTCATTGGGTAATTGAGATTAATTTCACCTTCTACAGTTGGATCCATCTTAAGCAGCTAACACCAGCAACGAGCGGATAGTGGTCGGTCGGTGAGCTTGCTATTAGCTAAGCTAACGTTAGCTGGTATAAAGTCAGTGAGAGAAATAAATATTTGTTCTCTTTGAGGTTTTTGGGGAACGACGTGTTTTTCATGACGCTAACTCACCCTGCATCATTTCCTAATTCTGTTTATACTGATTTTTGGAGATGCTGGGTATCTAAACGTTTTGGACCACCATCCCATCGTTGATTTACACGTGTGTTTTGCATGAATCACGTTTACTGTTGAATATTTCTGGTATGACATAAGGTTTTGGTTAAATCTCAAACACTCTAGAAAGGGATCTGTCTGAGTGAAGTGATTATGGCTTTTAAATTCATTGAGATGACCCAGATCAGATCAGAAACTGCCTCACCTTTCACTGTATATTCAGTTTCCATACTTTCCGTTGGTTGTAACACCGTCCACGTTTGTATGTAGGCTTTACTGTTTGACCTATCCAGGGCTCCTCCCTGTAACAAAGCACAGTCTTGAGAGTTGAATGTCTCTATGTGATTGAACACACAGTAGCTCAAATGTTTTCTGATCAGTTCTCTTAATGTTCCAGATGCCATCTGATCAATCATGTAAGCCCCAGTTCTTAGAGATACTGTTTAGTTCTAGCATTTTATTCTTTCAACTAACAGCTTGCTTTTCTGAATTGGAGTTCCACACAGACAGAAATGTTAACATATCTCTGCTTTTTCTTAGTAAAGCTGATTTCTCTGTCTGCTATCCCTGCCTCCCACAGAGTACACATGTCGTCTGCAGCAGAGTCAGTGGAAAATGCCTCCATCATTTCAGAGAGTGTGGCCCATGACGGAAACCGCTTGTGGATAGGCAACATCGACCCCAAAATCACAGAGTGAGTATATCTACTGCTATTTAACAAACTCTAGCATCGTGGTGAATTTGTGACTAAAAAAAACTGTTGGTTCAGTTTAGATTAGAGCTGAAACTACCAGAGCGACATCCTACAATCTAGTCATCATTTTAAGACTTGAAAAGTTATTAGAATAAAGAACAAATTGATATTTCACTACACATCTTAATACTTAAACATGTAAAGCAGGTAACAGAATGAACAGAAAAATCAGTGTTTGATTTCAGCAGCAACAAGTGTTCGACCTGAGGCGGCTGTTAGGCAGTCCATGTTATGAACCTGAAGCAGTGCTTTTTAGCGTGCCCAGCTCTGCCTCATACAGAGGCAACGCATTGTGTGTTCAGATATGATTGATTAACTGTGTGCGCAGCGTGTGTGTGTGTGTCGCAGGCTGAGACTGAGCAGACAAGGCTGGGTGTGTGAAAGAGAGGCAGCGAGGCGTGGAGACCTGCTCTGCTAAGGAGTAGCCATCATTCCTCACTCACCTGCCCTGTTTACTCTCTCTGTGTCAGTCTGGAGCTGATTGTGTGTATGTGTGTGTGTGTCTGAGAGTGTGTATGTGTAAGCATGTTTAAATACACAGTTGATGTTTGGGTGGCAGCTGGTAGAGGTGCAGGCTTCAACACACTGAGGTGTCTGTTCATTATTAGTGCCTTGCTTTACACAAGATCATGTATACAAGCAAACATCCTTCAGTTGTTGCCTTTTTGTTTTCAGTTGAGTGTGCAAAACTCTAAATGTGAGAGTGGGGAGCACCCTTTGTCATACAATGTGATGGAGAGGAGGTAGTTTTCGGGGTGAGGGGTGTGTTTATGTGCCTATGGGGGCTGCTGGAGAATGTATGGGCCGCAGCTCTGCTGGGAGTCTAGACAGGCGTTTCCTTCCCCTTTCCCTGCTCTGCTCTACTTCTCCTTAAATAGCCCACTGCTTCACAGTATAGATGGAAAACAAGAGAAATGCCCGTGGCCTCTGATGCTGATTGGGAAGATTAATTGGCTCCTGGATAGCATATGCAGTACTCCCTCTGATTTATCCCAGTAAGCCAAACCAAAACTCAGTGCAGAGGAGGAATGTAGACCTGGAATGCAAGGTGATGATTATGAGTACATGAGGCCAAAACATCGAACAGCACACATTGCTTTCGACATATAAATGGAGTAGTGAATAAAACAATGTTTATTGCGCAAGATTTTTTTTTTCTTAACAAATTAAAGACTTAAAATTTTGTGCATGAGTCATTAAATCTAGACTAGAATTTGATATGGATTTTTAGGTGTAATTAATTGTAATATTTCATTTCTCCAAGAGGCATTGTTTCCATATTTTTAGCTATTTGGAAGTACATCTGGTTAATTTGAATATTTAGCAATACTGCATGTAAACGATTTATAAAATAGCAAAGGTAGAGAGGAGAAATAATATTGTTGATGAGTGTTTTGAAGGTATTCAGTTCTGCTCTGGTTGTTCAAGGAACAGTATTAGATTGATTAAATGTGATGACGTAAGTAAGGAGCACTTTAATTTTCGCTGTCCTCTTGTCTGACAGATGGATTTTGGCCTGCGTTATGAGTAACCTTGAGTTTCCTCCCTGGAAGAGGGATGAAAGTTCCCTGTAGGGCTCATAGCTTACAATGATGTGATTAAACCTGGAAAAAAAATATTCCTATCAGTCACATGGTTTTTACTCTTCACCGATGAAATGAGAGCTTAGCTAGAGCTGAGATAGAAATCCCATATAGTGTCCTTGCCATGCTCATAGAGCAGAAACACAGCAGGTGTAACCGCAGTTTTCACCACATATTCATGTTTTTGTGCTTTTGGCTGCTCAGAGAGGGAATTTCTCATTAGTGGTAATCCATCACCCTCTTCCCCTTTGTTCTCTCCCTGGCCCTCTTGCTACATTTGTGTATCTGGAAGTTGTCGTGATTCGTGAAGCCCTTGTAACCACCATCTTACTCAGACTGCATTCAGACTCCTCCTCCTCTCTATTTTTTTTCCCCTCTGACCTGCACTTTTCTTGACCAAACCTTTTGGCCCATCTCCCCTTTCCTTCCTTCCTCCTCTGTGCATCCTAGCTCTTGTATCTCTCCTACCTGGCTTCTCACCTCCTCTCTTCTTTTGGCTTCTCCTTCTCTTCCTCCACCTTTCACCTTGCCATCAACATCCCCTCTCTGAACTTTACTCTCCCTCTCCCCCCCACCATTCCCTCCCTTTCCTCGCCCCCTCTCCTCCTCTTCCTCCGGTGGATTTTACAGCCCCCAGGAGGAGCGGCCCATTGTGGTTCAGCTCACAAGCATCCAAAAATGTTCTTAGAGTGGCATCTAATTTCTGTGTCATTTACACATATACACAGACATGCAGTATGTGTTTATTTGAATATCTAGCAGTATTAAAAGGTAACACTTAATGCATTACTGCATTTTAGCATAGTTGCATTTGGCTGAAAGGATTGCCTCTCTTATTCCCTGAGAAGTGTTGCAGAGGTTAAAAGGTGCAGTAAGTGCAATGGCAAACTATTTGAGTACATTCTGAGTATATATTATTGCATTGTAGAACAGTGCTATAGGTCATATGGTAAAGTTTATTTCAGTAGAGTTTTTCCTGTTTAAATGAGCCTAATGCAGGAAGAGCCACCTTCACATTGGAGGCTTACAGGGTGTTGTCTGGGAAAAGCAGGAATTCTCCTCAGCCTAAAGCCCTCCTGGGAGTCATAGAAAGATGGAAGACATTAGTACAACCTGTAGCTTAAACCCACACGTCACCTTCAGTGTCCCACATTGAATCCCATTCACACATTGAAATGCACGCTTGCACACTAACGTCATGCATTTCTTATTGTGGTGAGACACACACACACACACACACACACGAACACACACGAACACTAAGCACTTCAGGATTAAAAATAACAATCAACTAAACAATAAAAGCCTGAATCATTAATTCCTCTTGGACAGTTATACAAAACACCTGGGGTCATTCTGGGGCCTGGACAGTCACACACGTTAACCGCTCTGAAATAAAAATACAGGAAAATGTCCTCTGCTTTTTTACAATTTTTGGGTGCATTTTAGGTGCAGTTATAGCTTACAGGGGTGGTTTAGTCTGTACTTTTTGTTTGCTGTGAGGAAAGCCAAGGCTGCGACTCGGTTAATAAATTAATCAACGGGCAGAAAATAGATCATTTCAGTCATTTTATGACATTGACTTGTTCCAGCGTCAGCATCTTAGATGGTTTCCTAGTATTTGATGACAAGTAAACTGAAAATATAATTGGAAAATTTCTGACAGGTTATAGACCAAACAATTAACCAAATAAACTGCTAATTAATCAATAACGAAAATAGTCTTTAGTTGCAGCCCTACATGATATTTCCCATCAGATACAGAACAATAGGCCTCAGACAATCGCACACTCTGCATGCACAAATATAAGAATATTGCACACTGATATCATTTTATCCACAATAACTTACAGTTAAATAATGTGAAAAAGCATCTGCTGCTCAGCATGCATTGGAAACATGCAGTCAGCACCAGGTTATTTATAGTCACATGCAGTAGCAATGAATATAGTCTCCATGTGACCCTGAACCCACTTCTCTTTTCACACTGTCACAAGAAATATTATTTTCCCATGGCAGCTAATGGTCAGTTACACATACACCTAGAGACTCACACACGCACTGCATGTCTCTTCAATGACCACATGTCACTGTTCATTTGTAGGCCAACAGTCTCAGGCAGGTCCACACAGCCAGTGGATGTTGTTTGTGCAGAGCTCGGTGCTCAGGGGGGATTTTAGGCTTCCTCTGTTTTATTCCCTCATTGTCCTGCTACTGTATCCTCAGCATTGTCTCAATAAGAGATTTACTGTCACTGGCCTGCCACACCAGCTGGCCTGCTGCTAAAAAGGTGTGAGGGTGAGAAAGCTGTCATTCTCATTAGCCCCACTTGACACATTCACAGACTGTTCGGGTGGCAAATATAGTGTGGAACAGAATTATGTGACCGTTTCACAGGGTGGGCTTACTGTCCATTGTGCTTGTTAGTGATCGTAATGGAGATGTAGGGTAAATTTGATTTTTGTATTTTCTGTTCTCATTTAAGTAACAGTTACAAGAAAGACTTAAAATCTCAACCTATATTTTTCTCATAATTTGACTCTTTTGTTCTCTCCGTTACATGATTGCTCTGCCGGCAGGTATCACCTGGTGAAGTTGTTGGAGAAGTTTGGCAAAGTGAAACAGTTTGACTTCCTGTTCCATAAGTCCGGGCCTTTAGAGGGACAGCCACGGGGCTACTGCTTTGTCAACTTCAGCACCAGAGAGGTACATGCAAGATGAAGTATATATTTTAGATTTTTATTCTAGATTTATATTTGATTTTAATGTATATAATATTATTTTGCCAAAGTATGTATTTTTGTAAAGTGATGTACAAAAAGTTTTCCTCTCTAAAGTGTTTCTTTTTCTTTCTTTTTTTTTTTTTTTTTTTTTTTTTTTTCCAAAAACAACATGGTACAAAAAATGTAATTTCAACTAGTAAAATTCTACCTCCCCAATCTGTAAATCATTGGC
>JBBMJY010000008.1:9265027-9281369 GCA_037833715.1 Toxotes lorentzi
GGGAGAAACCTTTTTCCCCCCACCAAGTCTTTTCGAGTTGGGAAGGGGAGGTAAAAAAAGTTTTCCTCTTGAAGGTTTTTTTTTTTTTTTTTTTTTTTTTTTTTTTTTTTTTTTTTTACAAAAACAACATGGTACAAAAAATGTAATTTCAATTAGTAAAATTCTAATTCCACAATCTGTAAATCATTGGCAGTAATATTAATATTGGATCAATTCAGATTCTGCATTTAAAAAAACCAGTCAATGATGATTGTATGCTGATATAATGCTGTGTCTATACTGATGTGTGTTACACAAACTCCTATCACAGGCTTGATTTTATCAGGTCAAGTCCCTTTATTGAGACTAATAATGCCTCTGGTACTCAGTGGCCCAAATGAGACGTCTTCGAACAGTGAGGACCGGATCATGTGTCTAACTGAATTGGAGCATATTTCTAAAAAAAAAAAAAAAAAAAGGGACTTAAAAAGAGTCCACTCAGGTTCAGCGGGCAGTGTTTGTTTTGGAGTGAGCCTGGGGATCATGATAAACATCTAGTTTCACAGCTAGTGTCTATCAGTGAGATATGAAACCCTCCCTAAAGGATTATACAGAGGAAGTGTGTGTTTATCTTGCACGCTTAGACACTCACACACACACACACACACACACAGATAGAAGGGCTTCATTAATGTAATTTAGCATCTAAGCCACTTACTCATTTGATTAGACAAAACTACATTTTCTCACTCTGCCTCTCAAACACAGCAGAGAGACACACACACAGACACACACATCAGTTGTGGCCTATCTGCAGGTAGAGTGGCACATCATCATCTATTATTGTTTCTACCATCTCTCTATTGTGAGGACTAATGATTTAATGACTCGAGTGCAATCACGGTGGCTGATTTTTAATCATAACTGTAAAAAGTCTGTTCCTCTTCTTCTCTCTGTGAATGTCTGCAGGAGGCAGAAAGGGCCATCCAGTGTTTAAATGGGAAGCTAGCTTTGTCCAAGAAGCTGGTCGTGCGCTGGGCGCACGCACAGGTGAGGGTGAGTGTCCAACTCCTGTTCCATTTTTATTGTAAAACTAAAAATGAATCTATGACACTGTGATAGTGGTAAACTATGATAAACATCTGTTGGATTTCATTTTCCCATTATTACTGCAGTAGTCGGTGTATGGAGAGCAGTGGGACGCCAGCACAGCTTATGCCTGTCTCTTAACAATGGACAGCCTACTGGCAGTGGGTGAAGGGATATCCTGTATAGAGACGAATCACGCCCTACACACACACATACACACAAACACATAGTAGAGTGAGGTCGAGGTCAGTGCTGCTGCCTCTAAGACAACACGTTATAGGATAAATCTGCTCACTGATTCAACGTGGCTGGGCTCAATCCACCATTTCAACCAAAAATAGCTCCTCTGGTTACTGATGCTGTTATAAACCGGGGGATTTTATCTGTCTATATCCCAAATGTTCCATTAATACCAGTCCGTCTGTATCAAAAAAATACTTTTAATGGTTTAATTCAGGGTCAGCACCTTCTTCCTGCTGTTCCTTAAGATTTGCCAGTGGCTGCAGTTCATTTCTAGTTTGAATGGAGTTTTCTCAAATTCAGTTCTGTACTACCAAAGCTGGGTCTGGATTTGATACATTTTAATGAGCAAATCATCAGCCAGAATATCTTTTCCCAGGAAAAACAAGCCTTGCTGCATGACTGAGCTACAGCTTTTTCGATGAATCTTGCATGTTTTATTTTAAATGTGTTTTGATTGGAAGAAATCACTTTCTGTGTCTTTCTGTCTCTGCAGTTACGTGACATACTGGGTGTAGCGTTAAGGCTCCATGTATAAAGTTTTAAACATACAACAGCCCATCAGCAACTCTGTCTTGGAGAGAGTGATTGGCTGCATGCTCTTATTTTGTTGAGCTGCTGAGCGATTAAGCAAGTGAGAGGCAGGACGGGCCATCTTTGTTCAGTTATTCTGTAAGAGTTACATACCAGACTGTTCCAGCTGTTGTCTGCTGGTGTATAACAGGATCCTTGACAGATAGAGGGTCATGGTTAATATGATTTTGTAACCACATCAGCCAGGTATGGGCAAAGCTGCACCACAAGAATTTGTTTCTTCTCCCTCATCACCAGTAGCAGTAGCTCTATCCAGCCTGCTGTCAAGCTGCTCGCTGTGGACCACCCTTTCTGGCTCACGATGCTGTTGCTATCGGCGATGGCCCAATCCTACCCACCAGCTTACTGAAACTGGTATTGTGATCCAGGGTTATGATCAAGGACAGAGAGCTAAAGCCTTAATGTTGAAGTGCTGTCCCGTCCCGATACTCCTGATGTCAGTGAAACTGCCACTGTCACCATTTTTTTTTTTTTTTTTTACAGTGCAATCTTTATTATACCAATAAGATTAGAGCGATTTTCCACCACTGGGACCAGCTCAGGTTCTGCTGAATGTGATATTTTATATTTTGGTGAGTCTGTCTTCACTGACTCAAACCCAGAAGTGACATGTCGGGATAAGTGAGTCAGAGAAAGTTGGTGGTGAAGTGGTTGTCACATTTCCAGGCTTACAGCTTGACTTTATTACGTTGCTTTGAAAGAGAGAAAATCGCGTTGACAAACGTTTAAGCATTGATGTGTTCGGTCCAACTATTTACAAACATCCATGGATTTCCAAATCTAGTATTTCAACAGTTTAACAGTTGTGTCGCAAGTCATTACAGTATTGTTATATATTTATCCATATACAGTTTAGCCACTTTGTCTGTTATACACAGCACATTTAGATATTAAACGAATAGTAACATTGATTGGCAGCTATTCTGATAATCGACTAGTTAAAACTAGGTAAAAATTCAAACATTTTGAATATAAAAGTTAGAATCTGTGCCTGTTTTCTTTCTTCTGTACAGATAAAGTGAAGATTTTTGGCTTTTGCACTGTTGATCACACAGTTTTGAGGGTCATTTTTCATTACACACTACATTAGGGCAAATGATTCGACAGATTACTCCATTATAAACATAGTTTATAGTAAGTTATTTAATTGCTTCCGTAGTAACATTACTTGTATGTGAAACTGACCATAATCTGACTATAATTAAGAATCTCGTCATCACTAACGCTCTGTTATAACATTCTTAACATTCTTGTGGCTGTATTCATCCTTTTAGTCCAGAATCCACTAAACTATAACATGTTAAACACTTAAGTCCAACTCTGGGCCTTTTACAGTGCAGGCTGTTTAAAATCTAATGTGCAAGTATTGGGACATTTTTTATGCATTCCAGCTTCATGCCTTTAGAAATAGGTGGAAGGGAAGGGTCCTGCCTGGTGGAATGGTCATTGTTTTAGACCTATTCTTGGTCATACATGTTATTTATTTCTTGGGAACAGAATGCAAGATCGTGTGTGTGCTTTTGTGCATGTATGGAACTAAATGTAATTCCACCAGCTGCAGCACCGTCAGATTATTTCTAAGCATCATATTCCTGCTGCTGCACCAAACACCGGAGTTTCTGATACCCATCATGTGACTGTTGTTTTGTTTTTGTCTTTTTTTTTTTTTTCATTTTTTTCTTCACAGGTTTCAAGAATTCTGTGTTGGCTGGTGGAGATGTTTGGAAGGTGCTTTTGAAAGGAATGAGTGCAGACGTTGGTTGTTGCTCTTCAGCTGCTCCCACTTTATCCTCCCTCATGCCTTAGGGTGTGACTGTGAGCTGGACACACGGTCCTGTTTGGTTTCTGTCTGTTTGACCAGACACAAACAAAATCAGTGCTACAGTTTAAAAACCTTCATCTTTGTGGGAGGAAGCTGGAGTTTGGCTCTCCAGAAAACTGCTGTCAGTATTTATTAGGAGTTTAGATGGTCTCTACATGTCTGGTTGACATGATTCCTTCTTATTCTGCTTCTCGTTCTTTACCGGTATTGGTCCTGTTCAAACCTATCACTAAAATGTGTCTCAGGTGCACCTAAAAATAGGTGGGATTGCACTCAAAATCCCTTTGACAGTAGAGTTATGACTCTGACACAAGGTCTGGTACAGAAAAACTAGTGATGCCCATGTTTTCGTGTGTTTAACAGGAATGCAAATTCCAGTCACAGCGTTTTAGATGCAATTTGACGCCGGGTGTGAGCTGCAATCCGTAAAATCAGCATCTAGACACAGTCTACATTATATCTAGATGCAAGGCACTAGGTCTGAACAGGACTGATGTCAATCTTTAGTCTCTGACACTGACTGTTTCTATTTACCATGTGTATTCTTTGACTGTCCATGTGTCTCTGTCTTACTTGTTATTTTACCCCTTTGTTTGTCTCTCTCCATCTGTCTGTCCATCATGTTTGCGTGGATCGTTGTTTTCTTTTTTTTTTTTTTTTGGCCATCAACAGAGGTTTGAAGGTTTCCGTAACGACAAGATGAAGCCTCCGAGCTTGGAACCGTCATGCAGTGGTGCAGCAGAGGAAGGACCCGTAACAACCAATCACCTCAGGTCTGTACAGAACACACCCAACACCATATACTTACCAACCACATCTGCAGTATTCACAGTATGTCCACACTATGATGGCAAAATGTTTTTTTCCAATTTGTACTCCTGCCCAGGTTAAGCTCCAAAATTCTCACATTTTATTGAGAGCAAGGAAAACTGAACCTTTTGAAAACAATTACATATGCCTGCTCAGACATGGTCAGAAGCTGAGTGGCAGTAAAGTTAAGAAGGGCAGTAAAGCTGCATCCTAGAATTTCTGAAACTGAAAGTTCAATATTCATACTAATGTCATATTGTGATTTGCCAGGTGCACAGAGGTGTCACTTTTTTATGCCATAAATGCCTTCAGGGAAACCTCGTCCAAAATTACATACCGTTACACCCATGTAAACTATTATTGCATCTTCGGACCAGTTATATAAACACCTCTACCTGCAGATGTGGTTGGATGGCACGCTGTACACACGAGTTCCGTTTGAGCAGACAGACACATTCTACCTCCTTTCGACCCATTCACCTTCACACATTCTCCCTTGTACCCAAACGTGGTCCTGAAATTATCACAGGAGATCTTGTGGGCTTGTTGCTTTCACCACAAACCTCAGTTCAAGTTGAGTTCATCTGGACTAACACTTCGTTTCCAAAAACGTCTGGGTGGAAGTGTTGAAGTTCTGTCAAAGCTAAATTTTAACATGTTCCATTATTGTGGCTACACTTGGAACCTAACATTCACATATGCACCCACACAAGTCACATGGAGCAATGTTTAGTAGGTAAGAGGCCTCTCATGCTCACAGTGTCGTCTCTTTCCGAGACAATCCAGTGTGTGTAGCAGACGATCAGCTAACAGGGTTCTTCTCAGGAAAGGCCGCACACTTCGATTCTAGTGTAAACTTCAAAATCCTTCTCTCCGCGAAGCACAGGCGAGGAAATATAAACACTCTTTTCCTGCTTTTTTCCCTGATGCCCCCTCTAGATGTTCCCTTTCACTCGCTCTCACATGCTCACTTGTTCCCTCGTTCACGCTTCCTCTCACCTGCACCGTAATTTTTTCTTATGACCTCCTCTCGCTTGCTTCTTCAACCTCAGGTTTCCACTATTTAAATATAGATTTTCCTCCATTTTTCATGCACCACAACTGGTAATTTCTTGCTTGCGCTCTCCCGCCCCCCCACCCTCATTTGTCTCTCCTCATACTAAGAGCACTAATAACTCCTCTTCTTTACCCCTTCAGACTGAGCTGAGATCTGTCCATCACACAGTTCATCTCTCGCCCTCTGCACCAACACTGGTATTTCCTCCTCACATCTCCTTTTTTTTTCTCCCCTCTAGTACGAGTGCTAAGATTCGCGCCATCGAGGCCAAGCTCCGGATGATGGAGGAGAATCCAGATGATGACTACTCGGGCCCGTCGGCCTACGTTTACAACAAACCGCCAGAGCGGAAACGCTGGGAGCCCTACTCTAAATCAAACCACAATAACCAGAGCAGGCCCTTCCGCAAGTTTAGGAGATGACCCCATCCTCCTGCGCATTCTGGAGATCCCCCACCACCACCACCACCACACCCGAGCCACCACCTACACACAAACAGACTCTACACTAGATACTATATACAGACTTTACACAACTTATCTGGGAATAAAAGATTTTTGAAGTTGTTCAAAATACTTTCGGAAGCTGGACTCTTTGGGGAGTAATCACAGCAATCAAGGACAAGTACCTGAAGTGTTTTTAGTTATTTTGGGTTACAGTATCATTAGTTATTGTTTAGGCTAAAATATACCCCATACCTGACTGCTGTGCAGGTTGGGTCCCTCATCAGTCTGCTTTCTCACTTTTGCAGAGATGTAATGCAGGTGAATCACACTGCTGTGAGTCATGTGATGCACGGTTGCTATAGGAAAGAGAAATGTTATTTTTAAGGAGTCTAAATGCGGATTCCCTTGTTGTTATTGACATGTGTTTTTGCTTCCAGATCATATTATTTAAAAGAGAAAAAAAATTGATGGCCTTACTTTTCAGTGTGTCTTTATTCAAGACCTCAACGAAGAGGAAGAAATTCAAAAATTTATAACAGGTTTGTATTGTATTGTATTGTATTCCTTTCTCTTTTCCTAACAGTTTTTCTTTTTTTGGATCCAATTTTTATACGACTGTGGTCAGATTCCTTTTACTGACTTTCGTGTGGTGTGTAGTGTGGTATTTCTCTTGCCACACTCTCCTTATTTTAATTTTTCAATTAAAAGAAATTCAGTATCTCATATGCAATGTGGTGTTTTATGACATTTCATAGATTGCTCTCAAAGAACAAGATTCGATCATGTGAGTTGTCAGTAAACTCAGTGCTACATGTCGTTATTAATTAGCAACATTAAATTACTCTCAGTCCACTCTGATATTAGGGTATTGGTTGACATGAAATTTGGAAAACCAGCTGCATCTCATTAATGGCAGATGGCTCTCTAGAATACTAATGAAAGCAGATCCACCATTATCCACCATGGATCAAAAAATGTATGGAGTCCTGAAATATCACAGAATTTACAAAAACATGTGACAAGATTTTCTATAACAACTGATAATCCTGGTTATTATACCATCCATTGTGTTTTGGCGCCCAGACATACTGAATATTAAATATGTCATTAATTTTGGTGCGGTCCCCATGAAGTTGTCGTAAATCATTCTGAATATTTTGTAGGCTTTTTGTAGATGGGTTTAATGTGGAAACACTAGATTTGAAAATTTCTTGATTTCTGTGTGTTGTCTTACTGGAGCCCGGTGTATTTTGGTGTGACCTGAGCTGTGTTTGCGCGCAGGTGTGAGTCTATATAAACCTTTTTTTTTCCGAGGCAAAAGACAAAAACGTGTTATGGGCGAAGTTAGAGTCTGATTTTGAAGAATTTGCCAACCAAAGGTTTTCTGCAGAGCCACTATTTTTTAAGAGTTCGCAAAGAATATTAAACTCACATATTAGGCTTATAGATACCATTGCAGCAGGGTAGAATAATTATATATAAGATGAAAGAGCATAATTTAGTTTGCAGTGAAGAAATCAAATTCTACCTCTTGACGTTGCCTAGTCGTTTTTTTCCTTTTAATTCCTTTGTTGTTGTAAAATCGCTTTACATTAGATCATCTGAACGACTTCTTTTCCATGTGTGTATTTATCTGTTTTCAATAAAAGGCCTATTCGTTAAACTATGTTACACTCATTTCTCCTCAAGAATAATGAAGAACTTTATAATAATAATACTAATTATTATTATTATGGTTTATTTTGATAGGATAATTTCTGAACTCAAGATCTACGGATAATTGCGGATACCCTAATGATTGACACATCGATCCAAACCGGTGTGTGGGCTCATACATATTCTGTAATTATCCGTTTCCTTAAATGACTCGGGGACTTTCTTTGTGTGTATTTTTGTTTCATCTGATTCAGCTCCTGTGCTGTTTGCATACATTTTAATAAGCTCTGTTTTTTTTTCCGTTATTGTTTTGTGTTGTTTGTTAGTGTTATACAGCCTAAAACAATTCGTGTCAAATTAAGACACGACCAGTATGGATTTTTTTAAAAATGAGGTTATTATTTGGGATTTCTTCCCTGCAAAGCCTAAATATGCTGCTGTGCAGATTCACTGTGTGTTTACAGAATCTGAATATTTTGAATTAGTCTATTTTTTTTTTCTGTTGATAAAATCGAGGAGTGAAATCATGAAGATAATGGGAATTTTCGGAGCTGGGATCACATGACTACACCATAAAAATAATCAATTAAATTCTTTACACTGTGGGATTTGAATCAATCTTTCGTGATCATTTTCATTTGCATTTTGACTCATCTTTATTTTTTTTTTCTTCCAGTGTAGATACCGCTGACCTTGAATTTACAGTAAATGCAACTGTTTGTATGGAGACGGTCTATAAGAGAGACAGGTTTATTTATGTGTGAGAGTATGAACGTTAATCACAGCGTTTCTGCCTATACAGTCAGCACCGGTTGTATATTTCTAGTAGCAAATAAATGGAAATTATATAACTAGGTATAATTGGGTAGTTTTTTTCCTCCTGCAGCCGCTATACATGCCTGAGATATCAAACATACATCGGCAGAGTTTGAGTGGGTTTCTGTCTAAACTGTGTCCACCCTTCTCACGCATATGAAACTCTTTCCTCGCCCTCCCCCTTCTTTAACTATAAGGCAGGCCAGAGGGCCACACAAACTTTCACTATCGCTCTGCAGAGACACCCTGGTTCGCTTTCTGTTGCGCTCTCGTCGTCTTTGCAGTCCTGCAGTCTCCCCTGCACCTTTGAAGCCTCGGAGTAAAAGCTGCCAACCCCTCAATTTGATTCACTTCCTGTAGTCAGACTCCTTTCCAACAGGGGAGAGAGGGGGGAAACGGGGAAAGGAAGAAATCTTTCTGTTCTAAATAAGGCTCTTTGAGGAGCAGCAAGCAACTCCTCGTCTCCGCAGAACTTTTGTGGTGCTGTGTGAGAGGCAGTCAGACCGTCGCGCACAGCGGTGTGTTTCAAATACAGACAACTTTTTTTTTTTTGCGTTAACAAAAAAAAAAAAAAAAAAAACACAACTCTGCGTCAGTTACACCAGAATCCACGCATGGTACGGATGGTACAAGTTCTGACGCCCATCGCCGACTCTTCCCCTGATTCCACGCACCGGGTTTGGAGACACTGTACGCTGTGAGACTCCAGGGGTTCATGTACTGGAAAAATGAAGTTTTGTCCCCTCTTTCAGAGGGAAATAAGATTCTGTCCGACGGAATTCCAACGAAGCAGGTACTAACACTTTGGAAGCAGCCGTCTTAAGCAGCACCGTCGTGCGTAAAATGTCCCAACTGGGGACATAAACTATTTATGCACTGTTTGGGCCTTTGCTGTTTAGTTAGGACTGAATTATCTTTTCATGTGTGTGATATGTACGAGTGATTTGTGTGAGGCTGTAACGACGCAATATCCAAAGTGGCTTGAATGTGAAATCACTTCGATTTATTGTCTCCTCTTTCTTGAGCTGATCTGCTTGTTGTCGTTTATTTGCAGCCCCGCTGCACCGTGTGTGAGTTTTGTTTTGTCTCTCTGTGATGTCACAAGAATCACCGCTTGTGTACTGAGATCAGCTGCACGCGCCAGCCGCTGTGAAGAGGCACGCGCCTCTCTGTTATGAATAGCGTGATTTGCGGTCCGCGAGCCTCTCGAGCGCTGCCAATTCGCCTGAGGAGAATTAGATTTTAATTACAGCCATTAAAAATCAAATTTGCAATTCTTTGGGTGACCCGTTGCCTTTTTCTGATTGACAGTTGAAATTGACACTCCGGGTCCCTCTTATCCACTGCGTTTCAAGCTATTTGTAATTACAGGTGGTTCCCCCCCCCCCCCCCCCTCCACTGTCGTGTCCTGGATTGCGAAGAAAATACTATTATTCTGAGAGGCATGGGTTAAGGGCAGGGAAAAATCAATCCAAATTGAAATAGGTTCATTAAAATGTGCCTTTTGTTGCGGGGGCCCTTTTAACAGTTTAAAGCGGGCTTTATTGTCAGGACTACTTTATATAGGAGTAGCCCCTGAAGAGCTGTCTGCAAATGTCTCCCGAGGATTTCTCAGTTGAAGATGAGACGGGAGAAGTGATGAAGACTTGCCGTTTACTGAACGTTGTCTTGTAGGTGATCTCTACGGAGCATCAGAGTACACCGGGAGCCTCGCGCTGCAGTGTGGACTCTAAACACGCGCCAATGGTGAGAGCTTTACTGCCTATTTATGCTTTGAAATGTTATGGATCTTTCAGTGCGCCTATTGCGCGCAGTAGAAAGCCGTTTTTGACCGCTGCGCATCTATGACATGTGGAATTATAGTTAGGATTCATGCAAATGCCATTTTAAATTTGTGAATTATGCGCGCACTGCTATAGACTACATCACGAAAATGGCGACATCTGCTCACTGGCACTGTGGGGATGAGGATTAGTCTGTGTCTTACTGAGCTGTGCTGATGCCCTCTTGCAGTCTCACTCGGACGGAGAGTCCCAGCGGTCCAACATGGAGCGTGAGGACACTCGCTCGTCCCCGAGCACTCCGTCCACGCCGTCCGTGTGCTCGCCCACCTCCACCACCAGCTCGGTGCCGTCCACCGGAAAGAACATGTGCGCCAGCTGCGGTATGGAGATCCTGGACAGATATTTGCTGAAGGTGAGAGGCCGATCGTAACCTTCACCTAAAGCAGGCTGAAGCTGCTGCTCTGGTCAGGCAAGAACTTATTTTGTTCTGAAGTTTATCTGTTTACTCTTTTATTTTACGTCGGCATTCATATAGTCAGACTGCAAACAGCTTGTCTAGGTCCAAGACGAGCAGGAGTGAGGGTAGTAGGGTGCCATATTGACCCTGGTACTGCTTTGGTTTGTTCAGGCCCGCTGTGTTTTTACTATATAAAGGAATGAACAGAGAGTCTGGAAAAAGTAAGATGTTCTTACTGTTCTATCATGAGAATAAAGAAACATTTACCACAATTAAAACTTCAAAACTGAAAAAGAAAGAAATTCTCACAAGAAATTCTTATGGCAATATTAATCTCGACAAAACGCAGCCTTTGTGAGACGAGCATTGTAATTATCTAATAATTCAGTTAGAACTAATGTTATAGTTGCTGAAACACGAACAGACGGGTCTGGGAGACCGCAGACACAACAGGGATGTTTGGGTTTTTTTTTTTTTCTTTTTACAGCCTCCCTGTCTGTATGCCCCGTCTTGTCGCGTGCGCTCGCGTGCTTCCAACCTCAAACAATCTTTACTCTCGCGCAAGTAGGTGTGTTTGTCAGCAAACGTGAAGATCATTAGTCCAATAGTCTGCAAAACAGATAATGTTAAAGGGTAATGTTAAGTCAAGAAATACCGTGATAGTTATTTTATTAAAACATTTAATTTTGGGATAAAAAAAAAACCTGCTATAAAACATTTTCAAGATTAAATGAATAAAACTGAAAAACAATTTATTTTTGTTGTTTATAGGAGATTATCTGCAACTATATTATCTGTTATTTCAATCTGTTTTATAAACTGACAAAAAATATATGGAAATATTTTTGGTAAATAGTTTTAAAACCATAAATAGACAAATAAACTGAAAACTGATTTACTTATTTAATTTTTTTGTCTACATTAACAGTAAAATAATTAGCCCTGTCCTTCACGGTAAATTAATGTATGTAAGTAAATGAATTCCTACTAATGGGAAAAATCCTGAAATGGTTAAAATAAGCGAGGCCTATGCTTTGGTAGAAAAACTGTCAGAATTATTAGAATCAAAGCTGCATGCATTCATGAGCACTGAGCAGCATAATGGCCATAAGCTTGACAAGATAAATAAATATCTAAATAACTAAAATTGATAGAGCACACAAGTGTGGCGTGATTTTGTTTACACTATCCTTTTCTAAATGTTTATTTTACAAGACAGCCCTCGTGATTTCTCGCCGTATATTATTAGGAAAATGTTAATTTTTCTTTAAAGTATTTTTTAAAATGGACAGCAAGATGGTTTTTCTATCTGTAAAAGTTCCAAATGATTGTCATTGTCATTTTTATAGACTGGTCACTTGTTTTCCCACGCCTGACAATTATTATTACTATTGTTTTTTTCATTTTGCTAAAATAATTGGTTATAAAATATTGATTAAGGCCTAAGTAAAAAAACTTTGGCTAGGGATCGGTATTTCTCAATAAAACAATAACAGTATATTAGCAACACATGCATTTCTACAGCATTATTAGTCATTACTTATGAAAAAATGAACTACAGTAATCTTACAGTAATAACACAATCAGACATGATAGAAATATTTTTAAAGCAAAATAAAAGATCCCTTTAAGATGCTACAGAAATACAGTTATTGTACATTGCTATATCAAAAAAGATCTCTATATAAAACCAGTTAGGCACCACAGACACAATAAAAAGCTCCTAACGCGTGAATATTAAATTTATACCACGTTATCTCATTATTGAGCGTCACTGTAAAAATGTTTTGGTTTTATTTTCTAAGTAGTAACACTTTAAAATATTGTTACGTCAATATAAATTGGTTGAATTGTGTTGACCCCACTACATTACTGAACGGCAGAGGCACGGTCGCCACTGTACGTCCTTAATGCAGCGATTTATCATCGGTGTGTGTTTGACACGGTCGGTGTCTCTTCGCAGGTGAACAACCTGATCTGGCACGTGCGCTGTCTGGAGTGCTCCGTGTGCAGGACGTCGCTACGTCAGCACAGCAGCTGCTACATCAAAAACAAAGAGATCTTCTGTAAAATGGATTATTTCAGGTAGGGTAAGTTTATGACCGTGTTTTCAAAATACCACGTCCACTCCTGCTAACACAGGACTCCCTCCCCCTCCTCTGCATCTTCTCTCTGTCTTTCACACTCACAGACAAACACACACACACAAGGGGTCTTAAGCTTTGAGATGGATGCGGGTTGCCTCATGTGTTCTTGAAAGGCCTTTTCAAAAAACTGAAAGTCTGTGACAAAATAAAAGTCTTTACCTACAGCGAATAGCTGAAAGATCCACAGTGTTGTTATGGCTAGGCAAAACACACACACACACACACACACACACACACACACACACACACACACACACACACACACACACACACACACACACAATGAATTTCTAGGCTAAGACATATTTGGAGTAGTCTGGGGAAAATATGTTGAAAAGCTTTTAATGTAATATAGTACATTTTGGAGGTTCGGTGAGGTTATGGCCATATTTTGAGGAAGATTATTTTGACCACGTTTTCACCAACTTCTGATTCTCAGATCAGATCAGATTTTCAGCGGCGTATTAAAATCACTACAGATTAATTTACTGACGAATTTCCCGTGGACCGTGTCAGATCAGACAGGCTCTGGATCTGGACCTATTTTTATTTGGCCACTATATGACTAGGGAGACGGTGGTAAACGCTCACGCTCTCATCTCACACACACACACGTGCCACGAAGCGTGCAGCAGCTGCTCTGTTTGAACACCTCCAGAGGGAAGCGTGAAACAGACGGATATCACCGGAAATGCCAGTTTGAGTGTGTCTCTCTGTTTCGTTGGTTCATTTAGGGAAAGAAAGCGTTAAGTGCAAGGAAAACTCATACAGCAAAGAGAGAGAAATGTCTTATCTCTATTCTGTTCTTTTCTATTCGATTCCTACACCACCAAGTGAACACTGTGAAGACAGGATTTTTCCTCAAATTATTATGATTGGCTATAATTCTGTAATTTATAATAATATAACATGTTATTCATTCTCAGAGTATCAAACAAAGCATAAATAATACAATTAATTTTATCCCCATAATCTAGTGCAATCTATCCATTTATATGATTTCAAATACATCTACAGTAACATATATGACACAAGCTGATGGGGAAAAAAAAACCTCAGACTTACTTTAAATGTATTGTAAGCATTTTGGTCAACATGCTTTTTTCCATGCAAGCTAGAGGTGCGTCTTTGGATTCAAGATCCAGAGAGAGTGATACAGACACACCAAACACACACATAGGGAAGGACACAGTGTGTGTGTTACACTTATGGCTGCTGAGACAGAGAGAGAGAGACTTTTTCTGGATCATGTGTGTGGTTTCAGTTTGTGTGCCTCTGACTCTGCATTGAAAATATGCAACTGTATATATGTCTGTGAGAGTGTGTGTGTGTGTGGTATCTGAGGTTAAATGGGGTTCACTCACCAGCAACAGCATTTTAAAAAATCTGTTCAGTAGCCTGGAGCTGGTGTGAATATTGTATGGACACACATGCCCATTTGTGCTTATCAACGTGTGTGTGTGCATATGTGTATGCTTTTAACCATGAGTGAGCTTTAGTATTTGTCTGATCGAAACCTGACACCAGGCCACTGCTCTGAGGTTTATAATCACCAGCAATTAGTCGTCCTCCACCCCAGACCCTCAGGCCTCCAGACCAGCAATTAGATGTCCCGAGTGCCTGGTCAGCATGTTTCTGATCTGAATGTGACTCCTATCCAAACTAAAAACACACACAAACTAAAACATGTATGTGCACACTTAAACATGTATACACACATAAATATGAAAATATGAAAACGAAACATTTACATACACGTATTAGCAAGAATACACTGGACACATTGCCTCCTTTTACAGCTCAAAAGACTGTGCACACACAGCCACACACACAAAAACATACACTGAGATCTCTGTTTATTTATGCTCCTTCAGCAGCTGCCAATCATTTTGCTATTTTTTTCCACAAAATGGAGATTTTTGTTTTTGCTCTGCCACATCATAACAATATTTTACCTGACCCGTCTCCATTCAAAAGACCCTTCATCATTCACCCATCTCGCCCTCAACACTGCTCTTTGCACTGTGAGCCATAATTTAATATGCAGAGCATTAAATCTCCAAAAATGGTAATGTGTGGTACGGATGTAACAGTCACGTATTACATTCTCATCAGGGAAGTATAAATTCCAGTTAAATGAAATACAGTAATTGCGACTGAAAAGCATGTCTGAATATGGAGGCATAAAATGTATTAACACTATATTATTATTATTATTATTATTATTATTCATTTGAATAAGGATTTCACCATTCATTTTCAAATAATTACTGGATATTAAAGACACTGTACAAATTACACAAATTCATACAGAATTTTATGATCAAAATTGAGTTAAGACCAGAATTTGCCTGACAAACGTTTTACAGTATATAAATGATTATGTCATAAAAAATGTGCAATTTTCTAAAGAAAACATGTAAAATTTGCAGGGACTAGAAAACAGATCCAAACTGTTGTGACTGGTGTCTGGCTAACTAAAGCTAACTGGTGAGCCACAGTGAGCCTTAGCTAAAGCTAATTTACTCCCACTTTCCTATCTGTTCCGTATGATTGTAAAATCAGTTTTGATGCTCCAATATCTTAGTAACTATAGCTGCTGTACCACATAAACAAGGCAGTACTGAAATCGTATCATAATGGAGAAAAAAAGGTAGCACCGGTCAAAAGCGTTCTGCTACTCGTGTGGTTAAGATATGCTGAAGTTACATATTTAAACAGATTACTTTATTCATTTGGCAAAATGGACAAGAAGGCATTTCTGATTAGTGGTATGAACTACAGTTGACGTTTCATACATCAAAGCAGTGGAACAACTATACACTATCTGCAGGGTACAGTGACTCCAAAGATAGGTATGAGAAGCAAAGTGTAAATAAATTAGATTTGACAGTCTGGATATTCTGTGGGTCAAATAATTTGACATTTTGCAGTTCAAGTGCTGCATCTTCTGCTCAGTATGGTAACAATCTGTGGACAAAATTCCTCATTTGCATAATAATATTTGTAGGTTTAGATTAGATTTCCTTGGAAGTCACTCTGGAAAATGAGAAACAATTTAAAAAGTCTCGCAGTAACAGTGAAGCTTTGCTGCAAGGCCGGGGCCTGTACAATGGTTACTTCTGTAAATATAAACTGTAATCTGGGTTTAGGCCAGATTCAAATTAGGCTAAACACCAGAGCGAGTCCAGATCCTCTGGGCTGGTTTCAAACCTCTGGAGATATTTCCTCATCTGTGTCAGCCTATCATCTGGCTTTGGACTGACAGCTGCTTTAATGGGGCGTAATAGCAGGAAATCAGAGTGGGTTTCCCTCCATATATATATATATATATATATATATATATATGTGTGTGTGTGTGTGTGGGGGGGGGGGGGGGGGTGTTTTGGGAGGGGGGGAAAGAAAAAGCACATGTTTTGTTTCTCTCAACCACATAGCGGACCCC
>JBBMJY010000008.1:9281469-9316275 GCA_037833715.1 Toxotes lorentzi
CCCCCCCCCCGCTCCCCCCCCCCCCCCCCCCCCCCCCCCCCTCTCAAAACAAACGGCACAGGACAGAGCCTGTGCTGTGCCTCTCAAACCCATGTCAGGCCTCAGGGGCTTGCTCACACTCACACACACACGCAAACCATTTCTTTATCAGCCTCCCCCCGCCCGCCTCGTCTTCCTGCACCCCTCCCTTGGCTCGCTGCGTAGAAAAACTCATCCTTGTCCGTGAGCTGCAGGCCACACAGGAAGTTGCATTGCTGCACTAATCAGGGGCACCCTCGGATACTGACACTGTAACCAGAGTCCATGTACGTAGGGAACTTTGTGGGTGAGATGTGTGCACGTGTGCATGTGTAAGTGGCTCTTTACGTGTGTGTGTGTGTGTCTGCATTGTAATAATAATTATTCATCAGCCTACCTCTGGTTAGCTGATTAGGTCTCCATAGCAACAAAGATGAGCAACCGGTACAGAGAGAGAGCAAGTTTTATTAAGAACTGAATAAATTAAAATTATAATAAGACATCTGCCACACAATATGCTACACGTTTAAATAAAGACTGCTCAGTTAAAGCATTTAAGTAGATTATTTGTTTTGAAAAGCAGAATGGATATTGCAAAGAAAATTGCCTGTATTCACTGTTACTACGGGGAATTTTTAAAGCAAAAGAGAGAGAATAAAATTGTCAAGGTTTCTTTTAGCCAGGGTTAATATTTTAAATCCTGATAATAAGTTAAATCTGTTAAAAGAAGTTGTCTGTAAAGTATTTAGATCACTTTCTCATCTTAGATTTCCATACTGTAGGCCTAACGTGTGAACCTCGTGTCTTAAAACCGCACGGTTTAACAAGAACTCTCTCAGGACAAATCTAATAGAGATTAGTGTATTCTCACAGCACATCAGGAATAATCCAAAAAACGTGTACCTCCTCAAGCCCCTCTTTCAGCAGCAGGTGAATTACTGTGCAAAAAAATGTAGAGATTAGACGAAAGAAGGGGAGCAAATATGAGAGGTCTGGGGCAAAAGGGAGTTTTGCGGTGTAAGATTTTTCCCTCTTGTGAGTGATATAGGGGCCGTAAGACTGACGTTGCACCAAAATAAACACCAGGTTTTTGGTACAAAGACAGAACGAGATAAAAAAAAAGAAGACACAGTCGAAGGAGGGAGGGGCTTGAGGAGGAGATGAAGACGGAGGCGGAGGGGGTTAAAACAAGGGATGGTTTGCAGCTTTTCTGGGTTCTGTCTCGGAGCATGAAACTGACAAGCTGTCATGCTAGATTAGCCACAATGTTCCACAATATTTTCCTCTTTACTGTAGAAACAGGCTGGAATTCTCCCTAACAATCTGAAATGATACGTACAAACTGTACAGGAAGCCATGGAGTCATTATGTCTCCGGAGAAGCTTTATTGGGTTATAAGAGCTTTTTTGGTTAACTCGCACATATCTGTGACAACTTAAGCCCTCTGTAAGTGCCATGCTGGCCCATTTTATTTCAAGGTCACCAAAGGACTTTTTGTCTAACTGCTCTAATGTTCAACTGAATTTGATGATCTGTTTGTATGTGGACATTTTTACACTAATTTTGAGCCCCGTCAGATGAACAGTTGAGGCAGAAGGCATTTATTAATGACCTGTAAATATTCTCTACCATGCTACACACACGAAAATGAAACCTCTGGCCAACCAGCTTATATACATAAGGAGGGGTATGAGCTTGTGAGATGTCAGGGCTATACTATGCTTTCATTCCAGATAGAGTGGATTTGAGGCCACTGATGCACTGCCAAACCCACTCACTTGGCAACCCTTGTGCTCTCCTGCACCCCCGTCATCCTGCTCTCTCCCTGCCATCGATGCTCTTTACTTTGCCATTTCCCTCAGCACTACAACTCTCTGCCTCAGCCACTTATCTCCTCTCTCCTCGTCTACTCTTCTCATCCCGATCCATGCCCTCACCAGCTCTCGTCTCCTTCAGAGCTTTCAACTACTGACTGTTCTCTGAATTCAGCTGATGTTTGTGAGACTGTGCTTGTGAGAGTTTTCTCTTCATCTCTGCTTCTTCTGCTGCAATAAGGCAGTGTAAAGAAGAAATAGTTACGCATATTAGTAAATTTGACGTAAATACTGAGTCGGCTATTAGTTCTTGATTTCTGGGTCAGTGGTTGTTCATGAAAGTGATTTCAATTTGAGATAAAACCAGTTATAAAATATAATGTGCCTGTTTATGCTTGTTGACCCCAGTTTTACCCCTGAGGTAGCACTTTGGAGTCACTGTACCCTGGTGTTTGACTGCTAACAAACTCAGCCTCCTCCACCAGAATTGGCAGCTGCTGACCCCAACAATGGCTCTTAGCCTAACCATAACCATGTCAAACTGAAAGCATTTTATAGTCATTAAACCCTGTATGGGCTCTTTAAATGAGGAGTTTGATCACTTTTGATTTTTGGATAAAACAGAAAACTGGTATAATATTTCAGTTGCTAGTAGTAGTGGTAGTAGTTCATTTTGAGCCAGTTCTACTCACACTGTCCTGCTGCTGTCACCCAATGATCATTGGGTTTGTTCTTTTTATGGGATTGGTTGACAGGAAGAAAAGCACAGAATAATACCAGGCTTAACCTTTAAGGATAAAATTACTTTCATACACTAATCTCTGACACAACACGAATGTTAGTGTAATTAAATCTGTGGCGGCCTTGAGTTCCAATCTTTCACCCTTGTATTTGTCTCATTCTGTCCTCAGTCACATTTACAGCAATTCAAATATTTCAAATGAGCAGACCAGGTTCATGTCAGACATTAATATTGTTTCGAACTGTTTCGAACACGTTGATATCCAACCTGTTCCCTGCTTAGCCTCTTTCTTTCTGTAACTCTCTGGCCATTTATCTCTCATCTTCTCCCTCTCTGTGCCCCTCAACAACCCCCTCCCTACCCCCACCCCACCCAGAACAGTAAGTCAGGTGGTTTAAGTTTGTATGCTGCCTGATCTCACTCTTGCTATCAGTTACAGTGGGGCGATCTAGAGTGATGTCATCTAAGTCTTTCTTCATCCTCCACTGTGTGGCTGACGTCTGTGTTGGTTGCTTCCCTCGTGTGTGTGCGTGTCCGTGTTTGTGTGCGAGCATGTGTATATGTCAGGGTCTTCATGCATCAGCCAGGAAATTGCAGGTGTTGGTTTGTTTGCATTCAAGGCTCAGCTTGCAGCCACAGTCAGGAGTCTTTTCTGAAGGCCACATCCTCCCTCAAGGTTTCTTCCTTAAACCCTCTGAGTTCTGCCAAAACTTCAAGTTTAAAAACACTCAACTTTAACTTCAGCTTTCTCAAAAATTTGTCAAAGAAAAGGTTGCCTGTATGTGTTTCATTTTATGTGTGAACTATCTGGAAATGGCCCTGAGATAAGATGTAAAAGATCATCATCTGCTGCAATTTTCTCTCCCTAAAAGTCGCTTTTACCCAATCAATAAACCAATAATTTCTCATTCTGTTTCTCTCTGCTGCCTCTCTTTTTCTCTCCCTCACAGTAGGTTTGGTACTAAGTGTGCCCGCTGTGGGCGGCAGATATACGCCAGTGACTGGGTGCGCCGCGCAAGGGGAAACGCATACCACTTGGCATGTTTTGCATGCTACTCGTGTAAGAGGCAGCTGTCCACGGGAGAGGAGTTTGGCTTGGTGGAGGAGAAGGTCCTGTGTAGGATTCACTACGACACCATGGTGGAGAACCTCAAACGAGCAGCTGAGAGTGGTGAGTAGTGGTTTTGGCAAAATTCACAGCACTTCCTCTTAGTTGTTGTTCAAATATTTGCTAAAAAGTCTCCTCCCAAAACAGGATTTATCCGAATTTGTGCATTTTAAAACATTTCATATTATTTTGTGAGCACATCCAAAAATAATCATCAAATAATTCAATTCTGTAATTATTATTATTTATATTTTTGATATCCATTGTATTTGGGCTGTTTATTTCTGATTTCTCAGTGGTTCTGAAGGATAACCACAGGATGTTAAAAGAGCTCGGGACTAGGCTCTGTCTCTCAAAAGCAAATACCAAATTAGACAAAAAAATATAGAAGTCCCTTTTTTGACTTCTATGTTTAAAACACAGGACTGTCTCAGTCCCGTGTTTTAAATATGTTTCCTAGGACATCTGTGGCTGCTTTAAATGATCATACAACTCATCTGACTTGCATCTCACATGTCTTTCAGGCAACGGTATCACGTTAGAAGGAGCAGTTCCAACAGAACAAGACAGTCAACCCAAACCAGCCAAAAGGGCACGGACATCTTTCACTGCAGAGCAGCTACAGGTTAGACACATGCATCGCATGAATCGCAGGCTAAAACAATTGTGTTTCTGATACAATTTGCAGCTTGTTTTGTAGTGTCATTTGAGCAGCACTACATTAACCTTAAATACAGTATTTCATGCTCTCTTTTAAAAACAGACTTCAGCGACATTTGATGTGATGCTAATGTTTTGTATAAAAATGCAGATCATGCAGGCTCAGTTTGCCCAGGATAACAATCCAGATGCCCAGACGCTACAGAAACTAGCCGACATGACAGGCCTCAGCAGGAGAGTTATTCAGGTCAGTACGCAGACATCCACACTCCTCTGGTACTAATGAATGTACTTGTACTGTAATTTGGTTGTAGCTGAATGTACTGAAATAGAGTAGTGCGGCAATATGCACAGCTACACCTACAGCTTGGTCCAGCCATGCAATGGATAAAATGACCAAAGGTCAAATAATGATAACTGTCAATATATTACCAGTAATGTGTTCAGGTATGAATATATATAGTTTTGTTTGTCATTTATGATTTTTAAAAACATATCTTCAAAATAAATCAACATATTCTATTAACAAATATAGCTACATGATGTCTGGTTACATTGCGTCTTCATAGGTGTGGTTTCAAAACTGCAGAGCAAGACACAAAAAGCACACGCCCCAGCACAGTGGGGCTCCTCAAGGTCATCCCCAGTCCAGGATACCCTCGTCCATGCCTGATGAGCTGCATTACTCCCCCTTTGGAAGTCCTGAGCGGGCGCGCATGGTGGCCCTTCACGGGTATATCGACAGTGAGTTGTACTTTACTGTTGCATGGTAAATAGGTGCATAAGGATTTCAGCTTTTTACTTAATGACTTTTAGCTACTTTTTCTAAGTTTTCTTTATTGAGCTGTTTTTAATTCCTTTTTATGTGCTGTGTTTTTATTCTCCAGGTCATCCCTTCTCTGTACTGACCTCTCAGAGTCTCCCTCACCAGGCCATGTCGCTGCCCCAGCTCCCCCTCAGCCGCTAGCGTTCCACTATGACCCTTATGACCCTTAACCTCTGGACCCTAACCCTTGATCTCCCATCAGTGACGTCTGCCGACCTGACCGCAGGGATCAGGCAGGAGTCAGCTTGGAGAAACGACAAATCTTACAGGAGCCCTGCGCACTCGGAAAAAGAAAAAGAAACGGAAGAAAGCCAACCAACGTCATTATGTTTTTTTCTTTCTCTCTCTGAGGACAGGAATATCCAACCTGCAGCAAGTATCACAAAATGATCATGAAGCATTTATCATTAGCAGGAACTCACAGACTATATTTTACACCACCAAAAGGACCCATTTTGCATCAAGTGTACAGCATCCTCCACTCTACTCCTCCACCCTCTCTGACTTGAAGGTGGAGGGAGTTTTAAAGGAATGAAACTGATCAAGGAAGCAGGACTGAAGCCTCTCGAGTGCTGTCAGAACATTGAAGATAAACAATGAGGGGAAAATTTAAGGAGGAACTGTCATTGTGGCCCATGGGCCGGGCACACACAGTAGACCACATAAAAGGTAAGACTCCTCCCTCTTTTCTCTCTAAGCAACCATGAAGGAAGCCTAAACATAAACAAAATATGTTCAGTGTTGAAATATTTCCTTTAGGAATGGCATAGTGACTTTATGACATCTCAAAAAAAAAAAAAAAAAAACCCAGAAACTTCCTAGCTACATTTTTGGTCAATTTTCCACTGAAATGAGGTGTAGAATTAGATTTTTGTTAAAGAATTAAAATATTGTGTGCCTTATCTTTTCCATTATTAAAAGAAACTGTAGTTGTTTACAGCAGTGAAATTCTAGCTTGTAATTCATCACTAAACAAAGATTGTGGTTTACTTTATTCTTTATTTAATTATTTCTTTTGACTGTGTAGAAGAAATTATGAGAATTTTAAATCTCCCATTGGTAGAAAATCACAAATCTATTGTAGCAGTCAACCTATCTACGTTGACTGCTTATCATGAAGGAAAACCACAAAGCACAATGTCTGGGCTTGCATATTATTAAATTATGGCTGTAACATTAGAAGCGGGAGCTAACAGATTTGAAGGTCCCTATAATCCTGTTACATTTCTTCAAATCGACACAGAAACAGCAGGAAGTCTGAGATGAGCATATTTGTCAAACTACACATTCCTATAAAAATCGGTCATGTTACAAGTTACATATTTTCATATTTCCAAACAGTTGTAGTGTCACTAATTTATGATTTTAAAGTTGTTTGTTCAGCCTCTGTGTGCATGTGTCTTTCGTACAAGGAGGGAAATGGAGTATTGGTACAAAATGGACAATATACAACAGACTGGGTTGTACATAGTAAGATGTGTGTGCGCGTGTGTGTGTATGTGTATGTATGTGTGTGTACTGGCAAGTGTAGAGAGTGTGCATCTGTATTTTAGTGCCATGGCCAATGTGTGAAGAACAGGATCCAACAAGACCTCAATGTCCTTGTATTTATTGAGATGGTAAATCCCTGTAAAGCACTTTTTTCCCTCTGAAATTGTTTTGTTTTGTTAAAAAAAACATTAAATGAAATGAAACAAAAAGTTTATTTGATAGACTGTGCATCATAAATGTTTTGTGTACTAAATTGCAATAAAATAGAATGTGATATTTTTGTGGTTTTTGGATCATTTCTGAAGATAAATTAGCAAAGCAATAATGCATTTTTATTTTCCCAAACATGTGTGGCACAAAGCAAAGGAAATTGGGTACAATTATTAAAAGGATTTTTCAAATGGCAAAAATGCAAATAAAATCAATACATATGAAGTAACCGTATCTTCAATGTCTTCAATATCTTCAATTAAGCCTGATGTTCTCCTGTCTCGTCACTTCTTGTGATTGTGATTTGTTACATGTTTAGTTCTTTGGTTGTGGGTGCATGAATATATTTGCCCAATATTTTGTGATTACCTGTTTACATCCTAGTGTGTGTGAGTGTGTGTGTGCGTGTGTGTGTGTGTGTGTGTGTGCATTTTCTCTATGTAATGTGAATTTCTCAGGAAGGGTGCACAATGTGATAGATTTCATTTGTGCAAAGGACTCCTGCATTTAAAAGACTTGATTCATTTTATTTATTGATGTTCTTTTCATTTTTCAAACAGCTTATGGTGATATATGTTAAAGAGTAGTTTGGTTTTTAATAAGAGCATGATCCTCACCCTGCAGACCTGTGTACTTTTAACATTACCTGCACATTATTTTGTTTCAGAGAACATGCACACGTATTCCTGCTTATACGTCCACCCTGATAATTTCATAATTTTAGTATTAAAATATTCATTAGATTTTTTTCATTGATGACCTACCGTGGCATGAACACTACATGTATAAAGACTGGGAATGCCATGTTCCCATGGCAACCTTTTAAATGTTATCTATATCTTCGTATGCAGAAACATCAGCGTCAGCATTTGAATATGCATGTAACCAATATCAAGGATAAAACTGCACCAAAAATCAAAACAGTGCATCCATGTTGAACAAACAGGAAGCCAAGGTGGGGATTTTTTTTTTTTTTGCCGAGTGTTGCAAATAAATTTGCAACATAAGTTTTGTTGCAATCAAATCAGAGCTGGTTCAGGTTTATAAATTTCTGATTTGATCAGGTAGAAAAATCAGTTTGCTTTTTTTTACAAACTGTATTAACTTTTGACTCTGCAGGAAACTGATGTTCACAGATAGTAAAATTAGATCAAGCTAAACACACAATTTAGAAAGAAACAATGGTTCTGACTAATATGTTTGTAGACACGCATGGTTTCAAATAAATACAGTACATTTGTACAACCAACGACTAAATCAGCACACATTTCAAATTAAAGTTTACTTTATTCAAACTGGATGCAAGACTGGACACACACTGTAATTATATTATGGAAATTAAGATGAATGTTCTGAAAGGAAGCGGTTACACCTCCTACAAGGTTAAAAAAAGAAAAATAAAGAATGTGAAGTGAATGAACCTATTGTTTTGCTTTTCACTTGTTCTATGTCTTACACAAAATCAAAGACAAGACAAAGAATCAAGACGTTTCCTATAGTTTTAATTTCACTAAAAGGAAAATGTTACATGTAGTTAAGGTCATTTAATATTGCTGGTCTGGTCTTCAGGTCTGGTTGCAGCAGATACTTCAGGAGCAATGCCAACAACCTCATCCCAAGCTTTCCGACAAGTGCGCACAATCCACTCATGTTCCGAGTCATCTGTTGGATAGATTTGATTTTAAATTACTGAGAATTTTTCGTAATAGGTACAACAAACAGAGTTTGGATTAAAAGTCAATTGTTTTTCCAAACATTTGACCTATGTCCAAACAGGAAAAAGAAATACAAACCGCAGATCTTAGAGTACAGAGTGCACAGCAAGGAGCTGTGTTCATTGTGTTGAACTGACTAAAAACGTTTAAACCAAAGCTGTAATAACCAGAAGTCTGCATACTTAAACCACACATCATTTTGTGTGTGCGGCTGCAACAGTGAAGTGCCATTCAAGTCCTGGGTAAATTTGTCAAATCAAGATAACCCTGACAATTAGGAGAAAATAACTTCTCAGAGCCACTTCAGACACCAATAAATAATAACCCCCAAAAATGGACGCCAATTTTTTTAAACCAAAACGACTGCCAGAGGAGCTGATAATAAACCAGTTTTTCATTGTTAAAACTGAAATGAGTAGCTAATTGCAGGGGAAGTGAGCTTTCTCTGGAGCGCGTGCAGCTGCACACACTTGAGCGGCTCGCAGGCCTCACCCCCAGGTTCCACTGCTCGCAGGGTTCCATTGTACAGAGGAGCAGGTCTGCAGCTCTCGGGCTGATTGTGTGTAATTGCCAGCAATGGGCGTCAACACTAACAGCCACTTCAACTATAAAGCACCCCCCCTCCTCTCCTCTCTTTCTCTGTCTGTCTGTCTCTCTTTCTACCTGCTCTGATCGCGAGGTCAATTGAACATATCGAACACGCGGACAGCTGCCACGCAAACATTTCCACCAGTCTTTGTGACACACTTGTTAGTGGAAAAAGTAATTATTGAAGCCTATGCGTCGCTGTGTCGCTGTGTTGCCATGAGACTGACCTCACTTAGCCACGAACCACAACCTGCCTTAATGATAATTAGATTGGGACATTTTCATATTTGCTGTAATTCTGCCCTCTTGAGATTGTATAGCAGCATTTATCTCAGGATTTAACTCAAATGTAATTGGTACCTTGAGTTATTTGAGGACACAGGTGGCTGGTATATTTAGATAATTTCCTACAATCTGAGGACAACAGGACATTTTTGTGATTTGGATTTACCAGGCTTTGTAAGTCAATGCATGTAGCTTATAGACTGGGATTGCGCAGTTATACTGCTAAATATAGAAATAAATATGTATGTGGTTGTTTCAGTAAAGTAATAATACAGGCAATTTCTTTAGGGAAAATTTTGGTTTATTTATTTATTTTTTTTTGCTGCCTGGATCATCACCTTAAAATTCAGTGAAGTGCAGCACAAACACACACACTTGTTTGTTAAACGGTTTTCTGGGTTGATATCAATCCTGACTGTAACAACCTGCATGGACGACCTTTGTGCAATGTACACAGGAGAGAGAGTGTGTGGAAGCGATAATGGCACCTTGTTAAAGTCTGTTTATCTTAATCCTTAAAATACACTCTCAGGGAAAAGTGTTTCCTTCCAGTCTAATAGCAGCAAATTAACACACACACACACACACCTAATCACACAAAGACAGACACACGTGGCTTAATTAGCAAAAGAAAAATTCTGCTTTCTTAAACCATTGTGATTTGAATAAGAGATGACTGCATTCTGCTGAATTTGTCAGTGAAGTCAAAAAATTGTGTAGTATTCACGAGCTAGGACTGTGTGATGTCATCAAGACAGAAACTGGACCAGATCCACTGACAGTGATGAGGAGCTCAACTTAAAGGACTTACTGTAGTTATAATATGCATGGTCATTATATGCTAATATAAACACATTTTGTGGTTTCCAACTGGAGGCACTACAGTGAATCAAACTTACCTAAATGTGAAAGCTCAAACAAACATTCAAATGTACATGTACAAGTCATCTGTCTCCAATTCACTGCAAACAGAGCAGCCCTCGGTTTCCCATCTTAATGACCTCACAGAAAACAGCGGCGGTTTTCGGGTTTCTAGCTTTGAAGGCGAGATACTGATCTTTAAAATTATTAATCCATCTGTCACAGCTCACAGGATTAACGTATGAATCACGTTTTATGGTCAATTTTTGTCTCAAAGACGTATGAAAAATGAGTTTCAGGAAAGGCAGCGTGAGGATGTGTTCCACTCCCCAGGGCCCCCCGGCTGATTTTATCTGTCTGTGAAACACCTCGACTGGACGAGGACAAAGGGAGGGGCCGTGGTGTGGTCACCAGAGGTGTTTTCCTTGGCAGTGGAATGTTTTCAGTGTGGAACTCTTTCTGTGAGCACTTTCAAAGGGAAGCGGTTATTCCAGAAACAGGAAAGTGCTACAAACAATATGGCAACACATGGCCCCTGCTGGAGCTGCTGCCGCCTCTTGCACCGCTGCCGAGTGTTGCTGCCTGTTGCCAAGACAGAATATACATAACTGACCGTGTGTGTATGTATGTGTGTGTGTAAACAGAACACACTCAATCAGTTAGTGGTGATTTGATTGTGCAGATGTGGCCTATGTATCTCTTCCCTTCATTGTTCTTTAATTTCAGTTTTACAGAGTAATGCAAATGTTTTATATTGCACCTCCAAACTTCATCAATAATTAAAGTGTAATTACAATTGTCTTTGGAAGTTTAAGGGGAAAGCAGACAAAAATAGTCTTTCTGAGTTGTTTGTATTTAAAATATTTAGTTGTTTGGTTATGTGATTTGTGTTTCAGATTTAACAGTAATCATTTCATTGTGTTGTAGTCTGTTGGCTTTATTTAAGATGGGTTATGACAATGTGAGGTGGCAGTAAGTAGAAACATATGTTTTGTTGTGCTGTTTTCATATCACTATAAAAAAACTTAGAAAAACAAAATCAAACCATAATTCAAATCTCAATCACTGAACATTACCTGCTGAAATGCAGTGTTAATCATTTGTGTTTATATCACGCATAATCCTTGAGATTTTAATTTTTTTTAATTTAACAAACATTATCCACAAAACAAACTGACAAATTTATCGAATGTCTCACCTGTAAGCTATCCCTGTTTTTCATCTTAATTCAGTGTAATTCAGAGGTGAAGACACACATGATGTCTGCCTGGATTCATGAAGACAAAAGTGTTTTGTCTTCCTGCAAAATAGTTCCTTACACAATTTAAGACTATTTAGTGAGCCATGTGAAAATAAACCATCAGCTGCTCAGATCATTATTAAAATGAGAGTACAATGATGGATTAGTCTGCCAACTCATCCACAATGCCAACTATGAGAGATGAGATGAAGAGATGAAGAACCGCGGTTTTTCATCCTAATGACGAATTACTGTGGTAGTAAAGTAGAGGATGAACACTCATGAAGAACAGCTAGAAATAAGTCTATGTCTTGTTTACCTTATCCCACTGTGTCCAAGCCAAAACTACAGTGATTCCTATAGCTTTCCAATAGGCTGTTCATAAAATCTACTGAGAACTGCCTAAGTCCATCAAACCAGTCACCAAAATATTGGTAAATAATGATGATGTGACTCCCTGCCTCTCAGGGGTTGTGAAACCTACTGATCACTACTTAAACTTTACTACTACTACATTACTACTTAAACTTGGCAATGTAGATATGTAATAAAGCATGAGTATGTAAGTGAATGGCCCTTCTTGTCACAAATTTAATCAGAAAACAAATTTGATGGAGGTGATTTATCATCACCCACTGCTCCCTTTGCTTGCAGGGTCATTTTGGTGAGCACCCTTTGACAGCCCCTCTAACCCATGCAAATGCCACTAGGTCTTGTCCTAAACCAATGAGTTGGGTTAAATTTGTGACGTTTTTGCAGAATTAACTGAATGCACCACTCAGTACAATGCACCACCTAAGTTTGTTACTGTACACTGGTGTCTGAAGCGCTATGCCTGCCATAAAGAGGGTCAGCCATCCCATTATTATTATTATTTATCCAAGGTAACATGTACTTAGGGAGCAGTTTGGGGGTCAGTGCTTGATCAAGAATACAATGACATGTGGAACAAACCACTTAGCTTACAATTAATGGCCGACCTGCTCTACCACATGAGCTACACCCACTGCTCCTGAAATGTACCGATACTCTTGATAAATCCCTCCATACATGCAAGCGTCTCAGTAGCTCCTTGATGACAAGAAATCTGTTCAATTCCAAAAATACTCTATATCTCGTGGGGAATATTAGCAACAGATCCTATTGTTTTGCTATTTGGCACTATTCCAGGAAGGGCTGTTTGTCCAAGTTAGCAACAGTGACTAAGAAGGGCAGGACTTTTTGGCCAGTGAGTGAAGTTCAGCCTGCTATTTCCAAGCAATGAGATTTAGTTCCAGGGGGCAAAACTTGAATCATCCGAGTTTTAAAACAGTACCATATGCATAATTTCTGCAACCTTTCTAGATATGAGGCCTTGTCTTCTCTGTCTTCCCTGGTTTACTTCTCTCTTATCCTACATCCACCAGTTGTAACCATTACATGCGGAGCTCCTTCCTCTTTCCTTGCTGCAGAAAACGTCCCCACTGGGAGGGTGGGTCTTCCCTGTGTCCCATCATCCTTGCAGTCCTCATCCTGGACGGAAGCCATGAGGCAATAAATTCTGTCTTCACACCCACTCCGACAAATGTGCCTTCACCTCCCAGGGTTGAAAAATAAATCCATTCAGGATACAGGAGCATTCTTCTCAAGAATTGTATACCAAGACAAGAAAGAGAGCGCAGATAGGCATAAATAGTGTATATGATATATACAAGCCACATATACACAGACATCTCTCCAAGCTCATGCACATAAACAGTACGAAGAAAAGAAGGCACAAACCAACTAAATAGTTCCTGTTTGACTCCATATTTATCTAAATCAAAACAGAGTCAGAGCATTGTTGGAAAGTGCTCAGTTCCTCTTCGTTGTCATCTCAACTTCCCAAAAAAAATCTTTCCCTCTCATCCTCCTCTTTTGTTCTCTTCCTCCCTATCTCTCTCTCCATCATTCCACTGATCAATACCAGAACTGTAATGATGATGAACAACCCGCATCAAGGAAAGAATCGCAAAACATATTTTTGTCTTCTTACTCATGCTGATGACATCTGGCGAGGATGTGGATCCTCTCCTCTGTTTCCTTCTGTCTCTACACATATGTAAATGAGATTTCTGTGCTTGTGGAACTAATCTGTATTATGTTGCAAGTAGCTCATCTGAATACAAATATTCTGCCCAAAATTACATTTCCACCTTTGGAGGCTTATGAGTCATACTCAACTTCTGCCAGGGATCATGTCTTGACACGTCTGCATTTGTAAGGTAAGAAACAATCAAATCAATTCACATAAAAAAAACATAAAACAGAAATTGTCTGATTGAAAGCTTCCTGCAAATCTGCCACTAAAAGCAAGAGTCTATTTGGTTTTGCAAAACCCATACATCCATACATGTAGCTTGTTAAGATACTGCACAGCTCATGTCCAATAGCAAAACTAAGAGTCTACAGACGTGCTAGCAGCTCTGAAAAAGTCGGGGGGTCCCCAAAATCAGTAGGATTCATCCTGTGGGGACCGTGTCTGCCTGAACAAACATTCGTGGCAATCCATTCAGTCCCTGTTGCGATATTTCGGTCAGGACCAAATGGTGGACAGATCAACAGACCAACTGCTTAACACTCATATTGTCACCCCTTAAGCTCAAAATGGTAATGTTAAACAAACTTGATACTCAGCAATATAACTAAACCTTTCTAAAAAGCCATTTGGAAACTGCTGAGTTAAAAAGCTGCTGTCATGTAGATCTGCCTTTTCTTCCTCCCTCCCAGGTACACACAAAAAGATCAGATTCAAAACCTGATGCCTAATTCACCACATTATGTAAAAGCACGGCAGGGAGACATGACGAGCAGAGGTCGATGTCAGAAATTGGGAATTTCTATCTGGACACCTGACAAAACGCATTCACTTCAAATCAGGAGTTCCAAAACTGGGCACTCGTTCAGTGGAAAAATGTGTCTCGAATTTTCCACCTTTGACAAATAACAAAAGAAAAAACGTTTGAAATGACTGAAATAGCCTATAGAAGCAGGCTTATCAGATGACTTGTAGTAGTAATCTACCATCAGAGAATCCAGGGATAATCCATTTAAAATCACTCCATAGGTTCATTGTTATCAAATCCTTCCCATATGACCACACTGTATGCTGTCAGACTTGCAGTTATTAAAACGTGGGCAAAGACAGAGAGTCTTGCCTGAAACAAATTCAGTTCAAGAGCTTCACCGTGTCTGAAAGTAGCGTAAGTAAAGCTTTTTCTACGTGGCTTGTTCTCAGAAAATTTGAGTTGTTGAAAAGTAGACGTGATTTTACACAGAGCTAGGCATCGACAATGACTCCCTCAGTACTAATTTGGCTGAGTGTACAGCTTTTAACTCAGTGGATCTTCCTGAGGTATAGGCCTGAGTGGACATTTCCTTCCTTGAATAATACAAAATGAGGACTATACATGAAGGAACTAAGAGAACATCTCTGGTAAAGCACTCCACCAAACCATTAGCTTGACCATAGGCGCAATAGCCATCCTTTGTAAACACCCTAAAGCATGTGTGTGCTGCAAATTGGAAATGTAGGTTAAGTCAACAGCAACATGATTACTGAAATGAATGTTATTCCTAGTTATGATCAATTATGGAAACAAATGGCACTGCTTTATTAACTTTCAATATAAATACGTTTAAAATACAGCAATCTATCATTGACAAGATGTTACATTGGATATAAAACTTTCTGTGCTTAATTTGAAAAGTAAATTTGTGTTTGCACTTGACTTTAATCTTTAAAATTTACCTTGGCACCACAGACAAAGACGCCTGGATATTACTCAACACACAGATAGAGCCAATTTGGCATCGAGTCGGGGGAAAAATATGCACGAACTGAAGAAATGTAAGCAGTGAGAAAAGGAGGAGATTTTGATTATGATAGAGATGTTGTGAAAATGTCAGTTATCCCTGCTTCTTATGTGGATTGTGGACTGCAGCCAGTAATGCCTACTTTTGTTCATCTCACAATAATAATTGCTAGGCTAGTTTCAATAATAATAGTTCACAATACGTTTAAGTCGGAAGGCATCCATTATTTAGTTGCAAAGGCTTATTATTATGAATCAAAGTGAGGGGTTAAATGTACACCATATTTCCTTCTGACCAGTCATCTTCGGTGTCACAAGCCTACAACAGTGATAATAACAGGATATTTTCTGTCTCACCTGCATTCCTAAGGAATCTGCCTGTGTAGGAAGCGACAACTCTTGTGGTGGGGTCATAGAAGCCATCTCCACAATCGTAACACCGATCAGGAATAACGCGTGGTGGATGCAGATCAGATAGCTGAGATTCACCTGTATGGACAGGGCAGATGTTCTGTATTGTTTTTTTTTTTTGTTTTTTTTTAATGGTGGTTTACTGTTATCAGTTGAAAGAATGGCTCAGAGCTTAATGCTGTTGCACAGTCTGCTCTGGCTGTTTCTTCTCATACTCTGACGTTTTCCCAGTCACTGTCATCTCACTGAATGAGTGAATATGTGAGCAAATAAATGGATTCGAACCTGCAGGTCTGAGCCCATGGCACCTCTCACTGTAGAAGCGCCTGTCATAGCCATCACAGTAGTCCCAGTCCTTCTCTTTGTACTGCAGACCATCAGCAAAGGTAAAAGATCCCTTGTGAGAAAGAACAAAGGAAAATCCAGTAAATCGTCTTCATTCTTCAGTTATAAACTCAAAAGGGTCAATTCACTCAAATTAAAATATTAGTTTCCCATTTGCCTCTATGGACACTATGGACAATTTCAGTGTTATGTGCCAAAATTTTGTGATATCTGAATCTTCCACCACCACCCCTGTACAATGGAACTGAATGGAAACTTAAAAGCAGAAACAATGTCCCTGTTATTTAAGATAATCCACAGACCTCACTGTTTTTGCTGGGAATATTTCTGTAGCAAAAACTACTTCCACTGAAAACTGTTGAAACAGAGGTCTGGAGGTCCTGTGTACCCGAGGCATGGTTTCTGCAAAGATAAGTTGCTGGTGAGGTTTTCAAATGTCACTTTTCAATGCTTTAAACTACCACAAAAGAGTTTAAATTTTCCTCCATTGTCTTTGAGTTTAGGCAGAAATCTTACAGATGGATATCTCAAAACCTCAGTAGATGAAACCAAAACTGCCTGCACTGATATGTACCACTTGCGGAAAGTGGAAAAATATGTCTTTTGGTATTTTGGATGACCTGACACAATGTGTGTGTGTTTTTTTTCTCTCTCAGGAATGATACAGTTATTGAAAATGAAAACTGATTTTTTTTTTTTTTTAAATAAACAAACACTGTTCAGTAATTTTGCATATTGGAACCATAACAGCAACATTTTCTCTTCAGTGTCAACAATATGCTTTTCAGTCACCAAAAATGGCATTAATTTTGATTTTATCACATGGATTTTTAAGAGTGCATATTTGGTAAAGGATCAAATATAAATCCAAAGAGAACCAAAGCGCAGAGAAGAGAAGACCCATACCAAAGAGGTAAATTTGTAATTTTGACCAATAATATTTTACAGCTGGTGTGATAAATTTAGCCCAGTCTTATCTGGAGACATTTCCCTCTGCAGACATTCAGACCTGTAAAGGCAGGACAAGCCCAGGTCTAATTAATGACAACAATGACTCAGTTCCACTGAAGTGTCCCATTAAGCATTGTCAGTGAACCAACATGCACAGTACCAGGATCATGAAACCAGAACAACTATGGGGAAATGCAGCCTTGATTAAGGTGATAAATTACACCTGTGGTTGTCCTGCTATGACAAATTAAAATGTCTGTTTCAAGTTACTGTTAATTTTATGTTTGTTTTTGTTATTGTTATTATTTCTTTTTTGATAAAGTTTGAATATACCAGATGACATTTAAACCTCAATCATCCCAATGGTGGATCTCAAACTTTTAGGCATATGACCTTTTAAAATATTTGTTATTTATCATGGAAGGCATGGAGGCTAAAAATCTATGCAGTCTTTCAAAAGGATAAGGAAAAAGGCAAATTTTCAGGGCAGAAATAGGTTTATTCCTATCCTAAAACATTAAAAAAAAAAAACATTTAAAAAAACCTGTGCAGGACTCTCAACTCCTAGGCTGAGAAGCGTTATTTGAAGGAAAAGGTGCAAATTGCGGAATGAGCAAAAAGCTACCAGATATAATTTCTGAGTTTATTGAATGGTTTAGGTCTGTTTTGAATGGATGTAGGTCTTCATGGGCTGGCATGGATGCAGGTGTAGTGTAGCCTGTGCCAAGGTTAGTCATGGTTCAGGGCTGCTATCATTTCACATGAACCGCAACTGCAGTGATGATAATAATTGGAGTGATCACTGTTGTGGCAAAAGCCCGTGAAAGATTGCATCAGAGCAGGACAGGCCATAGCTTCACGCAGGAGAAAGGGAGAGAAACCTAATAACTATGACAATAATGGTGAGTGATTGCTAAAAGGGACCAGATGTGATATCAACTATAACCAATGTGAAACACACAGTCATGCATGTGGATGCATATATTATGACATACATGCAGGGACACACACGCACATTCACGCAACTCCCCACCTGTTTAGCTATGCCGTTTTCCCAAGTGGCCTCATATTTACTTCCATTTGGAAAGTGTAGCACTCCTTTGCCATGGAACATCCCATCTTTCAACTCTCCCTCATACTTGGTCTCAGTGGGAAAGGTGTATTCTCCTTTTCCCTCCATCCTGAGGGAGAGAAGAGGTGGTCAACAGTGCGCTCTCAACTTTTAGCTACCTATATACCTGTGATGAATTTGCTTGTGTGTATACTGTTGTTTTTAAGAATATGAAACATTCATAATAATTTACCTGCCATTTTTTGTGTCTCCTTTGTAACTGCTCCCAGTGAACTCCATTAATTTGCCGTCGTCCGCTCAAAACAAACTAAAGCTACAAACCGCGGATAGGATATGAGATCGCTCAACAGTCAAGTGCGAAGTTACCATGGAAACACTGCAACAAAATTAAAGTATGAGAAGCTCTTGGTGAAACCGTTGAGCATGAAGAGCAATGGACCGCTGTTGTAGTCTTTTTAAACACTTCCGGAAGAAAACTTGACAAAACAACGAATTCATCCAATTTTAAGTTATATAGTTGCCTTTTTCACTACGCATGCGAACTCCCAGGAACGTCATCACAGCGCGCCTGCCGGCTGGCAGCGGCACCGTAAAGCAGACTGACCTTCTACGCGGCCTCGTCGCTCGTCCTGGAGCCTGACGAGGACCTTGAATACTTTTCAGCAGCGGTGTTTGATTTTCTGTGATTTAGTGTTATTGTACAGTCATGCCCACAACGGTGGAAGTCCCCACACTGCAGGAGCTAAGTGTGGACGAGGTGAGCAATGTTAACTATTTAGCGTGAATGAAGATCACAGTAAGACTGAACAAGTTAGCTAGTTGCTAAAGCTAGCTGCTATAGGCTTCAGGATACGCTTAGTAGCTAATAACTTTTGCCGCTGGCGTCATCATCCTTCAAAGTTGTCAACGTTAGTTAGATAACCTACTTTTATAATAGACCCGGCCGTGAATATTTTTAAATACAGTTGGAGCTGGTGGTTATTCTGGCATCCTTCTGATAGCCACCATGGCTACATTAAACGGCGTTAGAGGAATCAAAACATGTCTTCTAAATAGATGCATGAATCGACTAGCTGTTAACCATCACAAACTTTGTTTTTAAAGGGTTTCTATCGCTCCTTTCGTGGTCCGCATTATCTCTTCATTTTACCCATGTGTGGGCACAATAACTTTTACAATGACTGACCCCAAACAAACCTCAGTGTTATTTGGCACATTGAACGTGTCCTTGGAAGTCAGGTGTTAGCTGGCAGCAAGCAACTTGAATATTTTTGACACCAACCAATGATATGTGTGCAGGTGACAGTTGCTTTTAAATGTAACAGTTTGGAGAATAACATTTCAATCCTAATGCTTTTAACTCCTCACTAGCTTCATACTGTTATTGTATGTTATATTGTTCTGTTGCCCAGGGCCTAACAGATAATTTTCCCCATATAAAGATTCTTATTAAATGTTCTGTAGTGCAATAACACATACTCAGTATTATTTACAGTCTGAGAGATTAGAATTTACTTTAAGTGCAGAAGAGTATTGTAATACATTTGCATTACTTCTGTAGTGTTGGGATTATGAAAGATTTATGTGCAGTATATTTCTTTATATAAATAAGCATGCACTTAGTTAGTTGGTAATATTGATGAGAGATGCTGGACTGAAGAATGGTTGTCCTTCAAAAAACAGCTCAAACCACACAACTGCCTCTTAAACCACAAAGTCCATTTTCAGTGTGATTTAACTCACAACACAGATTTAGTAACAAGATTGAAGACTAAATTAAAACAGCTTGGAAGTGTTTGAAGGTGTGGTTTCAAGTGTGTTTCAGGTGTGGTGTTGATTCACAATCTTCACTTTTACTTTCTTCAGCTCTCTTAATGGGGTCACAAATATCAGTGTGTCAGGCTACACAAGAAGAAAGGGTCAAAGGGGGGTCCTACTGGGCTGATGAATGCAAATTGTCCTCCCAGTATTTTCTGATAACATGCTGCATTCATATTGCCATCAGACTAAATTCCCCATACAGCTGTTGCTCACACACTTTCAAAACATTAGAGATCCACCTCAGTACCGCCCATCCTAGGCCTTGTTGACTCCTATTCAAACACATAATTGTGTTTTAAGACTTGTCTAGGGGCTGTTTGGCATATTGTGAGCAGGCTGTTTTGCGGAGTTTGCACTGTAACATATTTTTTTCTGGCAACTTGACTGTTCAGCTCGTTTTTGTTCAAGTACCTCCTTACTGTGCATCTTGAAACAGTCACACCACTTTTTTGCAGAGAAGCCTGCATTTCAGCTGAATTTGCCTGTGGGTTTTTGTTTGCATTCTGACCAATTTTCCTGACAGTTGTGGCTGAAATCTTTCTTACCTGGCCATGCCTTGGTATCAACAGAACCCCTAATTTTGCAATCCTTTATCAGAGTTTCAACACTACTCTTTAGTATTTTCAAATCTTTGCATATCTTTAAAAAGGACACACAGAATTGTGTGATAAAACAATGCTTCATCTGATCTCTGTCCCTAAATAAAAGTGCAACTGCATGTCCTAGCATTTCTGTGACTTGGTAATTAATAATAATTTTTACCGAGTCTCATTGTTTTCATGCGTCTGTTTTTGTCCAGATCAATGTGTCCTCTGCAGTGCTGAAGGCTGCTGCCCACCATTATGGCTCCCAGTGTGACAAACCCAACAAGGAGTTCATGCTCTGTCGCTGGGAGGAGAAGGACCCCAGGAAGTGTCTAGAAGAAGGGAGGAAAGTCAATGAGTGTGCTCTCAACTTCTTCAGGTAACACACACCTATACGTAGACACAGTTACTGAAACAATCATCTAAGGCGGTTAACACATGGTGTCTTTCTCCTATAGGTTCATCACAAAAACTGTGGATTAATCAGATATGTTACTATGATTAAACTAGAAACTTGTAAGAAAGCAGCAATGAGAAATGTATTTGACAGTTATGGCAATAATTGAGAGATTCGGCATCAGGTTTTCTTGGAGATGAAGGCTGCCACATGTCTATCATCTGCAAAACTGAACAGTGTGCTTGTGGTCAGAGAGTGATTTAAGATGTGGCTGGACTCTGGAGCCAGCTGGAGAGCGAACAGTGTGAGAGTCCATGTAAGACCGTGGTCAAGAGACTTGTGGTCAAGAGACTTGTGGCCAAGAGTTTTTGCATTTCTTTTGGGATGGGCACATGCTCAGAATATGTGCTTTGAGGTTGCTGATACTGTCGTTGGACAGTTTTTGTTCTAGGGGTTACAGTTGTTAAGTTGACACAGAAAAAGATTTCAGAGTTGGGATGTCTGGTTTCCTGAACTGTAACCTGTCCTGCTATTAAGCTTTTCATCCCATCAGCTTCTACTGAGTGCTCTGAGCCATGTATTGTCCTTAATATTCCAAACTGCACCTTAATGGAAGGAAATATGAGTGATAATTTGCCGACAAGTCGAGTGTTAATGTGAATAAAAGAAGAAATCTCAAAAATATCCAAAAAATAGAGCAAAGTAAAATGAAGATAAAGATATGTTTCATACACATAAGCACAAGAATAAAACCCTGCACAGCGAGACTGGCTTTCAGCAGAACCAAAATGTCAAGAAAGCAAAAATACCCACAGCAGGTGTTTGGTCAAACTTTCAATTAAGCTTTCATGAAATGTTGCCAAATGTCTGAAGAGTTGTTTTCCATTATGTAAGTGTACTTTGTCACAGTACAAATCTCACAGCTGTTTGTATTTTTTGGATCATCTGGATTATTTTATCGAGTCCTGCAAAGATATTATTATTGTTACTGTTATCAGTAGTCAGCCTGTACCCCAAATTCTCATTAAACGCTTGTTATATTGAAATAAAGAACAAATGCACTAGAATATAAACTAATAAACTGAAGTTAACTAGTGGTGGCCAAAGCATGTTATTTTTCTGTGCTACTTTCTTTATAAAATGAAAACAAAGAATGTTCATTTTATAACATGAATAAGGTAACCAGGGAGCCTATTGTGTCCGTAAAATTGCTACTAGGGGCTATTTGAGGAAGTGGTCTGGGTTTTTTCAGTCTTAACTACTCTGTCTGTGTTTACTGAATATTTTAAACAGAACTGTGGTTATACCCTGATTCCCATGCATTAACTTAGGTTCTTTTGTGTATTTGTGTGTGTCTCAAACAAGTTGTGTTTTTGGTTATCAAAAAAAAACACATGACCTCTAATTCACAGGCAGAAACAAACACCTGACACTAACTCCAAAGATAAACTGAGAGTTATTGTGAAAGAGAAGTACCTGTAATCATTATAATGAGGAGAGATTTGAGAAAAGCTGTAATTGCACCTGGGACCTGGTTTGATTCTTGGGTACTTCTGGCAACTGCCAGCCACTTTTATGAACACTTCATACGCATGACCAGTTAAAATTGTTTGTCTCATGGGAACTTGCACATAGCAATCTTTAAAACCATCTTTTTATGGATTCTTTTAGGGGAAAGAGTTCCTGCTCATGCATAGTTCTGGGCTGTTTTATTCCTACTCTTGCATATTTGATTCCGATTCAAATTTGCACCATTCCTTGTAGGCAAATCAAGGGTAACTGTGCCGAGTCCTTCACGGAGTACTGGACCTGTCTGGATTATTCGAACTTGGCAGAGCTGCGTCATTGCCGCAAGCAGCAGCAAGCCTTCGACAGCTGCGTCCTTGATAAACTGGGATGGGAGAGACCTGAGCTGGGAGACCTGTCTAAGGTAAGACTTGTGAGGAACTGACTGCACATTCACAGTGTGAGCAGCTGGGTTGATGGGTTCTATTCTTGCCGATTGTGGGCCGTGCAAGAGCCTCTGATTGCATCTGTGTAATGGTCTCGCTCAGCTACAGTCTTGAGCAGGGAAATTATGTATTTTTCTGCTGCTTTGGGTTTTCTTTTCATGAAATTGCCATTCTTAAGGGGTTTGCATTACTGGCTGGCAAGCATTAATTAGGCAGCAGCAATAGAAGCAACACTAAAAATTGATCTTGACAGTAGTTTTTTTGGGGCATTCATTTCTGTAGTCTTGGAAAAGACACTTGCACAAACCTGGGAATCTGTGAATGGCTGTAATCAACTTTCTGGCCATTTTGCACTTGCCAGGCAGAGCCATTGCTCATGGAATCAAACCACATGAGCAGGGAAACGAAACAAAAAAAAAAAAAGCAAAAGAACAGAAATCTGACTTACTGTCAAAAATGTCCAGGTTGACATTTCATGCACTGGCCAAGTTTCTGTGGTTTTTCAAGTATATAACAAATGAAAAGACTGTTTGAGTTGGTGGGAGTAAAACTAAATATGGGAAGAGTTGAGAAGAAAGAGAGCGACCCATACAGGTAGGCAGATTTCTTGTATTGGAGAGAGAAAAGGGAAAGATAGTAACAGGAGGGCGTACAAAAGAGAAATCTGACCTGTCCCACTAGTCATACACAAAGTGCAAAGGAGGGAATAAGCAAGGGAGAGGATGGGGGATGTGGTAGGAAGACGGGAGCTGAGGTAGAGGAGGGATGAGGAAATAGACTGTGTTTCAGCTGTTCAGGTGAACCCACCTGCAGTAACCTTTCATGGTGCATTATTTAAAGAATATGCAGGATTTCATCCAAGAAAAAAAAATTCATATTGTAAAATTTCCTAACATGCAAGGTAAATGTTGTGTTTCAAGTCAATTGTGTTGAATTTCAAGAAGAATCGGGCTCTTTAAAACATTGCATCTCTAAAGCTGAGCATGTCCACTAAACGTCCTCACAGGACACTCTTATGTCAGACAAGTGTTGGTTTGCATGTTCCTTTTCTTTTCGCAGGTGACCAAGGTGTCGACCTCGCGGCCCCTGCCTGAGAACCCCTACCACTCTAGACCACGTCCTGAGCCCAACCCGGCCGTCGAGGGTAAACTGGAGCCTTCCAAATATGGCAGCAGGTTATTTTTCTGGAACTGGTGAGGCAGCTCCAGTCGCCTTCCAAAGCCATGGGCTCTGTCCAAAAACAGCTAGACTACATGTGACAATTGATACATCTGTGATACTTCAAAAGGTTTAAATCTCTCAGGTGCGGGCACGAGCATTAAGGATGCTGGTTTTGGCACATTTATGTGAGTGAGGTCTGAGAGTTGATTTTGGACAGGGCCTATGTCCTAACAGTTGGTCCAGCAGCTGTTCCTGTACCTGTACCTCCAGCATCTTCAGACAGTTCGATTAAGGAAGGAAGGATGGATGATTGTGTGAATAGAGTCCACAAATCCATACAGCTTTCCTGCCCACTTCTGTAAATGTAATGAGTGCACAAATGCAACATTCTGTTATTGTTGTTGTCAAATAATAAAGAGATAAATTATATTATTGTTTTTTAATGTCTCCTTTTTAAGACGCAGTTGCTTTAAGACAGGATTAAAAGCTTTAAACGTTTCCTAACATTAGAGAGATCATTATTTTATCATTATAGATATTTTATAGGCTTTCAGTGTCCCAAACACAGTTTCTTTGATATTGGCAATTTGTAGGTAACACCACCATGTTTGCACATCTGTGTTTTGTCAGAGTGTGTATTGTCAGGCTGATGAAGGGTGAGGTTGGAGGTCAAGGCTCAGGGTCACTACCTGCAGCCAGAGAGAGCTGCTTCTGCTTCCTCCTTTTCTCCCAGCTCACTTCCTGCCTCTGACCTGAACTGGAAGAAGGCTAGAGGAGTCATTTCAGAGATGCACAGCAAAGTTATGTTATTGCTGCCGGCACACGTGTGCGTGCACACGCGTCCTCATGACCTTGAAGGGAAGGAGATGAGAAGCCACGCACACTAGATTGTGGAACATAGAGGACTGTGCCAATGCACACACACGTGGCCTCACGTACCACCGGGACATTGTCCAAGATCAAAGTTGAGCTATAATGTGGTGAGGGGAGATTCTGTTGTAGGCAAGTTACCGTGAAAGTTCAGATTTTGTTTAAGCATGCACACCAGTTGTTTGAAATCTGCTCTAGTAGAGTTGGTGATTTGAATTTCTCTACCACAAACGTCAGGTAGTTTGAGTCTTTAACCCCTGCCATGTGGTTGATTTCTATGGGGACCCATAGTAATGCATGATTTGACAGCTTTCTCATACTCACAAGCAGAGATGTGGCCCTAGGGTGTTTGCATATGATGTAAGTGTCTTGTTTCAGCACACAAAAACACAGGGACTTGACTTTTAAGGGAGGTCAACAGCTATCAGCTGACAGTCTGTGCAATTTTATTTGGAATATGTAAAAATACACTTGGAGCTTCTTTTTTTTTTTTTTTTGTTTTTGCTTATTCTAGATTGAAGACTGATATTGTGTGGGCTGTGTTTTCTATACTGCGTGTTTCCCACAAGTTTCTTTTTATCCTACAGACAGAAAGTTCAACAGTGCACAGTCGCATCTTATTTCCAAAAACAACCATTTATTTTTATTGTGTACAGTAGCTCCATGTGTATTTGTGCAGACAGGAGTGTGCATGCCTGTGTTTCTGTTAGGCGTCACTGACAGTAGTTGCAGAAATCCCCTCACGAGGTGTGGTCTGGACCTGCTGCTTGCACAGGAAACGTCTGACAGACCTTCTTCTGACCTGGACAGTGGGACAAAGGGAAGAAGGGATGTAAAGAGAAAAGGTGTGGACAGAGGGAAACACAGAGGAGAAGGGGGCATGAGACAGAAAGGAGGTGGCAAATAAGAAAATAGGTGAAGAGGGAGAAAGGGGGAGAAATGAATTGGAGGGAAGGAAAAGAGAGCAACAGTCAAGTGGAGGTAAGAAATTAAGGGAAATGAGGTGGGACAAGGAAAAAGTGAGATCCAGAGAGGGCAAGGTGGGGAATGACTTGAAAGCAGACGGACAGACGGAGTGGGGCTTGGAGGTTGTTCAGTGGCTGGCGGTGAGGCCCTAGGGCTCGTGGCAGGCCTGTCTCCATGCGACTTGCAGGAAGCAGAGGGTCATCGTTGTTTGACACGGCACCGCCACAGGAAACGGGCTCTGGCACAGGAAAGAAATACAATACAGGGCTTTCACAAAGCTACAGCCCGCCTGGGAGCCCGATGCGCTAAAATACTCAAACAACCGGGCTTGTTCATAACACACAACTGTCAATATTCCCATTGTTCAATGTCAGGTTCGACAAAATAAAATGAATGTTTGAAGTGGTGATTGTCACTAACAGTCATGGCTGGAAGATGTTTGTTTTTCTTTTCCATCAGGCGACCAGTGTTTGAAACCAAAGATGGATTTCAAGGAGATATGATACAAAATGTAGATTTTCAACAGCCAGTATTTATGTCTCCAATAAAATCAGTGGTTAATGTATCTGTTCGAAAAAAGGTACATCAATATTTAACAGAAAATTAACATTGAATTTCCACTTCCTGGACCTCATTATCAATGCGTTACTTCTGTATCAGTAACACTACTGTGCATCTCTCTCCTATGAGGCGTCTGCTGTGTCCATGCCATTAAGAGCCCTGAACATGTGGGTGCACTTGATTTGAGAAACTCTTCAAAACGTAGGTGTGTTTGATTTGTTTATGTTGGCTTGCCTCCCCAGCCATTTCGCTCTGTGATCTTTTCGACTGTACATGTTGCTGAGTGCTGCTTTCATGTCTCCTCTCATCCCCTCATACTGCACAGGGTGGCTTTGAACTGGGCATGCAGGTTGCTATATGTACAAAACACACAACCAACAAGCCACAAGTACCGCCACTACATCCACGACCACCACTCATGGAGATAAATAATCGGAGAGCTTCAAAAGAGGGAAAAACTCACCCTAAAGCACATGTGCTCACTTATGCAGCAGACGTTGTTGTTTTTAATCTCCATGTTTTCTGAGAGGAGCCATGCAGGCAGCGAGACAGAACATCTCAGCACTGAAAGATTTCGTGTAGGCCTGCTGGGTTTACTTCCACAACCTTCACGTCTTTCAGGACCTGGTCACACCAGCATGTGTTGGCAATGGAACAACCACAGTCAGTAGATTTGGTTGCTGAGGTCAAGGACTGAGAGTCCATATAGTCACGAAGTCACCACGATCCCAACACCTATTTAGTCAGGATGAGGAAAAAAGACGATTGTAGAGTTGCTCTCTGGTGTGTCTGGGTGTTAAGCAGTCTTACTATTCCAGTTTCCCGCATATGAAGCTGTTGCTTTTTATTTACTCATCCTGGAGTTGAGCTGTTTTTAATAACGCTAATGCAAAATGGATCTGATGGTAGACGGCCAAGACTGTTAACAAATTTTTGAGATAAATACAGAATGCTGTAAATTTCATTTCAGGGGAATACATTTAGAATCTTTTAAATTTTGCTTTACACCTGCATTCCTTTATTTGTTTGCTTGTTTTTTTTGTTGTTGTTGTTTTTTTGGCCACTTGGGGGCGGCGGAAACAGCTGCATAAACAGCATTTACATATCACTTTTTAAGTCAATATGGGAAACAGTTGCCAAATTACACTTCCAGTACATACGGAGCAGCTGCGGTAGAAAACAAAGCTATGATGCGAGCTACTGTGAGAGAGGATCAAAGCAGTAAAGTTGTGGGCTGGAAAACCAAAGGATTAACACTTTCTTATTATAAATAGTTATTTGTTCCACTGTTATTCTAAAAATATAAAATAGCCACTTTAAATTACCTTTACATTTACTTATATGTGTTGAAGAGTGATTCTTGTGCCATTCTTCACAGTATTCACATAGTAATAGGGATTGAGTGCCTTGCTCAAGGGGAATTTAATAGAATTCTCTTTAAGATCACACACACACACACACACACACACACATGGGTCCTCACAGCCTCAATCAGTATGGTGACAGAGTGATGACCATCACTTGTGTTTTGCATTCCAGTCAGACACGCTTCAGAGCCGCTCTTTCATGCTACAGTTTTGCCAAACGCCTCTGAATGCTGTGCTTAAGATAACATTTAGCAAATTTTAAGGTTTCACTCAAGGTGCTAGCTGGTCAAAGACAAGACGGAGCAGGACAGTTCTCGCTCCACGGCACACTAATGAAGCTCAGTCACACACTCACGGACAGACAGTGAAATACACTGACACACGTGAATGCTGACAAACACACTGGAACGAATGCGTGGCAAAAGAAAAGGACACATGCAAGCACGCACATTAACTGTGGTGATAAATATCTTCCCACAATGTATGAGTGATGATTAAATCTACAGGACATAGCTGCCATTTTTGAGACTTTTTTAATTACAAAGCTAAAGTTGTTTTTTTTTTGTAGGGGATGGAGTAGTATTTTAGATGACTGATATCATTAAGAGGGATTTTCTGAGGGCTCAGCTTATGTTTATTCCACACGTTTAAAAATAAAACTCCAGCCGTTTCTTTTTGCTACATGTTTATTCTGTGGTATCTGAGCAAATGGACTAATATGAAGTATGTGATGAAATGAGACGTCGAAACGACAGATCAGCCTGTTGTCACACAGCTTAATGCTCAAGAGGTCGCGGTTTGGGAGCCACACAGAACACTGTTTATTTGTCTGCAGGTGTGTGTGTGTGTGTGTGTGCATGAGTGTGTTGGTGTATATGTGGGATTATGATAGATATAAAGTGCTCACAGCCTTGAGTGTTTGTGTTTTGTATTTGCATTTGTACACGGATGTGTGTATAGAGTTCATATGTGTGTGCGTGTATCTGCGCATTAGTGTGTGTGTGTGTGTGTGTGTGTGTGTGTGTGTGTGTGTGTGTGTGTGTGCGTGCGTGTGTGTGTGGTGCTGTAGCTCCTTCTGGGCTGGCCTGTGTTTATCTTGGCCTGATCCCAGACCTTCATCACTTCTCTGCTGATAGCTCCATTCCTCCATCCTTCTGTCCCTCCGGCTATTTACAAGTCTACCGCAGACTGCCTTTCCCTGCGTGCCAACATCCAATCCTTTTTCTTTCCCGTCCTCTCCTATCCTCTCCTCTCCTCCTCTGTTTCATACCAACATCATTTGCTTTATCTCAGACTGTGCTTCGATGCGCTCCCTCAAAAATCCATCCCTGTCTCACTCTTCTTCTTCTTCTCGGCCAAACACAGCCAAGCTGAAGCGTGAATGCACATCCGCCCATTACTCATTCTTTCTTTTGTATGATTCTTTGTATATACCTGCATTTGTCTTGCTGTGCTCTTTGCACAGGCAAAAATATTAGTAAGTATTCAGAGTTAGTGAATATTATTCCTACTGTGGGCTTCTAACAATGTGATATGTGCTACAACACCGTAAAAGCATCAACAATTTCCCAGCAGACATCTTGACTTGTCATAGTAGGTATTATTAATAACATTAACAATGTCTCTGTTCTAGTCTTGTGTCCCAGTAAGTCATGACGGTGTAATAGTGAGCCATTATAAAATCATCATATCATATCATATCATATCATATCATATCATATCATATCATATCATATCATATCAGGATAAAGCAATACTTTTGTGCTCTTCAAACTTGGAAGAAAAGTTTGGTTCATAGTTTTATTTAACTTCCCAGGCAAGTCCAAATCACGTCTTCACAAACAAATCGGAAGTCAAGAAGTAAGTCTGTGATGGCTGACCTTCGTTTCAATGCATTGGCCGAACAATCACATATTCGCTGTCACAATGCAAGGCCTGTCTGAAACTGTCTTATTTACGAGGCCATAATTTGAAATTTGAAAGCTTTTGTTTTCTGGTCTTGAGTCAAATCAAGTCTTTCTGGCCTCCAAGTCTCAAGTGAGTCAATTCTCAACTCAAGTCCAAGAGCAGTGAGGAGCCCTACAGAGTGACTCACAGCCACATTGGAGGACGCTTCCCTCCTTTTGCTTCACATTTCTAACTTAGTGACAAAAGGATGATAACTGAATCACTGCTCCTTGTCATCAAAGTTCAGCACTTTTCTTTCATTTTGTCTCGACTGCAGCTTTATTCAAATCTAACATGACCCAAAACCACCTCAGAGTCACTTTCCTCTCGTCAACTCTTATCTTTCTGACAGTATTACTGCATCAAAGGGAGTTTTACTGAAGGATATATCCAATACAGAGACCAGCTGACATGCATTCATAGACACACACATACGCACATACTGAACTCTAGCCAGCAGTTATAATTCTGCTGGTAGCCAGAGTAGACTTACTCCCATGCGCTGGGAAACTGATGTCGCCGTAATGCTGTTGTGCTTGTGGTTTCTGCAAGGTATACTAAAGCATTCCTCCACCGTGTGCTCATCTAAACAGTGCTAGTTAAAAAGGATGTACAGCGGCTCGGGCTACACAGTTGTGGCGGGGCTCCTCTGGGTGGCTCCTATCTGACAGAGGGCTCAGAGAGTTTTGGGTTTCCTACGCATGTCAAGGTAGGTTAGTTATTCCCAGTGTTGGGCCGCTCTGAGGCCCTGGTGGGCTATCACTCACAGCGGGCCCTCCCGCCTCTCTCTCTCTCTCTCTCTCTCTCTCTCTCTCTGGAAGCCTCTTTCTCTCTCTCCTCGCCCTCCACCCACCCACCACCTCGCCTACATTGACGTATAGGTTGTCTTCTGGCTGTCAACCCCGGTTTACATGTCAGGCCCTTTTTTCCTCGTCTGTGTTTCTCAGCCCTTACATCCCCTCTGTCTTGCTCTCTGTTTTCCACTCAGATCATAGTGTGTCAGAGTACACTTCTCACTTGCCATCTTTAGTTTTTCTCCAAACCACTGCCTCACTGAAGCAAACTTTTGTTGTTCTCTAATTGTCTGCAGTCCACAATGAGCCACAGGGAGAGCTACATTTCATTGCCGCAGGTGTTGAGGCCACGTTGAATCATGTTGTTTTTTTCCTGGAAACATCCTACACACTGAGGCTGCAGCCCAGAAACAATTGATCCCAGTGTTTTTTAAATAAAGTTTTAGCTAGTTATTTGGTTTAAATTTAACAGACAAATGCAGTTGAAATGGTTGCGAGAAAGAGACAGTCCAGTCCTTCGTTTTCACTCGTCCAATCCTCAGCACATAAATAATCACACCACTTCCAGGTTTACCTTGCCCGTTAGCATCCTGCATTACACAAGCCGAGTTACACTGTTGCTTAATTGTGAATGCAGGCAGTTTTTGAGTCAAAACTAAAATAACTTTTTGCAAAAGAAAAATAAACTGACAGGGATTTTTCCTGAGAGGAAACCTTTAGTTTACTATATGACATGTTTCTTAATAGTGCTAAAGTGTTCAGTGTTCTTTAAATAAACAATGTGGAGTTTTGCATAGTGGGGCATGAAAGAATGCAGGAGTCTTGCTGCCCCTCTCACACATGTCAGCAATTTGGCTGCCTTGTGTATTTTGGATGTTGAAAAAAAAAGGAACATTTCAAAGTAAACGAAAGAAGGAAAGTCTTATCCGCCTGGCAGCTGCGCTCCGGACCAAATTGCTTTCAGCTGATGAGCTGCAGCTCAAACTTGCTTGGGTAATGTCAAGTGATGCATTGCAATACTGAGAAAACAACACAGACAAAAAATAAATAAGAAGGAAAAGAAATTCTGGAAAGTTCCAGTGCTTGTTCAGGCAAAGCCCACAAACCCCCCAACAAGTAGACATGCTCATGAACATTTTTTGTTTTTGAATTTACAGTTTTTTTTTCTTTTTCAATATAATCTTCATTTAATCGTGCTGAGAATCAAACATTGCAGATGTTGCAGCCATGTAAAAAAAAGCCATTGTGTTTTACATTTTAACCGTTAAAGTCACTTGCAGAGTGACAGAAAATTGCAAGGATGAAGAAGATAAGTTTCAGTATTTAGATCATAAATAACCAGTGGAGCAAGACTCACCTCCATTTTTCACAGGCAATAAAACAAACTTCTAAGAGCACAGAATGACACAGGGAGAAAGGAATGAAATAAAGATATAAGCGATATGATTTCAGATAGATTTTAAACGTGAAAACAAATTTAAAAAGGGTACAGCTCGGTCAGCAGATGTGAAGGACATTCAATAAGAAGAGTGGTTAAAAAAAAAAACAGGTCAAAACATGTTGGTGAAGCAAAGCTGAGAAAATTCCTTGTTTACCTCATACACACACACTATAGTTCTGAACATAATGATGATGATAATATCATTTATTTCATACTTTACATTGTGTAACTACATGCTGGCATCTCGAGCTACCTGACAAACATGCACTGAATGCCAGTGCAAACAAACATGGCGCAAATCAAGCATTGGAGATGTGTGTTTCTTTCAGCGTGCACGCTCGCTCGCACAAATACACAGAAATATTAAATCTTCCAGTACATCAATAAAACCACACAATTCACAAATGCACTGAAAATATACAGCGCATTTAGATGTTTTCCACACGCATGAAATGTAAATAAAATTATGTTGGAAGGCTTTTTCAGCAAACGAGTGAAGCTCAGTGAATTTTCCATGTTCTGGGGAGTTTTTAGTGAATGTTATTTTCAGCAGGGATCGTGTGCAGTTTGAAAAATGACGCTGAAATTTTAACATTTACAGGATTTTATATTTAAACCTTGAGGTCATGACATTTCCTCCAGTGCGGGGCTGTCATCAAACTCATTTGTAAATTTCATTACATTTTTCACACCCACACACACACACACACACACACACACACACACACATCTCTCCTCCATAATGGTTTCTCTGTTTGGTGTTTCTCTAAGAAAACAACCAGCTGTGGTGTTTCCCTAGTCAGCAGTCCAGAGGTCCTGCACGCTGTTATGTAATTTGTAAGCTTGGGTAGTTCTTCTACAAAACCAGCAGATATTATCCAGTATGTGAAGACAAAACAGCAACAGTTGATGTTGTTGGAGAGTTATGTAAACAGATTTTTGTTGTTGTTGTTGTTTTTTAAATGTGATGTCAGATTGCTGAGATTTATCATCTGAGCATTCCAAGTTTACCCCTTTAAAGTGGCTTTGCCGACTCTAGTGCCAGACAGACAACTTCTGTTTATTTGTTTCATGTGCAGAACTCCTGAGTTACAAGTATATGCAGAGCTGCACCCCAGACTTACATTGTATCACTGCTGTTTTTATCATCACAGTAAACTGCACATTCCTGGGCGTGATGTTATTACAGTTTTACGGAACTCTTTACAGTTAATCCTCCTGTATAGCATTCATGATCAGTATGTAAACACTTCGCAAATAGTTTATAGTTAACACACTATAATGTAGTTGTATGTAGATTTGTGTTAAATAACAATATAGTAAACCACAGCTGTCATGATATGAATTAGGTCCTCATAGGAGATTTTCTTTAATCAGTGCAGAACAGTGGACATAAATAAATAATTCAAATGTTGTTTGTATTCATAGAAATGTTCATAGGACACTGCTCATAAGTGCTAAATAGGAGGACCTCAGGTCACAAAACTGAGCAACAACACACAGCAACTGTTGTGCCATTAAAATCTGAAGTTACAGTCCTATTAAATGTTCAGGAAATATCCTCCAACCACAGAAATCACATGCAAATGATCTGTACCAGTCTGTTTATAAGTGGAAATGTAAAGTCTCAGACTTTTCTGGCACATTTTTTGTCTTGTCACATGAATAAAAATAAAACTTAGACAGGTAATAGAGAGCAGAAAGAGAGGGAGGGGAGAGACACTGGGTATGGGAACACTGGGAATGAATGGTCAGTATCTTATGCCCCTCGGCCACAAAATACCCCAGACTAAGCAATTTTAAATTTTAATTAAAATACATATTTTTCTCAGTGTTGGTAATTTTAGAAATGAAGAAATAACTCTACAGATGTCTGGTTTATCTCAGAATTCCAGCTCTGACAAAATATTTCCCCATCAAGAGTCACCACCTGCACACCCTTGACTTTCTGAGCAAAAACAACATACTACTTTTAACGTTTTTGGAAACCTTGGTCCCGGCCAACCGGTCCAAGCTCTGTTGTGTGACAAGACCACAACAGGTTCACTTGCTCTCTCCCAGCTCCGGCTCTGTTTATATTCTGCTGGCAGGGGGATCTGGAAGTGTTTGGCTCGGCTCTGCACTCGCTGGGAACTATCAGACAATTCACATTTTAAACTATTTTGATATCAGCTCTGTGGAGAGTTGCCGTTTCCCTGAGAACACGACTTGCCTCTGGGCTCAGGGGCCTGCTGCACCGCCAGAAGAATAAACAGAAGGAGGGGAAGAGAGAGGCGGGGAAGGACAGAGAGGGTGATGGGAAGAGAGAGAGAAAAAGAGAGAGAATTTCTACAGTAAAAACAAATAAGTAAAAAAAAAAAGTGTAATTGTAAACTCTCTATGAGTCTGAGGAGGAATCCAGTGTAAACAGACCATGTAGACAAAATCAGAGTTGAAGATAAGCGACCGAATTCTCTCATAGTGGTCAATGAATGGAAAAAAAACACAGATATACTATAAATAGAAAAGTACGGAGACCATGTTTGAGTAGATGAAAATCACTGTACTGTATTTAGTGCTGTGTTCTCCAGGGGTCGAAGTTTTCTGGTGAGTAGCTGAATCTCTTATGTTGAGGTTAAAGGTGGTGGAGTTAGAGGGGGAAACCTTCAGCCTGTGTTAATTAGGTGAGTAGTTAAGTTTCACCCTGACCACGCAGTGCCTGAAGCTGTGTGTGTGTGTGTGTGTGTGTGTGTGTGTGTGTGTGTGTGTGTGTGTGTGTGTGTGTGTGTGTGTGTG
>JBBMJY010000008.1:9316375-9331960 GCA_037833715.1 Toxotes lorentzi
GTGTGTGTGTGTGTGTGTGTGTGTGTGTGTGTGTGTGTGTGTGTGTGTGTGTGTGTGTGTGTGTGAGTGAGTGTGTGAGTGTGTTTACACACAGGGGCTGGACAAAATAATAGAAAGGCTTCACAATAAAGTCTAACAGCTCTGCAGTTTACTGAGAAGTGTCAGAGGTGTTGGTGTGACTCGCTGATGAATGAGTGTCTCTCTCTCTTTCAGCTGTTGTTGACTGGTTAAAGCTGAGTGAAAACTTCACATGTTTATACTTGTGGTGATATGTAGATATATGGTGACTCAGGTGTTGGATCGCATTGCAGTGTGTGTGTGTGTGTGTGTGTGTTCTGTGTTTTTCACTGAAGACCTGTACTTCACTGAAGACCTGTAAATATGGTTTTGAAGAGCTTTTACTTTAGGTGAGCATTTCCATTCCTCAAGTCCTTCTTACACGTTCATGCATCACTAAGTACAATAATGTAATATATATGATAAATAATTAAAGGAGTCATTGGTCATTATGTGTTGTTTTACTTTTATAACATATATATATATATATTTAATAGTTTTACTGAGTACAATATTGAACGTGGTATAGCTTCTTTTCTTAAATAAAGAATCTGAATACTTCTTCAGTCACTGGTGTATGTGTGTGTGTTTTTGATTTGAGATGTGTTACATGCACATTTTTATCCCTTTTTAATCCACGGATCCATCGCCGGTGAAAAAGTAAACTGACACATTCAATGACAAATGGCTGAGTATTTGAGACTTTTTGCTCTCCTTTCAACATTGCTTCATTTTTGAGAATTTGACTCAGAAACCAGAAATGATAGCTGTCTTAAATTCCCTTCTGTTGCCTCGAAAGCTCTATTAAAGCTGACACACACACTGCTAATTGCAAATTAGCTGCATGACTCACTTGTGTAGCTTGTCTCCTTTTGAATTGTGATTTACACTAGTGGCTATAATTGTCTGTGGCAGTCCTGACAAAAAAATAAACATTATGAGAGGTCATGTTGTAAAATGTTCATGTTTTTTTGTCCATGTATTTCTCAGTGAGTGTAGATGCACACGCTGCTAACTCTAGAATTTACAACAACTCTCTGACGAATCAGCAGGCCCACCTTCTCCGCTTCAGGTTCCAATGACCTATTAGCCAAATGTGTTTATTCAGTGTTTAGTCACTATTACCCTCAGTATGATCCCTGCGCTAAAGGGCTAATGGCTGAAAATTTCCCCCCAGCCTGACTTCACCGTAAAATAATTGATCGCATGTGAGAGCAACTGGCACGCGTTTCCTCTTGTTTTCCTAAAGAGGTGATATCATGTGGTCAGGCTGCTTGTTCATTTCAGTTCAGTTCATTTCAATTCAATTTTATGAGAGGAATCCAACAGTTCCCAACATGAGCGAGCACAGTGGAGAGGGAAAAACTTCTTAACAGGAAGAAACCTCCGACAGAACCGGACTCAGGGTGGGCGGCCGTCTCCCTCGACCGGTCGGGTTGAGAGAAACTGGGGAGAGAGGAGAAAGAGCGGGGAGAGTTGGAGAGAGAAAGAGAGACCAGGAACAGCTGTATATACTGTTGTTTTCAGACTGGTTGTTGTAATGGTAATAATAGTTTGTTCGTCACCGAGATAGCCTGATTGCTTCCGGTACTGCAAGAAAGAAAAGAAAAGGAGAGTGTGTATGAGAGGGCAGTGTGGTTCTTAGTGAGGCACTGTGGCATTAAATCACACATCAGATCATTTTGGTGTTATCGTTTTAAAAAAAAAATGCACAAAACTAGCCCCTGGAACAAAGCCAAAGTTTGCAAGCTGTGTTTCAAATGTTCTGTCATTACATTGGCAGGAAATTGTCGTTTATCAGAAACTAAACTAAGCAGCTTAATTTTTACCTCCAAAACATGTCCTCTGGAGATAAAATTTCAGCTGCAGGGACTTTTTTTTTTTTTTTAGATGAAGGGTTAGGTGATGAGATCTTGTTTTTTTTTCATTTTATTTTTTCTTTCCGCAGTTTGAGATGATTCTCTCCCTGTAGCCTTTGAGAGTTGACGGTGGTCAAATATTACTACACTGATTTCAGTTGTTATATCTTTCAAATTTCCAGTCAGAAAAAAAAACACCTTTTTATTTTTTTTTTACCTTCAACACTGGTTGTGAATACAGAGGTGTAATCACAGGAAAACAACAAAGAGCAGAACTGATCTGCACTTTAAACTCACTCAAAAAAAAAAAAAGAGCAGCATCAGCACACAGAAAGTTGTGTGTTTGTGGTAACCACCCAGGTATTCAGTAATAATTTCCTCTTTTTGACATTGTGTGCGAATTTGTGATTATTCATTGTGTCCATCCCATGTAACATTACACTATGCTTGATGTGTGTGTGTGTGTGTGTGTGTGTGTCTGCATGGAAGTGTGTGTATGTCCCCTATATGTTACATTTACCTAAACTGCTGCTCTCTCTTTTTCCTGCTTCATTTTGACAAATTTGCGTTTCCAGGAAGCCTCTGAGGTCAGCACAGCATCTGTTGCTACTTAGGCCCAAGATGCAGTCATGAACACACACACACACACACATGCATGCATGTACATGGTGCGGGAGCTGTTTTGTATAAATTACTGAAGAACTGAGACCCAATCAGACATGAAGACATGTTTAAAGTTCCCAAAGTGACTTTAAAGGGGAGTCCAGGTCTAGACCTCCAGATTTAGTGGGTAGGTTAAAAGGGTGTATATGAAGGAAATGGAACATTATTTTAAGGGGTCTAAATTAGAGTTATGAAATCATTTCAGCATTATAGCATTTAAAATAATGGCTCTGATTTATGCAATAGAGTACTGCAAAATGAAAAATAAACAGACTTTAAGAGCTTTTCTTTTTTTCTCTTCTAAAAGTCTCGCAAACAAAAGCTCTAAGGCTTCATGCTGTCTCATCATCTTTTTCATAGAAAACAGAATGTGTGTGTTTCTTCTTCATGTATCAGATTACTGACATGCAGACGGTTGTTCATTTCTCAGAGCTCTGGCTAAAGCGAACAGTACACCTGGATAGTTACGCTGGCCGCTCTAGCCTGGCCAAAGCCGCCCACTGCATCAGCCCTTCACCCTCAAGTATTTAACTCTGTCAGATTTCATTCCCTTTCATTCACGTCTCTTCGCCCAAAACCACATTCATGACCAAACATGGCCTGATCCCATCAAAGTGATGCTTCGGAATACCTCAGATGTGATACCACAGCGATGGGAGCAGAGAAGAAGAAGCACGTTTCGCTCTCATGGATTCTGGATGGAGGAGACACTGAGCAGTGAGATGAGAGAAGCCAGACATCTAGAAAAGATCTGTAAGGGAAAAGGGGTTTCTGTTGCTGGTTTGGTCTGAAGCCACAGGAACTGTGCTTCACAGCCAAGTCCCCGAGCAGAACCGACGTGACCTCAGTGAGTTAAATAGAACCCAGAACCGCAGATCGCGGACCTCTGTCTCGGTATGCAGAGGGGTCTGGATTCCAGTTAAACCTCATGTTTGTTTTTTCACATTTATGCCATGAAGAGAAGCAAAGTACATATTTCAATCGACTGAGTTTACTTGATAATTCAAACACAAAGCAGAATGCAAAGCTCCATTTATGACCTGTGGATGAAGAAACAAAGAACATCTCACTTTGTGTCATGTATCTGATTTTCAGATTGAACAACTAAATGATGTAATGTCCCTTTTTCACTCCTTTTTTTTATAGATGAAAGGAATGAGATAGATTGTGTTAATTAGAGAGCTTTAAATAAGCTGGTAGGAGGCTTGAGGCTTCCTCCTGTTAATTCAACCTTTTTAGTTGTTCTTTGCACTGCTGCACTGAGCTTTGGCTGCTGCTGCTGCTGCACTGCACAGCGAGGAGATGAGATGTTGAGAGGTTGTTAAGATGTTAAGATGCTGCCCCGCAGGGTGACGGACTCGCCATGGCCTGCCGTGTTAACAGGGCCGACGCGTTAGAGGAGCGTGGACCACCCCAACGCGGCTTCCCTCCACAAAACTCAACCAGATGTGTAATGAAGGCCAGTGTATGCATGAGGATGCTGCGTGCACATGTGCATGTGTGTGTATAATCATTCTCACCTGTGTTGCAATGGGTGCTAATGTAACCCCCGTGTGTGGGGAGGCTCAGCGATGCCCTGTTATAGGTTTGACCAAGCAGTTTCTGCCTGTCCCCCTTATTCTGTCTCCCCCCCTTTTTGTCTCACTCCCTCAGAGTCACATCACCTCACCTTACACTTTCCTTTTGGTTGTGTCCAGCATTTTCTTTTTCTATTTGTGGGCTTCTAGGTTCTCCTCCCCCTCAGGGCTTACATGCGGAATTCATTTTCATATTCCCTTTCCATGATTCCCTTTCTCCCAAAATCCTACTCAACTGACAGCACCCCCCCGTTCCCCTCCTGCACCTCCCCTCCACCTACCCCCTCCCCTTCATCCCCTCATCCCTACCTTACAGCTGTTGTTTTGGATTAGTCAAATAGCTCCTGTCAGATCCAGTGATCCCTCTCCTTTGCCACCCACAGAGCCGCACTGCACACTCCACTCACTCCCTGTCCGTCTCCCCCTCAATCGCTCTCTCACTCTCTCTCTCTCTGTCTCGTGCATGTGCGCACAAACCATATTGACGTTTCTGACAGGTGCGTGTCAAGGTGCCTCTGTGGGCAGGGCCGTGAGGTTGCCGTGGATTCAGAGGGCTCCCAAGGCTTTCTTTCTTTTCATGTCCAGGAAGGCGAGACGGTGCCAGTGTACCGCTCACACCTCTCAGCAAAAAACAACAAAAACAAAAGGTTTGTTGTTTTAAACTGGACAAGGAGCGCCATAAATTCCCAGCGTTTCACTTCCCTGGAATTCACCTTTCTTTTCAACTCTTCCTCTTTTCGTCCTCTTGTGTCTCGAGGAGTCTTTTCACAGACAACATTATTATTTTTCTTTTTTTCGGGGGGAATTTTGACAGCTGCAGGTCTGGCCATCCACGCTGGGTGAGACAGACTGACACTGAAAAGGGTTTTGACATGATGATGGCAAGAGTAATAGTGTTATTTCAGTCATTTGGAGAAGGGAGTTACTGTGTGTGTGTGTGTGTGTGTGTGTGTGTGTGTGTGTGTGTGTGTGTGTGTGTGTGTGTGTGTGTGTGTGTGTTTCTATAGCACAGTACAGACATGCATCGAAGCAGAATTGGGAGAGGTGCTATAATTTGACAGCAACATGTCAAATCAATGATGTTGTTTCAGTGATTATAGAAATAGGTTGCTTTTAGTTTTGAGTTTCACTGATACAGTATAGGGGTGCGGTGCAAAGATAACAAAGGAGTAGCCGTTACTGTTACGAATGAGTGGCAGAAATCTGTCTCCTCATCTGAATGTTGTATATAAGCACACATGTAAGGTTGATTTCATATGTCTGTGTCTGAGGTTTCAGAATAGCACAAGTCAGATGAGAACATAAATATTGCAAGTAGCTAAACAAGTAAAGATTTATTTATGGAACATTTAAAACTGATAGTGTGACAGTTACGATCCTTCATGGTTTACTGGACTATGTCACAAAGGTTTAAATACAAAAAACTTGGGGATCTATGAACCAGACGAGGAAGGAAGAAAAAGTCAGCGGATCATGCTGATCCATTCTGACATACATTTACGTACCAAATTTCATGGCAATTCATTTAATAGTTTTCAACCTCGAAGTGGTACTAGAAGAAAAGTTATTTCGGTCCGGACTAAAACGCTGAACTGACCAGCGGGCCCTTCATTGCCATCCCTAGAGCCAAGCTGTTAGTGTTACCTCATGGTACACACCATTAAGGCCAAGTCCTTACCACAGTGCCCTGGATTTGAATCCAGCCCCCCACTATCCTGTCTCTCTTCTCACTGTCATGATAAAGGAAAAAAAACAAAACCATGTTACAAGACTTTATTGTGCCAACATCATAAAATCAAAAGCTTTCCTACTTCATACCCAGTACTCAGCTCTGAGGGTGACAAGAGGATTTATTTTCCTGAAAAGGCATTAAAACCTTGATTGAAAAACACTATTCTTTTAATTAGACTACTGTCTGCTTTGTTTCAGGCGGCACATATCAAGCCTGGTAGCTGTTATCTCTTTATGGCCATGTAAATAATGTATCAATCTCACACACACACACACACACACACACGTATACACACAGAGATTGATGTGGTGGCTTTAATCAGCTAAAGAGCTCCATGCCAGTGAAAAGTATTTCTATCCAGTCAGCACGCACTATTATAAAGACATCAGAGTCGCACAAGCTGGGTGTGTGTGAGAGAGATTACAGAGCAATGTAAAATATAGACTGACATTCAAAGTTTTGTCCCACGTGCTTATTTTGCTCGATGCAGGATTTTCCAAACTAACTGTGAAACTGAAACATCTTCTTTTTTAACCAGGGACTTCTGGTGACCTTCTCCAGCACCTTACATGCTCCCTATCAGTAAAGATCTGAATTTCCGGCAATAACATCTTACCTCCTCCATTTTTTCCTCATCCTCTTCCTCCTTCACCTCCTCTCGGCCTCGTCTTTCCATCGTGGTGTTTTCTCTCCATCAGCCCCTGCTGCCCTGCGGTCTTCTCCAGCTGAGGACAAGATCCGACCTCCTCCTCCACTCGCAGGCTTCCTCTGTAAGACAATGGCAGGGCAAAGGAGCTGTGTGTGCACAGAGGTGTGTGTGTGTGTGTGTGTGTGTGTGTGTGCGTGCTTGTTTATTTGCTAATGTACGTACGTGTATTATAAGCTATTAGAAGCATTTTATATGTGGTATTTCCATGTTTTTGTATCTATGCATGTTTGTGGATTTTGTGCATAATTCAATTATAAATTATTGCGTGTGTACACGAACATGTAGATTTATGATGCAGGAAACAGCGACTATGTCACTGTAAAACAATAGAAGATTCACAGCGCCACTGCAAACACACACACACACACACACACACACACACACGTGCACTCTCTTGGCACTCACTTCTCCAGAGACCCCTCTGCGTCGACCACAAGGAACTCCCTTCCTGCTGCAGTGTTGGCAGCAACATACACACAAACACACACACACACATACTGAGTGACACGTCCCCCTGGGCTCACAAGTCATCAGGATAAAGCCCCAACAGTCGTGCATCCTCTTTTCAAAAGTAAGGCTAAAAAAAAAAAAAAAAGATCAAGAAATAAAGCATAAGGGAGACAGCAATGTGAGGATACAGGAAATAAAAGTGAGAAGTCTCATATGTTCACGTACAAGCTGTCAGATTTATTTATGAGATCATGGCTGTGAGAAGAGAAAGAGAAAAGTGTCAGGTGTGTGCTGCCCTCGTATATCAGCTCAGTCCTTTCCTGCTTTGATAAACTGTGTCATATGCAGCCATGTTGGAAATCACCACATTATTGTTGCAAAGAAAATGATAGATTTCCAGTGTCTTGTGTTAGCCTATGGCCTGTGTGTAATCTTCTTGAGACAATAGCCCTGAATACCAGCGTTCTCTTTTCATGTAACCCTTCCCCCCTCTGTTTCAATGGAAGCACTGAAGGCCCACTTCAGATGGGCAAAGATGCCGTAGCCACCGTCCTCTCCCCCCCGTCAATGCAGATAGTCACCCCGAGATAAAGGTGATATAAAATACATGAGATTAAGGTTGTTTCATTGAGCTTTTTCCTCTAATTCTCTCTCACAATGCAGTAACAGTCAATCACCTGCATAAAACAGCCTAAATATAGGGTTTAAGACTTGTTACACCACTACCCGCAGCCACGGCTTGTAATTGAAACTTTTCCATTCTGTTTTTTTTTTCAAATGCTTTGGCTGCTGAGGGGAGATTGGCAGTTCTGAGTGGCCAGCAGATGAAGCGGCTGGCACGCTAATGAATAGAACGCTGATTGCAGGATCCCCAAGATGCAAATTACCGTGCCTGCCACCCCTGACGACCGGCAATTACCGGGCCGCCGCGGCGGACGCCTTGTGCATATTCATCGCACCCGCTGAGCATATTGATCAACAACTTACTTCAAGCAAGAAGCACTGAAATGTATCATGTCGCTCAGTCACTGCTAAAAAAAATAAAAATCTTTTCCTGTTGTCAAAACTGACACAGTAATATCTACTAAGACCTTTAACTATGTAAGGGGTATTTGTTTTAATCAGGCTCAGGTTTAGGCTAATTGCTAAAAAGTCACATTCAAGAAGAAGTGACAAAACGTTCATTAGAAAACAGTCTCAATTCAGATATTAATTTCTGCTGGTACTTTACCTTATTAACTGCACTCAAAGTTCACTGCCCCCCTGTAATGACGTGCAGCTTTAAGTTTTGTCTGAGCTTTTTATCGTTTCATTTAGTGTGTGACTACAACTACAAACACATTTATTTTAGAAGTGCCCTACGTCGCATTAGCAATGGCTCACAGAGCTGTATCATTATTGTCTTGGGTATCTTGTCTGGTTTAGAGCATTGGCCTCAGTCATTTTCACTTTTGAAAAACAAAATGAAATGACTTCACTTACCCTATTATTTCAGCCACTGACCTTCAATGTGACAACTGAAGTTTTTTTTTTTTGTTTTAGTTTACATTTTGTGTACATACGTGATATTTTGGAGAGCATAGTTTTTATGGAATCAATTCTGAGTGTACACACACACACACAAACACAAACCGAGGGACTTCAGAACTGGAATATGAATATGAAAGGGCTTCTTTCAACAACAACGGAAAAACAAGAGCGCTGCCAGCAGTTAATGGGACCAAATGAAGGAAAGCTGAGCAACATCAGATTTTGAGCTCTCTCCCTCAAAACAAACATCCAATGATCACATTAGCGATGGATCACAGAGCTGTATCATTATTGTCTTGGGTATCTTGTCTGGTTTAGAGCATTGGCCTCAGTCATTTTCACTTTTGAAAAACAAAATGAAATGACAAAAACTTCCTTTCTGGAGAGACAAATATTCTAAATGATTCAGATTTTTTTGTTCCAGTCACATTGTTGTGCCAGTAGTGAACCAAAATGTCACAGTGCCTCCAGTATTTATGTATGTATGTGAATAATATGTGTGCCTTATGGGCTTGCAGGTGAATGGCTGGATTAATCTGGCAGGGGGAAAAGATTTGGTGTTGGCCCCAAGACCCCCCACAGAGATTAACTGGTACTGCAGTTTGAAAATTAGCTTTACGCCAAGTTAAAATAAAGCTTTGGTACAATACTGGTGTAATACTACTTCACCCCACCCCACTACTCCCCCCCAGGTTTATGTGGTATGGTTTCTTCCCAGTCTTGTCCTACCCACTTCAAAAATTTGTGTTCGTGCAGAAAGAAAAACTCGATTTTGAAATATGGTCCCTGTACAATCAGGGTCCAGAATTAGCCTACAGTGCAAACCCATCTTAGGTGATATTGTACTTTATTTCTGCACATTTCCTAACAAACTTTGAATGAACAAAACCAACGAACACACAGTGGCCATGAGCATTTGGCTGCTTTGCCTGGTTGGTAACCTCGCTGACCTTAAAACTGGAGCCTCAGCAGTCCAGATCCTCACAGTGGGAGGTTGTGTGGGAAAGCTTCCATTCAAAGTGTCTCCGAGGCACCACTGAGCAAGGCACTAAACTCACACGTCTGTTACAGTGGCTCAGCTGTCAACAAACTGCAGTCGTACCACTGAGCAGCATCCAAAGGTGCCGCCCTCCCTCATTCTGCTGCTACTTCCCCAGGCTGTGAACAGGATAAGAGTGCGCTCATAGTTTCCTTCTTAACACACACACACACACACACACACACACACACACACACACACACACACACACACACACACACACACACACACACAAAGACTTCTTTCCCTTTCAACTTTTCATACACTCACCAGCTATGCATATAGATCCATATCTTAAATATTACCAACCCTTCCGATAAGAATCTCTACACACATGCTGAGTGGTCTGACGTGTTTCTGTCACACAATAGCAACCTGCACTCAGGCAGGGGGGAGGAAAGCCCAAATGAGGGAGGGAAAAAAAAAGAAACTGATATTTAAAGCAAGGAAAAAAAAGAGCGCATGCAGGTGCTGACCTCCAGAGCTGCTCACAGATGCTGTTATCTGTGTGTAATTTCTCTGCTGCAGATTCTTATCTTCTTATCAGAGAATGGCTGGTGGACTGAAGTCCGCCCATCAAACACTAACTTGGGGCCCAAATTGCATCAGTCAGGGTCTGGAGTGGAGCGGTGCTTTGAGTTCCTTAAATTGGTGGAATAACAAATCCACTTCCACTCGTTACCTTAGATTTAAACTTTTGATGGGGAACTGTGAGAAACGGAGCAGATGCAACGAATCAATTCTAGAAATATTGAGTGTAAAAATGAAAAAACAAAACAAAAACAAAACCTCTGACTGAGACCATGGCTTTGTACTTCATTCATATTAAATGTGATCACATTACTTATTTAAAAAACGAGTGATTGTTAACGACAGGTTGTTTTATTCACAATGTGATCTGCCTTGCATGTCAAACGGACGTCCTGGATTCATCACATCTCTCTTTGCAATCATTTGCCACAAAGCTTTGGAACATAATATCTCTTCTGTGATCTGTAGTGATCCCATTCAGATGTTCTTCCAGTGCAGATAATTGCATGCAGTACATACATCTATTAGAGTGGAGCAGAATAAATCTTTAATGCTCCCAAGGGTAAATTTGGCTTCAGGAAATGAAAAATAAATACAGAAAAGCACAGCAAGGAATCAAAAACAGCAAATAAAAAAAAAAAGTATGAACGTACACAGGTTAAATTCCGACATCAGCTGTCCTGTAGAGATGATGAGGCCTGTTTAAATTCTGTAATTAAGATTCCAGGCTACTGAGAAGAACTGGGAAATATTCATGGACCATTTCGGAGTCATTGCTGCCATCCCACAGTAGCAAGACAGTACTTTTGCACATCTGTGGATCGGATTTTCGGATCATGCCGAGGTCAAACGATAAGTCTAGACTGCCTCTGTAGATTTTTTTCTATAAACATTAGCTGAGAAATTACTGAAAATGAGGAACATTGCTGGGAAAAAAATCAGGAAGTTACAACATTCTGTAGATGTAAATGACTTTTTACACATTTAATGTGCTGCTTTATCAGCACATTCAGTGATGCCAAACTCCATCATCACCGTCCAGTGAAAACTCGGTATCTTCAAATTGGGTGATGCAGATTTTTTTTGAGAAAAAACTAAAGGATTACAACAAGTGTTTCTCTGATTTGAGAAAATCCTCGCACTTCTAAAACTAAGTAAAACATTTAAAACCCCATTTAATGACCTGAAAAATCCATTGTCACTCAGCTGGCCTGTTTTTTTTCCCCATCATTTTGGAGACACATGGTTTCCACACAACAGCGACACTATGTTTCTGCTGCCTCACTTACATAACTGGCATCTCCTGGATCAGCCCCCAAAAGCAGTGACGGAACTTTGTGCTTGAACCTGAAATGTTACCTTTCTGTTACCTTTTAACTTTTTTTTTTTCAATCACTTTGAGAAACAAAAGTCCATTTTTTGGCGTTGAGGGCTCTGCAGGCTCAGCAATTCACCAGTTTTCAAGTCCATTTTCTGGGATTAAAAAAATTTAGGGCAGGGCAGTAATGCTGTTGACTAAATATAAATACATCAAAATTAAAAAAAAAGTTGGGGGATGAGCTTATTCTGTTTTTGCTGCTTGCTCATCTGTGACTGAATCTGTCTGTCTATCAGTCTGCCCGTCTGTCTGTCTGTCAGCCAACATAAATATTAGTGAGCCCTGCCAGCAGCAGAATTGCAACAGGAAGCAACCACTTCATGAGCAAAACAAGTACTGAGAGGCATCAGCATGATGCTTGAGTCATCTGACGTTTGTTTCTCCATGAAGTCCGTTTTTTTTTCAGGACCTTACCTGATACAGCTGACGAGCACCCGTAAATCTCCACAGTAGATTTGGTGTTTTAAATGTTTTTATATTAGCTATGGCTGTCACATTTATATATTTGTGCTTTGTTATGACTTTGGTGCCTCTTCCCTCTGCATCATGTTGTGTCATCCACTTACTGTACAGTATTTTCCTCACATGTTAACAAAAAGGATTTTGTGTTTACGCTGTGGTCCTATCCTGAGCTGTCGTGCTGATTTGAATGTGAATGTCACATTCACGCTCAGTTTTCGGCACCCAAATAAACCATGACCTTCTCTGTCTGTGAGGTTTATTATTTTTCGAGGCCATGAGAGGGATGACCTGGCCCGGATGTTGTCAGTACCGCAATGCAAGAGCTCTTCTCTGCGTCGCTGTGTGCATTTTGCTGGTGTGGTCACATGATCACTTGTGACAGGGGTCATGAGGGGTCAAGTGGGGTCATGAGTAGTATCCTGACATCCTGCTAGTCTAATCACCTGTTTATTTATTTAACTACAAAACTCTGTTCCAAACTGACTGGAGGACTGAGAGTGAGGAGAAAGGGAAGGTGAGAAAGTGAAAGTAAGAGGAAAGGTTGATTAAGGTTCAGCGTGATCATGACTGATCTCCTGTAGGGATGTGCATCACATATTTAGCAGTATTTTTGTGTATGTCAATGTGTGAGTATGTCGTGTTTGCACTATAAACTCGTACCACAGCAAATATGTCAGTAAGTGATGGATTTGAAATGTGTTTAAAATGATCTAGAACATTTCCTTCTGATTTAATGACGCAAAAAAACAAAAAAAATTGGATCTGAATATTTCACCCAGTGTAAGCATGATTTTGCTAAAAAAAAAAAAGGGTCATATAGAATATATATGTGATATTTCCATGTGTCGAACAAGATGATTTCAACAACCTGAAACTACCTGAAGGGAAACACAAAAGCACACAAGGTTGAAGTAATAAATCTGCTTTTGAATTCCCACTGAAACCCTTTCTAAATGCCACTTTCCTCTTGCCATAAGGAAAAGTACATGGAAACATTCAGGTGGAATAACAAGGGAAGTGTAGTACAAGCACTCCAGTAACGTAGCTTGTTGCTGCCCTCTTTTGGAAAGTGCTGGTACTAATTTTATGGCCCATTCTACTTGTATTTACCAGCTTTCACCACATAGTGGAGATAGATCATAGCTGTGACACTGGAAATCCTTGACTGGTGAAGGATGTGGACTAATAGGAATGTACACCGAAGCGATAACAACTTTTTTTAACGTGTAAATGGAATATAATTGTTATAATCAAAGACTCAAAAGGTCTTACTACATGATCTTAATTCATAAAATCATTGTGTTTTGTTTAAAGCACATTGTAACACTGGTTTTGACAAGAGCATTACAAGGAAATGACTATTTATTATTTATTGTAAAATGCAAGAGGTTCACCTGCAGCATCAGGCTGATGTGTTTGAGCACATGACTGATGTCATTCTTTCAGTGTAATTTGATCATGCCATGTAACTGGTTATTGCAACTCAAAGGAACAAAATGCAGAATGTTTGTGGGTGTAATGCAAATAGAGACATTTGCAATGCTGAGAGACACTGTGAGTGTTTTCTTTTCATTTGAATTTGAATAGGATAATACATGGGAAACAGATGCTTCACCCACACATTTTTAATATCTAACATAACTCTGTTCCTATAAGACTTTGCATGGACAAAGTCCACAGGAGGAACGAGAGGAAGTACATCATCAGCCCCACATCTCCTTTCCTTATAGGAATACAACAGGGTAAGGATGACAGTGTGTGTGTGTTTGTGTGTGTGTGTGTGTGTGTGTGTGTGTGTATGATCAATAAATGGAAATAAATATTGACCCCAGCAACGTTTTACTCTGTGATGATCCACAAAGGTGACCAGGCTATACACAAACACACACATACACGCACACATACACATACACACACATTTGTGAGTGTGTACAGAGTAAATAAATGGCAGTAAACGTTTGGTCAGTCTGAGGCTCTCATTTGTGGCACATACACAGCATCGTCATTCTACAATGTCTTATCAACACTGACAATTTTTTTGAGAGTGTATATATAGGTTAAACTTTAACATATTTTGCATCTGTAAACTACTCTGAGTATATTTCGGCAGGTGGTTATTTCCCTGCAATCCTGTCTGAACTGAGCCTCTACAGCCCACATCCTACCTGCTTCTATCAGCAGGTTTTTTATTTTGTTACGTGCTAAATTTTTTATCTCCAACAGGTAAAAGGAGGGTCAGGTTACAGCGAGATGACTGACAGGACTTTAAAGAACTGCAGGCAGGACTCCACCCACCAGGTAAAGGGATGGTGCTGATAATGAGCTATTTGATAACACAGATACATGAGAGGACATGCTTTATTATGTTCAGAGATGCTATTAGGTGAAATACCACGTGACTCACGTTCACTTCATTTGAGGTGTTTGTGATGAGCGACTGCTGGTGCTTGTCTAAGACTGTCCACTTTTATAAGTATTATAAGTATAGCTGCACTTTTTGTGTTAAGAATGGAAAAAAATGACTGTATATAGTGAAAGGTGTCACTCACAGCGATAAACCCACAGAGAATTATCATAGTCTACAGTTCTACAGAGCCTTTAAGTGTCTTTGAGCTACTACGTTGGTTCAGACTTGCTGCTTCTCATCTACAGACAGCTCTCCTCGGTGAAAATGCTCTGTTAAAAACAACTGTACGCAGCAGACAGACACAGTTCAACTCATCAACGAGCTGGTGAACATAGTGGAGCATTTAGCAGCTAGAGAGACAGATATTTACCTCAGACCAAACCACAGTGAAAGTGGAGTGAGAGTGAATATTGGGCTTACATTCATCAGGTGACCACAAATACAACTCAAAATGAAAATATATCCATGAATATGCATATTCATAGACATGGATTTCAAGTAGACAGATCAAAATTAGCTTTCTCATGAGCCTCAGGTGAAGTAAACACACCTCCTGACTAAAGTTAGCCCCTCCTACTTCTTGCACACCTGCATATAAGCACACCTGTTGCACTTTCAGCTCAGAGCCACCTGCATTCCTCTGGATCTCACCTTGTGTCTATCTGAAGAAAAATCCTGGTAAGCTGAATATTTTTTTTCTCTCTTTTTTTTTTTTTTTAAAAAAAAAGAAATGTTCATTTTTTTTTACAATTCTTAAAACTGAAAATTGTTTTCAATAATTGTATTTTGCCCTTTCATTAAGTTAAATTTAGTCATTTGAGATCATGAAAAAATGAGTGAAATGAAAGTCCATTTCGTACTGAACAAAGTGCCTCTTTGTGAAACTGGAATTCCTCCGAATATTTTCCCGATCATTTTCCCAAGCTCTATCTTTCATCTGAACAAGGGCCGCCTGTCTCCTGCTGGGTCCTTTGTAGTGTTGTGGGAACGGTGTTGCAAGGATCAAGTGACAGGGAGACAGAGAGGTTCCCTTGACGGCTAATCTGCCACTGAAACCCTGCTGAGAAATACACAAAAGCAAGCATGCGCGAAACCACACACACACACATGCACGCACACGCACACACAGACACACACACACACACACACACACACACACACACACACACACACACACACACACACACACAC
>JBBMJY010000008.1:9335574-9359422 GCA_037833715.1 Toxotes lorentzi
GTGTGTGTGTGTGTGTGTGTGTGTGTGTGTGTGTGTGTGTGTGTGTGTGTGTGTGTGTGTGTGTGTGTGTGAGAGTTGAAAGGCCAGGGGTAAGGTGAGCTCTGCCCCATCAACTATTAATGGGGAACATCTAAATAATGAAGATGCCCTCACATCCTCTCTGTCATCCTGTGGTGTAGGATTCACAAAACTGTTCTTGCTTCCATATGTCTCCCGCTACAGACACATCCTGTGCATACGATTATATTCACACACGTGATAAAACTGTGACACAGTGCAACCATAATGTTCTTTTCAACAAAGCAACACAAAGTATATAAACTGCTTCTCCTTCTGCAGGAACTCGAGCAGATGAAGTCTCGTATTGCCAGAGATGAGGTGAACGTGGAGGTGGATTCAGCCAGCGGGCCAGAGCTGGGCACTATTCTGTCTGACCTGCGTTCCCAGTATGAGGGGATTGTCAAGAAGAACAAGGAGCAGGCAGAGCAGTGGTATCGCAAGAAGGTGGGGGGAGAAAGTGCAGTTCCTTTCCGATGCCAAGAGAAAAGTGATTCAGTGAAATATTTTGTCAGTTTCACAGGACAGTTAGACAAAAGTCTCAAAAATAAAATGCTCGTGCTTTTGTTTTCGTGTGTTGGTGTGCATGTGTCCTCTCCAGCTGGAGACGGTGCAGAATGAGGTGAAGGAGAGCAACGAAGCTCTGAGGGGAGCCCAGAGCGAGCTGACCGAGAGGCAGCGCTTCCTGCAGACCCTGGAGGTGGAGCTGGAGAGTCTGCACAAACAGGTGAGTTGCTACACCTGAGGAATGTGACAAGCAGGACAAAACATCTCATCAACACACACAAAGAAGTTATATTAAAAATGACATACTGACATACTGCAGCATCTTAAGATAAAAGAGCTGTCTCCATCTCCATGTAAAAATATTGACGCTGAGATTTGGAAACTGATCAACATGCCTGGTGTTTATGTAATGAGTATTACCTTTTCACAAAGCCCTGGTGAGTCCTGGTATTGTGTCAGTGAAGAGGTGGTTTTATAAGGGATTTGTTGAATATTGGCACAGAAAATCCTTTCAGACGCTCAGGTTCAGTCTCAAAGAGACCAGTTTCTTGAATTGTGGATTTCCGTGTTACTGTTATCTTATGAGCGTCTGGGAAAAATTGGTTTGTTATTCTCTTTCGAAATCCAGTGTTGACAGTCAACATGCTCTCCCACGCCGCTAAGTCATGCAAGGACACACTGGATTCAGTTTTCGGTTGCTAAACATCGCGTGTGCGTGAGTTGTGGCGGTGAGATGGGTAATCACGTCTGAGCAGTGACTGTTTGCTTTGGATGCCAGTGCCTTGTCAGGTAACAGGTATTTGTTGATAATGGTTTGGGAAGTAATTTCAGAATCAGGAGATATTCTGGAGGTTTGCTTACCTCTGGCAAACACCTGTGGAAACAGGAGGAGCTTGAAAAGCCAGGATGTTTTGTTTTTTTTTTGGCCAACTTGAAGCATCACATTTGCACATTGCTTAGAGTACAATCAGTCAGTACAGTGCAGTCTGTGTGATGATGGGTAAACATTAGGAATCACAGGATTATAAATAGTTTTGGATGATTGGAACATTTCTGTAAGAGGCTGGACAATAATATGTTAATCACCAGTCCTTTAACTTATAAAGCAATGTGATGATTCGGAGCAACATTTAAAACACACAATGGTAACATTAGACCCCGGTACGCAGATATGGCAGGGCAGCTCCCTTATTGTTTTCCTCCCTTTTCTTTCCTCAGATAGCAGCGCTGGAAGGTAACCTGGGTGAGACAGGTCAGAAATACTCTACTGAGATGGAGCGGCTGCAGGCCACCCTGAGCCAGCTGGAGGACGACCTCTCCCAGCTCAGGCTTGACATGCAGCGCACCAAGACCGACTATGAGCAGCTCCTCCGCATCAAGCAGAACCTGGAAATGGAAATCGCCACCTACAGGCGCCTGCTGGAGGGAGAGGAAACGTGAGTTTTCATCACTCTTGTGAAGACATGGGGGAGAAAACAATAGCAGGGTAAAAAGAGAATTCTACTTTCATAAAAATTAGGTCACATTTTAATAGTTTCGGCCTTATTGTGAGATACTTTTTGGTTTTACTTCCAATCAAAATAGTTTTAGACGGTCTGGCTAAACTGTCCTTCTTTTTTATGATCTGTGTGATCATCTGGCTCGTTTCATGCCCTGTTGCCCGTCAGTTAATTGAATGTTGGGAATGATTTTATCACAGCTGATAGAAATGACTACAAACTGACTAAAAACTATAAAAATAAGACCCAAGTTGTCATAAGACAGAATTTTTCTTGAGGATTGAGGGTTAGATGTCGTTGTGTTTTTACACTTCCATTTTAGTACAGATTGATTTTTCCCATAGCCTTTTTGCTGTGCTAAGCTAAGGTGTTGGCTCCGGCCCCATATTTATGGTATGCTACAACAGTTTTATGGATATTCTTATCTAACTCTCTGCGAGAAAGCGAATCCATGCATTTCCCAGAATGTTGAACTATTCCTTTAAATGTGTTGCTCTTGTGTTCAGGTCAGTTCAAAGCTGATTCTAACATTTCTTTTTTTTTTTTTTGCCCCCTCAGAGTCAAAGAAGTTCCTCCACCACCAAAAAGTGAGTCCTTGGCTTTTGATTTTTAACTGATAAAAGAAAGTAAAGTCAGTACTTGTGTGTCAGAACAACAGAAAGACACCCAGTCGCAGTGTTATATAATAGCAATGTACAATAGCACAGCAAATACAGTAGCAGTGGTAATTCATTAGTTTTGAATGCATCTTATCAAACCCTGAAGGAAACATCAGGGAGGTAAAGAGTGACTAAAGCTGAAATCATGATGGAGATAAGCCAAGCAAACAGTTCACTAATGTTTATTTAACAGCTGTTGCACAGTGGCCAGGCCTTATATGGATTCAGATGGGAATCTGAGGCAGCGTCACAGTGAGACTCACAGATAGACATACATTCTTTCACATGCACCCGAGAGGCCCAGGACTAATGTTACTTTTATGAACTTCAATTCAACAATGCAGACATCAGTAACAGCTCGGCTCCTATAGCAACAAATGGGTGTGTGTGAAAACATTTATCCCGGTGTTGTAACTGTATCTTAATCCAGCTGACTCACACTATAGGATTAACAAACTGGAAGGTGTTTTGAAAATGTTCACCTTTGACTCACAACATTAGAACACTAAAGACAAAGCAGTATCGCGGGCTTTAATGTCGTCATGAGACACAGAAGCTGAATAGTTAAAGCTGTTGGTACAAGCCAAGTGATTTTAGTGAGAAACACAAGGGAATGGGAAATTTAATTGACTCAAATTACCGCACCTAATCTCATTTTGATTTCTTATATTATCTCACTGCTAATATTTTTTCTTCCTCCTTTATCTCAACTTTCTTCTCATGTCACCTCTTCCATCTCATATCTCATATTCTAATCACATTTTTCTCATACTGTTATTTAATGTTTTGTCCCAAACGATCCCATCCTCTAATCTCAAATCATTTTTCTTTGTTTTTTCTTCTTAAATCATCATCATGATATATCATCTTATATAATATCTTTCTACATCTCAGCTCACACTCTCATCTGTGTAAATCTTATTTAAAACAGTGTTTTCTAATCTCATATACATTTTTTTTTCATGATGCTATTTCACTCATTTTTTTTTCTCATATCTTATTTTCATCTCATCTTCATTTCATCTCATCTCACCTCATCCTATCTCATCTCATCTCTCTTCTCTGCGCAGAGGAGCCTGATGTTCGCACCAGGAAAATTGTGAAGGTGGTGACTCAGACGATGATCAATGGCAAAGTGGTGGACGAGTCCAGCGAGGTGGAGCAGATCGAGGAGACCAAGAAATAGGGGAAAAAAGAAGGTGGAGATAAAAATCACAACCAAAAGTGGCAGAAAATGAAAGTTACTTGCAAAACAAAAAGAGAGACAGAGAGAGTGGGAGAGGAAATTAAAAGAAAGATTAGTGTCAGAATATTACACAGTAGCTGTGGAGATGAAGCATCATCTTCATTCAACAGAAAAAAACATTGTTTTGAATATTTTTGGGACATATTACCTGACTATGAATGTTTTGTGTTTTCAGAGATAGCTATGCATGCTTATATCAGTTTTAAATAGACGTGTGAGACGAGCTGACTAACAAGTGCTACATCTTCATACGGTTTTATTAATAAACTGTTGTGTACTTACAAATATTTATTTCTTAGTGTGGAGAAGTTTACTTTAGTAAATGTAATACATGCCTTTGCTCCTTTTACAAGAAAAACGTGTAACCGCCTTTGCTGTTTTTGTGTATTCTGTCTGAGTAAAAAGTTCAGTTAATTCATTGCATGTTTACTTCTTTATTCTTACATTACTCAGAATAAACCTTCTGGCTTATTCCCGGCTTTTAGAATGAATTCGACAAATTCACACAGTGTCTCAGTGGATTCAGTTCTTGGGCTGCTGTGTTGCTGTCGCACAGTGCAGTAAGGTTTTTAAAAGATAAAACTGGGGAAGACAAAAGTGTCTACGGTGATGAAAAATGGAGAGATGATAAAAAATAGAAATAAAGAAGAGAGAAAATACTTGCTTTACTGTACTTGCCTGTTGGTGATATGTCGAAACTCCCCATGCAACACATCTGTTGTCACAGAAGTCGGGTGTGATGTGTGATGTCTCTCCTGCAGGTCTTTCATCAAAGACACTTCTGAGACAATGCTTTTAATAATGAGGTAAATACGGGGAAAATTACTATTATGAGAGAGGGTTGTGAAATAAATTCATTCACTGTGAGGTGATATACTAATGTGTGCGCTGGGTGATGCAACTGAGCTTTGTCTGCGTCTGTGCTGAAAATGTTAGACAGATTTTCCAAATTTGCTGACTTTATTGTTGTCCGACAGACAAGGTGGATAAAGATGTAACTGCTCTCATAATCCCATAATAAGCACATTCTACCTGCGCACACACTTTGTCTATCATGACATATGAATCCCACTCTGACCTCTGTCAGACCTTTAATTTGAGGTCATGACCTTTTTGTCTTGGGTCACCGCGCTCCAAAAGTCCTCATGAACAAAAGTCAAAAGCAAGAAGGAGACCAAAATGATGAAACTGATGAAAAAGGCAACCTCTCCGTTGCTCATTGTTGTATCTAAAGTCAACTATCAGTTCTATGACTGTACAGAACATTTGAGCCAAACCTTCTACACAGATTCTACTGAGCAGGTTTTCGCAGTTTTCTACTTGTTCCACCCTGAACCCACAATCTTAAACACAATAGCACCAGATATCTTTTAGAGCCCTGCACCCACTGTCCCTTCACCTGCTTATGCTGCTTATGACATGCTGAGGGATAGCTCCAACATGAATCCCTGCACCAAAAAACAGCATTGGCACAAACCTCTCCCATGTGTGGATCACATCACACCATCTACATGATAAATATAAAGAATGTAACATTAAGTAGGAACTTCATCTGAGCAAAACATTCAGCCATTGTGTCTTTAATGACACTGTTTAAACCTGTATAACCAGTGCTGCCAAAGTTTGGATGGAGGCACTAAATTTGAAGCCTGAAACACAACTGATTCCATCGCCTCAGGCTAGCCTAGTGTAGCGCTTTGCCCCTCCCCCACAATTGTGATGAAGATACCGTCTGTTTACGGAGAAGCTGGACAGATTTGTCAAGATCCCCGGCACATTCCCAGGGGGATGACTCGACGAGTCATAAAAACAGAGACAGAGAGTCAGGTGAGTCAGGCAGGAGCACAAAGAGAAAGACAGGTGGTCCACAAAGTTTGCGAACACTTCAACAGGTAGATATTTAGACAAGCAGATGAGACAGACAGAACGTCTTATATACTGACTAATGGGTTATCACAAATTCTAGCAGAGAATGCAACATTCAGTATTTGGGCTGGAAAACATTTGTCATCTCACTTTATACACTCTGGTGGCATCTACCATGTAAAGGCAGGAGCAGCTCAGTCGACGCACCAAAAAGCCATCAAAAGGTGGCATCGATTTTAAAGTTGAAGGTGGAACACATGACATTCAGAGGGTAACATTCAAATTCAAAACAAAAGCTAACTGTTTTCAAGCTGTGTGTTTAATGCTGGACATGGTTTGACTGCGCTCTACTGGGCTTAACCCAATATAGCAATCAGCAAGTAAGCAAGGGTAGGAATTGCTCACATTCATATACAGCACATGAATATACAATGATACTGTAGAGAAAGTGGAAAGTTGAAAAAGTAAAATTGCTTGTTGCCTCAGCTTAGTCACATGAAAACAGACAAATCATCACATAAGTATAAAACACTGTTTGTGTTTAGCTGTTTCATTATTACAGATGGTCAAAGAGCTGATCCCATCAGTACTAAGCTTGCCCTGACCCCTTGCTTTGCTACTTTTTATCCACAATTCCTCACATGCCCATTCTACAAACAAAAACTCAAACATTTAGCTCTGAAGTGTTTCCGCAATCCACGGTAACCAATCCATGTAACCTTGGACCTGAAAAATAGCTCACAAATACTCCAAGGAGTGAATTGACGCAATATGTTTAAATGCATGTTTTGTATTGTTGCCATATGGAGAGAACAAAAATGACTAGACTCATGGAAATTCTTGAAAGAGGAATGAAAGATTACTTCACTGTCATGCATTAAGTTCATGTCGCTGATTTATTTCTTCTCACATAGTTTTCCTCAGGAAGTAAATGTCAGAGTGAAAAGCTCTTTGTAAATGAGATTCCTTTGACTGAATGTCCTACATGGGTTAAGCCAAGACATCAGGTGTATTATATTGATTTTCAGCAAAGCTTTAGCCCATTTCAGTGTGTTGCATAACATCAACAGGATTACATACCACCTATAGAAACAAACCTCCAACTCTCCAACTGTCTTTCTGCCTTTCTCTGACTCTCTCACTGTTGAACTCATGAGGTATTATAATTTTGACAGCCTTCTCAGTCCTCCCATCCTTTCAGCAGCCTCCTGACATGATCCTTGACCCTCGCTAAGTGGCCTAACAGTTGAGTTAGCATAATAGGACTAGGGTCACATCAGGCCACCAGTGGTAAGCCCATTACTGCTCCTTGCCTATTGTGTTGGGTTTGGCTGCATTTTCTGGGGCTCAGGAGGGATCACTTACTTACATGGCCAAAATGCAACATGTTTTCAAGCCTGAACTGCTGATCAAGGCTTTTTTGTGTTTTCACACCTCAAACAGAACGTTTGCTTAGCAAGTGGAATTGCACACTGTGGCTTCATTGCAGCACATAAAGGACAAAACTCCAGTACAATTGTTTAGAAAAATATTTTTTTTTTATTATTTTAATTTTCGCATTCACTCAAAACACCACAGCAACACTGACATTTTCCTTGGACAGACAATAGATGAACATGAGAGTTAGAGGAGGAAAAACAGATGCGATTCTTGGTTTTTCACTATCCTTGCTTCACTTTTTTTCCTCCTCTCATTCTTTTGTTTTTTTTTGCATCTGTGTATTCATTCCACACAACCTGTACGCCTTCTCTTACATGCGCTCGAGCCACTTAGACTCTTTGCTCTGTTGTGCTCTCTTTCTCTTTAGCAGGCTCCAGACTGCAGGACAGGTTGGAACTGTCCAGCCATGCAGATGTCATCCTGTTTCTGACGCACAATACGCTGGATGGCGGGAGGCAGGCCACGGGGGTTCCTGGAGAAGACAAGGGCGTAGCCATCTTCGCAGCTGCCATCATCTTTCAGGGTGCGGCAGGCATAGGTGATGGCGTAGTTATCGTAGTCGGTGTCGATTACCCAGTAGTTGTCACCTTGGTAGAAAGAAAGGGAGAAGTTAGAGTGAAAAGGACTGAGGGGATACAAGGAGGACGCAAGATGGACATGTGTGCATAGCTGACCTCCACTGGACAGGTAGCTGGCCAGTCCCTGGTAGTTCATGAACATCTTGCCGGGGGTGGTAGGGTCGGGGACAGAGTACTGCGCAGCCATGTCAGCACACACAACCCAGAAGCTGCAACGTGATGATACAGAAACACGTTAACATCTTTACAAAGTTATTATTGTGAGTCCATGTCATGAACACTTAAACTGGCTGAAGTTCTAATGTTTTGTGTTTGTAAAAGCGCATTCAAGCCCACATTCCTTTGTAAAATCCCTTGTAAACTTGCATTTCTTCTTAATCCTTCATAATCCAGGGAAAACCTGGCTTGTAGCTAATGCTGTTCAGAATGTGCCTCTAGAAAATTATACCTGTTACTATCTTAAATCTTAAGGTGGACCTTGAGCAGAACCTGAGCACCTTTCTTAACCTCTGACTGTGGAAACTCAATATTTGAGCTCCCCAGATCTTAGAGAGTCAAGAAGGTCTTTGTGCCTAAACTGACCCATTACCCCAGCCCGAGGGGGTTCAAAGAGGGTGGAGACCAGCTGGTTTTGCTTTGGTTAGAGTGAATTTTATCATTTTCTATCTGCAGATAATGACTGATCCAAAGCAGAGGAAAAAGTTAATCATCCCTGAGTTTAAAAAAATAAATAAATCACTGGTTACTTACCCGAACAGAGTAACACGTCCCTTGGAGGAGGCGGTCATGGAGCCGTCGTCGTCGATGGTGTACTCGGCTGAGATGTTGTCCTGCAGGAACAGGCCCTCTGGATCTTTCTTCTGCAGCGCGTACCACTTCCCTGCATACTGCAATGAGAAAGAAAGATAGCAAGAAAATCAGAAATTATCTTAAACTTTCTCTGAGCACACATGCTGTTTGTGTGTATGTGTCTTTTGAATTAACTCACCCTCTTGGGGTCAAAGTCCTCTTTGACTGAGAAGCTGTCAACGACACAGGACGTAGACAGGCAGCGTTCCACGCAGGATACCAGGACCAGAAGCAGGGCCAGCTTAGAGGATCCCATTCTGTAATGAACAGATCGATATTCTAAGAATCATGACTGGAGGACCAGGCGAATTATTTCTTCCAGGTAGTTGAATACAAATTGAAATATAAAGAAAACAGTAGCACTACAGTGTGTAACTGCCAATCACATCTCAAGTTATAGAGGAGCAGTACAGTGCACTCTAAAAACAACTGCAGATAACTTCTGTTCATTCAGCATTCATGATTGTCAAGTCTCTCTTAGAGCAGTTGAGAAAAAACACAATGTCATGTACTTTCTAATAATTACTACTGAAAAAAAAAGAAAGAAATCTCCAAAATGAAAAAAATATCAGTTTCTTACCTGTTTTGTGTCAAGGTAGCAACAGTGATTAAAATTCTAGTACTGTAAGTGGTTATCCACTCGATTGATTCTTGTGTCGGACGCTGCCTTTATATACACACTCCACAGACAAGCTTATGGCTGATTTTCATTGCTTGGAACTAAATAAGGTGCTTAAATCTAGACGTAATCCTGTTGGGTTGAAATCCTTACCGTAATCTGGCCTCTGTGTTCAAACCTGCCCAAGACTTACTATAAAAACAATTAGACCTTTATGTAACTTACTGGAAGCAAAATAAAACAAAGACATGCACATACGCAGCATACAGGCCAAGATAAGAAGTTGTTTATTTTTTTGAAAAAGCTGAACTGTATCATTTAATCATTTGTGCTTTCTTTGAATTTGGAGTTTATCCCACAAGACATGGTGCTGCAGTCTTTATTTACTTAAAGGAAAATGCGAAATGCAGATGGGGACAGTTATGAGCTTTGTTGTCTGATGTCTGCTTTATGAAGAAAGGCATTAACATTCCCACATACTGAGTGCAACATCTAACAGGGTCTATTCATGTCTTAAAAATCAGAGTCTGCATCAAAAATATTATACAGATGAAGAGATCATTAAAAACAAAACAGAGAGAGATAGATGCCACAATACAAATATTAACTCAACTACATGTGACATGAGTTTCAGATAAAAAAAAACACAACAGGGATTTTCAGTGTTTTAATAATTCTAACTTTATAATTTACAAGCTGTAGTGCAGCCATTTCTGCAGACAAAGCAAAAACAATTATAAAGCCGATGTTGGTTATCCAAAAGCTGTTTTCAAGAGAGAGTTTCTGATAAAAAGCCAGTTGGCCGCAATGGTACAAAGGGCACTAATCCATCTGTGAAACTAGACTTGAAACAAAACTTCCAAGCCTGTGGAGGATCAACAAGAAAACAAACTTAAGCACTGTGAATTTCAAATGGAAAATTAACCTACTTTTTTTTTTTCCCTGAGTAGGCATTTCTTGGTAAACAGCTATTCAGTCAATAAAGACCTGATTACGCTTGAGCCGAGAGAGGCTGAATTACAGAGAAACGGAAATGACACACAAGCAAGAGAATTTTCCACTCGAGTAATGTATGTGCATTAACTTAATGTTGAGCTGTAGCTGTAAAAAAAAAAAAAGAAAAATGTCAGCTTAGATTTCAAACAAGCCACCTTGTTTAGAGTTATTAGTTCGCTACATTAACAAGGTTGCTCACATCCAAACCCTAGCAAAACTATTTGCAGTGCTTCACACAAAGTGACACACCAGATAAATACAGCAGAAATACATTTTCAAATCAAAATTCAGAATAGTACATAGGTTGCAAGGGAACCAAGAATGTTATCTCATGCCACATGGCATAACACCTGTTATTTGAGAGACTATACTACCTTGTTATTTTGTCTTCCTTTGGTTCAGCAATCATTGTGTAATCCTATAAGAAACCATCGGTAAACTTGTCAGCATTTTCCAAATAACAGGATGATCAGCTAATAATAACATCAACTCTGATAATACAGTTAGATAAGGGCTTATGTTTGGCCACACTGTGTTAGAGAAGGCTTTCACTACAAATAAAGATCAAACTGTCTTGCTATTTTAAATAAAATGACCAAAGGCAAAGTGGGAATCGGTGTAACTTTTCATGCATGAATGTGATTATGCATTTACACACAGACACACACACATACTCTCTGCAATAGTGAACTCTCATTTCCTGGATTAACCCTGGTCACATGAGATTAGTGCTGGCATAATGTATCACGTAACGAAATCCAAAGTCTTCTTCAGAAGTAGCTTTGTGCTCCTATTATACATTTTTCTCAGTTAAGGTCCTTTAATCTTTCGCTTTTATACACAGAACAGAATAATTAAACGACCACTGCAGTCTTGCACCATGCTGGATGTAAACAGTCACCTCGGTGAGGATACAGACAGACAAGCCAATCAAGACGTACAATCTTCTTTTTCCACTGACTGTGGTGCTCAGTACTATAATCCTACTTGTATGGCCTGAAATGGCTCATCGACAGAAATAGACTTACTATACACCTTTTTATAGCTCGATTTAATTAATACATTTACATTAATTAAAATGTAGAGGTTATGGGGGCATATAAAACGCCATTGCTCTATTTTTCAGCACTTTAAATAAGGTAAGTTTATTCATTTGAGATTTAAGAATTTATTTCATTTAAGAATTAGTAGACTCGTATGAGGATTTGATGATAAAATTCCCACACAGACAAAGTCGTTCTGTAACTTGAGGCCATTTACTGTAAAGAAATTAGTGACTGATGATGAGTGATTCTATTGATCCTGTAAAACCATTTATGTAAATTAACCTCTGATCTGAAGACCAAACAGGGCTTCATCAGCTGAGCATCCTCCAGGCCTCAGGTCATGACCATCAGCTGAATTTGATTGGCTGATCACCTGGATAGACCAAGGGCAAAGTGAAGGAGGTGATTATGCCCTCTGTTGATCCTCATGACAACTGTGTTTATATCTAATTAAGTACAGTCACATTCACTGACTGGGCAAACTTCCAGTGCCTAAAAACCTCAAGCTCATACTTTACATGCCACTCACAAAACACAGAGTGGTTTCCTGGTATTTGAGGTGGTGACCCTACGTCTGGAGTGTGTGGAAGGAAGAATTTCATGAATTTTATTGTGTATTTTCACCAGGCTGAGTTTTTGTTAATGTCAAGCCACAAAGATGGAGCTTCCTTCTGTGTCAAGGTAGTGAACATGTTCTTAACCACAACCTTCACTCTGATTGTTTCCACTGGCATCATTTCTATATCAAGTCAAATTTTAATGGGGCACATGTGTCAAAACAAGAAGAAATGTAACCCAGCAAAAGAAGTCAAAACACCCACATGACCCCGGGGTGTGTGAGGACGTTCATGGCTCCAGGTGCTGCTGCCATCCTGTGGTGAATGTCAGCATTGCAACTAGTACGGAGTAACTATAGTGGCAGTATACACTCACCGGCCACTTTATTAGGTACACCTGTTCAACTGCTCGTTAACGCAAACGTCTAATCAGCCAATCACATGGCAGCAACTCAATGCATTTGGGCATGCAGGCCAAGTCAAGACGACCTGCTGAAATTCAAACCGAGCATGAGAATGGGGAAGAAGGGCGATTTTCGCACGAGCTCACCAAAATTGGACAATAGAAGACTAGAAACACGTTGCCTGGTCTGATGAGTCTCGATTTCTGCTGCGACATTCAGATGGCAGGGTCAAAATTAGGCGTAAACGACGTCAAAACATGGATCCATCCTACCCTGTATCAACGGGTCAGGCTGCTGGTGGATGGTGTAATAGTGCCATCATTCCAATATGGACCACAATCTCTGAGGAATCTTTCCAGCACCTTAAAGGATCGATGCCACGAAGAATTAAGGCAGTTCTGAAGGCAAAAGGTGGTCCGACCCGGTACTACCAAAGTGTACCTAATAGAGGGGCCGGTGAGTGTACAGTATTTACCACCTTACCATCTAGTGTAATCACATATTCCAAGTTGGCTCATAATAGGTTTGGCCTAAGTGTAAAGTATCTTTGCACTGACAAGTTAAAGCACAAGTTCATATTTTAAGTCTATTGAAAAAAAAAAAAAATCATGCCCACATGTGCAATGAAATAAAGATGTCCTCCAAATGCAAATCTGCTGTAAGCATATAATATGACAGTTCAACTAGTCTAATTCAGTATCTGAGTAGGTATCTTCCAAATTGCAGATTATGGCCTCCATCTTTTTCAACAAAATCACATTAGGAAGGGATCACAACAGAGATTATGAACATGAGGACAATCGCAGTGATCAAAATCTGTTTCAGCATACACAAGGGCATGTTAGGAAACTGTCTGTTAAAAAGGTTACCCTGAAATTTGGGGAACACTGTCCCTCGGGCATGAATCCTCCCAACTTTTGTGATCCTCCAGTGCCACCATGAGGGTGACATTTGTAGTTGCATGTAAAACAAAGAAAAAAATGTTGGTATGCTGAATAGCAATCCAATAGACCAGCACAGTGCTGGGTTCTAGTGTTTTCCCAGAGGAAGGCCAAATAACTGCCCCACTGATTCCCGTTCAGATGAGACTGTGCGTGGATTTACGTATGAGACACCACAGGTACACATCAAATACACACTAATCAAACTGGCCAACCTAAATCACTATGCCCGCCCTCCCTCCTTCATTCATTCTGTGTCTCTCACACACACACACACTGGACCTGCCGTAATATATTATAGTGGAAGCAGATTATCTATGTGACCTTTTGTTTAAGGTGTTTATGAAATCTTATTATAGACAGGTCCTCCCTGCTCTGAATGAAAGGATTAATTTTCTTACAGGAGCACAGAACATCTCTCTTTTTCCACACTGTGCCTTTGTGTGTCTGTTGCTGACGGCATCATCTCATTATTGTCAAATTAGTATGTAGCTTCTGGCTGGCTTCACTCCGTCAGCCTTGTCAGAAAATCAATCGCAGTCAGTCCCTTGTGTCCTAAAGCTAAGGATGCCAGTCATTGCTGTGGCAACTGAGAAAGGCAGTGCAGGCAGACTGCGTTGAAGATTGCATGTGGAGAAAGAGGGAGACTTGGGGTGCTGAGATAATCAGGTAGTGTCCTAACTAAATAGGACTTATGCCAGAGGAGGCCTTGTTTAATAAGGACTTAAAGAGCTTGTCCAGCTAGGCCTGCATGTGTGAGAGAGACTATATACGGAAGATGATGCGTAAAAAATGACAAATATGGGAAATATACTGAAGATACGAGTTTTAAAAAATTCATGGATTTGTTTACTGTATGTGTTGTGTCTTAGTGAAGTGAGGATTAATCATGTCACAGGTGTGTGCTGGAGTTTTAAAAGGCCTATGTACTACTGGTATCAATAAATCAGTCTGAACTTGTCATCACAGGGAGTCTATAATAAACACTGATTTGTACCAGAGTGCGATTAAAAGAGGGGAGTGTGTGTTCCTATAGATTCATATTAAATCACACAGCCTTTGTGTGTTTTTAATATCTACATACTGTACATTACAGCATATCCTTCACTTTCGGTGCAAAACAGTGTGTTGAAGTGAACATCTTTTTGGTTGTACAGTGTCAGACTTTGATCTGTGCTGTTACAAAGGCGCTGAATGTAGTGTGGCTCACAGGGGGCTGGATCACTTCTATCACCTATCTGGTACTAGATGATCAGCTGACAAGTTTAGCATAGGCAGATCCCTGCTAACCTTCAGCACTATCTGCTGATGACAGAAGGATTGTTTGGATTCAGCCCTCTGCCTTCTCCTCAGGGCTCTCCCTCTCTCAGTCCGCTCATCCCTCTAACAGGAGGGATTATTGTTTTTTTTGTTTTATTTTTTTTGCATTGCATTTGAATGTGCCCACTTCTGTTTTCCCCCTTTCTGGGTGATATCTGTTTTTTTCTTTAGGGGATAAACTGGATAAACCAGAAGCTGTGTGCATTATTTGGCTTATTTTGTCGTCTATTTCGACTCTGAGAAGTTGGAGGTACGTAGCTCATTTAGAGCAGCGTTGGACCGAGTGGGAGCTCCATCACTGAGCTGAAGAGGGAGAAGACAGGAACATTTGGGAGAACAGGAGGAAGAAGGAACCATGGGTGTGCAAAAGGAAGATGTGGAAAAGTTCCTCCGAGGGAATCCTGCGTTTGCTAAACAGTACTTTGCCAAGAAGATGAGCCCAGCCTCCCTATCGAAGTTGTCAGGGATCCCAGAGAAACAGGTCGACTTCAGCCAGTTGCAGGATCTCAGTCAGGTAAATTAATTTATTTCTCTAACTGGAGACTGGAAGGCTGATGAACCTCACATAATTCTATAGACGTAGAGCACAACCTTTGGCAAACTGTATCTGTATTTATGATGTAGGTCCTGATCTTCTCTACTGAAACCAAAATCTAAAAGTGGGTGTATTTTTTTTAAATCTCCTTTTCAAGCTCGAGGAGAGTCGAATTATGTATGACCTGATCAAAGACATGCAGGAGAACATCAACATGGAAAAGGTGGTCTTCAAGATCCTGAAGAGAATCAGCGCTCTCATCCATGCCGACCGGTGTAGCTTGTTCATGTACCGGCAGCGGAATGGCATTGGTGAGCTTGCAACAAGGCTCTTCAATGTCAGTGCAGAGGCAGAGCTGGACGACTGTGTGGTGCCGCCAGATTCTGAGATCGTCTATCCTCTGGATATGGGAATTGTTGGCCATGTGGCCCAGACCAAGAAGACTGTTAACGTGAAAAATGTCAGAGAGGTAAGAGAACAATGGGAGGGGGGGTAAAAAAATGCTTTAATGAACACTAAACCTAAGCTTGGAATGATGATTCACTTTGTGGGTGGAGTGCAGATGTTATGCAAATCTACAATGCTGTCACAGTGTCATTGATGATACTACCACCAGATGATACCGCAGCCTTCCATTTTCAAATCCGACATTTAGGGACTTTAGTTAATAAATAAATGTTTATCCTCTTAATTTCATAGCAAGCAGGCCAGTGTATAGACACACACACACACAAAGTGGGGCTCGAAGTGACGATCAAAACTCAGGATAACCAGCGTGTTTTGTGAGGAAAATGCCGACCAGTGTTCGGTTCTTCTGCCCAAACGTCATCCCAGCAGGACAGAAGTGGGTCACGGCTAAAAATAGCAACACTGATTGACAAGTGTCTCTAGTTCACATTTGGACAAGGCAATAAGACAATAACAGACGACAGACACAGAGCAACCATCAAGAGATATTTCACTGGGAGTGAATGGAAGCATTTTTAACTTTGAACTGATCAATGATTGAAGTTGTGGAGATGTGCCATCACCCTTAGTAGAAAGTAACCTATTAGTTGTCAGAATACAACTGATGAACCAATTAATATCTCGTGTTGTCATGCTGATTTAATTGGTGGGGTGGTCATTAATTAACAATATGAGCTGTGTAAGCTCTGTAGCAGGCTGTTCCGACACAACGAAAGCCAGAGTTTTAGCACCAAGTAGTAATAATAATAATAAATCTGTTTGTTTTCATGAATTTTAATTTGCTTAAATTTCATGACCAGTGCCTCATGGCTCAAGACAAGTAAAAGAAGCGTTAGTAACAAGTATCTATACTTGACCAAGTAAGGTGTAAATCCCCTTGTCAGACATAATCCATTTATTTCCAGATCGTATCAGCCTCTGCTCTAGCTGTGGATTAGACGCCTCTGGCATTTAGTCAGCAGTCAGCAGGAATCTAAAACAGATCAAAACCAGTTTACTTTACACCGCCTCGATACAGTGCGTCCATGGTATATATTTAGCAAGCTCAATATAGTGATTTCAGGTTTTTCCAAAGACATTATTGCAAGACATAAAGATATTTATTTGAAGGCGATTAATGTCATTTATAAATGATTGTAGATTAGGCATACTCAGACATTATTATTGTATGTAATAAATATAAACTGAATTTTTAAAAAGTTAAAGCAAATATATGTCTGATGTACAATATACTGCAGCAACTAACTGTCCAGTCAGGGTACATAAAATGTATATTATACTTGAAATAATATACAATAATAATAATAATAATAATAAAATAAGTTTGGACCAAACTTGGTTCATCAACCATTTGCAATGTAATGTATACAAAATTTGGGGTGCATGCACAAGTGTGTTTAAAATGTTTTCTCTATTTCTTGATGCACTGAAAGCACAATATTTTCTCTCTTTTAGAACCAGTACTTCAGCTCATTTGTCGATGAACTCACAGATTATGAGACCAGGAACATCCTGGCTACGCCCATCCTCAACGGTAAAGACATGGTGGCAGTGATCATGGCTCTAAACAAGACCACAGGACCAAATTTCACTGCTGAGGATGAAGACGTGAGTCCAAACCACACATGAACCCATGCACTGAACGCACAAAGTCACAGCACATATAGACTCAGAGCTGCACGTACAGAGGGCTGAAAATTAAATCACAGTCTCTTCAACAATATTGTTTCTGCTTTTGGCTCAAAGCGAAAGACAGATTATGTTTTTTTTTGTTGTTTGTTTGTTTGTTTGGACATTGATAATAGATCATATTGTGATGATGACTATCAAAGACAACTGAGATACTTTAAGGGTGTCACTACAGCTTGGAGGGAATTCCCTCTGAGCCGCTTGGTAGATTATTAATGTGTTTACGAGGTAGAGCAGAGGGTGTTCAATATACGTCAGGTCATTAATCCAACACGTATGGTGATGCCATCCCAATTAGGCATGAAATAAGCTTGAGTTGAAGACAGGCCAGTAATTGACTTGGAATCACAGCAGGTTAATGACATGACTACGAGAAAGACAGAGTCAACAACAGCAGCAGGAATCAAACTATGTCCACTATGTCAACTATGGCTGGAAGAGTGGCCTTTTATGACACATGTAAAAATAACGTGCTCTCATGCTGACGTTTACAAGACATGTAAAAATCAGCCATGATGATATCAGAACAAATTTCTTTTTTTTTTTGGATGCATAGCGAGTAGTAACAGTAGAGTAGAAAATGAAGAACTGAGGAAGCTCCTTGGTTTGTTGAAGATTTAACTTCAAAGAAAGAAAGATTATAGCTTTTTTCACGTGCTTCAGTTTTGTCATAGTGCTTAATAATTGTGTTTCTGAAGTCTGTGTTACACAGGCTGATATCACTGTTTGTCTGAACATGTGTTTAACTCAACGCAGACTGATTTTATTCCTCTGCCTCTAAACAGAGGAAATTAATTAAACCGATTTGTGTGGGGTTTTTTTGGGGTTTTTTTTGTAAATAACACCTTGTCGCTTAATGTCTTCATCCTTCTGCAGTTTATAAGATTATACTGTATCTGATATCATCACACGTCACTCAATCTCATTTATTAAGTCTGAATTTTATGTCCGGTCACATCATGCCTTTATATTGCTTTCTTTTCTCTCATTTCTCCGTGTAGCTTTTTTTAAAGTATCTGAAAATTGCCACCTTGAACTTGAAGATCTATCATCTGAGTTACCTCCACAACTGTGAGACACGTAAAGGACAGGTAAAGGACACTGACCCGATAGAAGTCACTCTTGGAGCTTGGCTCACCTTTTCACTTATTCAGTACAAATGCAGAGACTTTTTTTTAAACTGCTGCATTTACTACATTTGCACTGTGTGTTACGTTTCCTAGCTGCTGCTGTGGTCTGCCAACAAGGTGTTTGAAGAGCTGACAGACATTGAGAGACAGTTTCACAAAGCCTTGTACACAGTCCGAGCCTACCTCAACTGTGACCGCTACTCTGTTGGTTTGCTTGACATGACAAAGGAAAAGGTGCTTTGCTTGTATTTGTGTCTTTACCTGTAATATCCTACAATTTTTTGTTAATGCATTTAATATCATGACGTTACTCCTTTTTTTTTTTTTCTTTGAATTTTTTGTGTCTGTCGCCTTCCAGGAGTTCTTTGACATCTGGCCAGTGTTGATGGGAGAGCAGGCACCTTACTCTGGCCCCGTAACTCCTGATGGCAGGGTACATTTTCTTTTATTTCATTTCTCAGACATTGTTATCAGCACTGTGTTGGTGGAAGATATACCTGATGTTGCCTTTGGTCTTTTTTCTTTTTTCAATCTCTGTGTTTTATTTCTTGTCCAGGAGGTTATTTTCTACAAAGTGATTGATTATATATTACATGGAAAAGAAGACATTAAAGTAATACCGTAAGTAAATACGTTCTCACTTTCAAGTTTGAATATTTATTCCAAATATGGTGATGAACTGATGTGTCAACCATACCTGCTAACATGTCTATTCACCTGTCTGACACACAGCAATCCACCTGCGGATCACTGGGCCTTGAGTAGCGGCCTGCCGACTTACGTTGCTGAGAGTGGTTTCGTGAGTTATTTTTTATGCATAACAAAAGCTTTTGCATCAGTTAAGACCACATTAAAGTCTTTGCACATTTTACCCCTTGAACAATCTGTTCTTTTCCTGCTCTTTAGATTTGTAACATTATGAACGCAGCTGCTGATGAGACGTTCCAGTTTCAGGTAAGGCGGCCAAAGATCAGTGAAGGGAAAAGATATGACTTTTCAAAAAACAGTCCAGGGATCTTAGGGAGATTCAAAAAGTATAAAATTTTTCACTTATTGTTCTTTTGTTGCAGACTGAGCCACTTGACAGCAGTGGCTGGACCATAAAAAATGTTCTCTCGCTGCCAATTGTCAACAAAAAGGAAGAGATAGTGGGCGTGGCCACCTTTTACAACAGAAAAGATGGAAAGCCCTTTGATGATCAGGATGAGCAGCTCATGGAGGTAAAATTAATCCCTCATTAATCCCATACATTACAATGAATTTTGTTGAAATTTGTTTTAAATTTTATTTTGTGGGTGTTTTTTTTTTTTACAGTGTATGCACTGAAGACATTGTATTTCTATTCTATGCTACTCTCCCTGTGATGCAGTCTGTCTTGGTATAACTTAAAAAAAGAAAAGGAAAAGGTTGAACTGTAAAAATTGTAGATCATGGTCTGTATTTGTCTGTGGACCTTCCTCTCCTCATAGATACAGTACACACAGAACATGATGTGCTGATCCTGACTTTCAGCTGTTGATTTCCCCCCTTTTCCCAGGCTTTGACCCAGTTCCTGGGCTGGTCGGCTTTGAACACGGACACTTATGACAAAATGAACAAGCTCGAGAATCGGAAGGACATTGCTCAGGACATGGTGCTCTATCATGTCAAATGTCGGGATGATGAGATTCAGAATATCCTGGTCAGTACTTCATACCTTTTAAATTTGAACTTTCTCAAAGATTCACATGGTGTGTTCACATGGCACATTCTGTCTGTCATTTCTGTACAGTGTGACTGTTTCACTTTGTCGAATCAAGCATCAGCCTCAATGGTTTTCTCGTTTCTCCCAGAACACGAGAGAGGTCTATGACTGTGAACCCAGAGACTGTGAAGAGGATGAGCTCCATAGTATCCTGGTAATACTGAAAGATGACTGTAATTTTATGTCATTTAATTTGTGTCCCATTTAATGCTCACAAGAGATGGAAAATTTGAGTTATTCATGTGACACTTAAGAAAATAAATAAAACTGTCTGTGCCATAACTGTGTTATCTTCATTTCCCCCCTTAGAAAAAAGACCTGCCTCCAATGATTAAGAAGTTTGAGATCTACGAGTTCCGCTTTTCGGATTTTAACTGCACAGAGATGGAGCTGGTGAAGTGTGGCATCCAGATGTACTATGAGGTCGGGGTGGTCAAGAAGTTCCAGGTCCCTCAAGAGGTGATCTAAGCACACACATACAAGCATTACATCTTCAGATTGTGTGCAACGGTTTTGTGATGTCAACACTATATGACTTGTTGGTTCTCTTCTCCTCTTCTTTCAGGTGCTGGTTCGGTTCATGTACTCAGTCAGTAAAGGATACAGGCGAATCACCTACCACAACTGGCGCCATGGCTTCAATGTGGGACAGACCATGTTTACTCTATTAACGGTATTATTTAGTGCAGTAATTTAGCCTCCATTTACAGTAGAAGCTATTTAAGTTTCTTAACATACATGTTCCACTTTAGTGTCTGAAAGCCTTAAAAGTGCAAGACGGCAATAACATTTTAATTATACTTTACTGGACCACTTCACGTGTGTGTTTCTGTGCTCTCAGACGGGAATGCTGAAGCGATACTACACTGACTTGGAGGTAATGGCCATGATAACTGCAGGCTTCCTGCACGACATTGATCACAGAGGCACAAACAACTTGTACCAAGTCAAGTAAGTGCTTCTGGGAAATTTTTCACTTCTTATTGTAAACAAGATCCAAAATAATCACTGTATTTATTAAATACATAAAGAGTTTTTTTTCATAAAAGGTTTTTTATGTGCCTCAGTTTTGGTTTCCAGTGCCTCTACATTGCCACTACTCCTAATACAGACTGCCTGTTTCTTTTTCTGTCTAGTCAAAGTTACATAATTTTTCTGAGATAACTTTAGTTAAAAGGACTCATTGCTCCAAAATCCTGTCCTTATTAATGTTGCATTCATGTGCTGATGCTTTGATCAGAAATATGGACAACTGATAATGCATAAAGCCTATAAAGTCATACATTCATACGTTGTCAGAACTACAGCTTTTCACTCCGAACTGATGGCGATTGGTTGTTGTTAATCTCATGTTTAATCCTATTGATTTCTGAGGATTTTTTTTCCCCCCACACCAACAGATCTGGTAACCCTCTGGCCAAACTACATGGCTCCTCCATCCTGGAACGACACCATCTAGAGTTTGGAAAATTCCTCTTGGCAGACGAGGTGAGAAAGAAGAGGTGAACTAGAGAAGAAAATACTGAAACATCTTCCTCGTCACAGCCTTCAGTCATTAACTATGACTGATGCCCACCTCTCTCCCTTCATCTCACCTGCAGTCACTGAATATCTACCAGAACCTTAACAGGCGACAGGTGGACCATGTCATTCACCTCATGGACATTGCCATCATCGCCACTGACCTGGCTCTTTATTTCAAGTCAGTCACTTGCTCACTCTACCTGCTTGTTCATTGCCTCATCTTGCCTTCGTGTCTTTATAGTAAAAATACACAAGTGAAATAGTTCCTGTCCTTGTATCCTGCTAGGAAGAGAACCATGTTCCAGAAGATCGTGGACCTTTCACACACATATGAGGATGAAAAGAAATGGGTTGACTTCATGTCTCTGGAGACAACCAGGAAAGAGATCGTCATGTGAGTGCAACAAACACACACAAACGTCTTTGTTCCTTGACATTTCTCTGATTCTTGAATTCTTTTCCATTCCAGGGCAATGATGATGACCGCGTGTGACCTGTCTGCTATCACCAAGCCTTGGGAGGTGCAGAGCAAGGTGAGATGAACAAACATTTAATAAATGAGTGACTCACTGAGTCTGAACTACTTCTCTGAAGATGACTGTGTATGTGCGTATTCTTCAGGTTGCCTTGTCTGTAGCAGCAGAGTTTTGGGAGCAGGGTGACCTGGAGAGGACAGTACTCGAACAGCAACCCATTGTGAGTTTACAAATTCTTGTAATAAATATGTGCATCTGATATCAGTAAACTGCGTAGGCTGCCCATTGTCTGGACTGCAACATCATCAGCAATCATCATGCCATAAAATAGTATAAATATCTATCACCTTTCATCATTTTCTCAGAGTCCTTGGTGACGTTATAAAGTGTTGTGTTTTATCTCACCAACAGTTCAAAACCATAAAATATTTAATTAAAGATGATAGAAAACAGATAAAATTAGCAAATCTGCACATTGGAGAAGATGGAACATGAATTTTGGAACTTTTGCTAAAAAAAATAATTAAACTTATCAGAATAGATGCCGGTGATCTGTGAATTTATTAAATTGACAGTTCATTGTAGCTCAGTGTGGTGCTGTTGTCTGTATTCATTGTTCATATTCATATGGCAGATTAAGCCCTTGCTTCATTTGTTGTATCTTTGCTTGTTGAGCTTCAGATTCTCCTGTGGCTTATTGCCTTGTTGGGACAGACTAACAAATCTCCTGTAGGTCTGTAGGACAGAACCCAATAAATTTGGCTTGTTGTTGTGTCTTTAACCAACCTGCAGCTACACAAATATCAAGTGTTGATCAAGTCCTGGCTCTAATGACCATCTCAGGCAATGATTAACACAAGTATGTTAAAAACATAAACTCATCATGAGGAATAAAAATTCATCAGCCTATCAGGAGTAAATCACTGATGTCCAAGCATACTGTACAAAGCCAGGTCCATTAAGTCTTACTATGCCCAAATCAGCAGTTACCACTGACGTACTGAACTAGTATGCTGGTTTCAAGTGCTACAAACAGTTTTTGTCCCTCCCACCAGCCCATGATGGACAGGACCAAGGCAGCTGAGCTTCCAAAGCTACAATGTGGTTTCATTGACTTTGTCTGCACCTTTGTCTACAAGGTAATGTTTCACTGTTTCACTTGACTTAACTAAATTATACTTTTTTCACTTTACCTTAAGGTAATCATTAATTGTCAGTATGTTTTGGGGGGAGTTCTTGGTCAATTTTAATATGTATTGGTGGGTCTGAAAAAATAAGGGCCAGTAAATGTAGTTCCTTTAACCTTTTTTTGTCTCTGACCCTTTTCAGGAGTTCTCACGCTTCCACCCACAAATCCAGCCCATGCTGGATGGCATCATCAACAACAGGAAGGAGTGGAATGCCAAAAAAGAAGAGTATGAAGCTAAACTCAAAGCTATCGAGGAAGAAAAGGCTGCAAGAGAGGCGGCTGCAGCCAGTAAAGGTGCAGTGATTCTATGGAATAATCACACAACCGCAATGAATTGCTGGAAAGTTGTTTACCTAATGTTACCGTCATCATTTGTTTTATATGTTACATGTTGTGGCTTTTGAACCTAAAACATTGAAACTGTGCTATTGAAATTCCAAAATGTATCTGATTCACGTATGTGTATGTGTATATATATATATATATATATATATATATATATATATATA